>OY997590.1:57884832-58138890 GCA_963921825.1 Erodium maritimum | reverse complement strand
AAACGCCCATTTTTGATATTTTCCCCTTAAAGGACCTTAGGAGGGTATAATGGTTCAAGGCCACTCATTTCCTCTCTTCCAACACTTTGTGGACATGTGTCCAAGTAGGGTCCATAGTCTCCAATTTAAAATCCAGCACAATAAAATAACTAGGTCTTAGTCGATAAAAAGTCCAATTTTGACCAAAGTTGACTTTTCCCAATATTATACTTAAACGAAAGGAAACGGCCCAATTAAGCCAACCGTGATGACGGCTAAGCTTTTTGGGCCCCGGAAAAGCCCCGAGTGACCTCTTGAGTCATCGGTTGACTTTTCCGGCCGAAAGTCAATCTTGGCTTAGAAGTCACCGGTTCGACCGGGATCGACCGGGATCGACCGGGAGTGGTTCTTACACCAGAGAAAATGTCTGATGCATCAGAAAAATTCGACAGGAGAGAAGCCCAGGTTCACCGGCGATCATGCGCAGAGCGACGAGATCTTCGATGGAGATTGTGAATCCTCAAGTGATTGCGATTCGTTTGGAGATTTCGTTTCTAGTTCTGGAATCACAAATCACAGATAAAATTTCGGATGTGATCCGTGATGTGCCAGAGATCGCGGACGAGGAAATCTCAAGCTACGTCCCAAACGGAGAAGTTGGAGTTGACTGTTAGCCTAGGGCTGTTCAAGATGGACCTCTCCGCCGACCCAATTTGCATGTACAACAATCCTTGTCTGGGCCTGCGTCAGGTCCTGTAGAGTTGTCAACAAAGGCAGTAGTTGGGGTTAGTGTAAAAAAAAAAACAGGTCGGCCCAATCAGGGATACGATAGTTTTGAGGAGGAATTTTTCTCTCCTAAAGACTCTTCCATCCCTGTTACCCCGTGTATAGATCTTTCTTGAATGGGCCTTGAACAAGATGAGAAAAGAAACTCTTTCGGAAAAAGAGGCAGACGGCTAAAGGAACAAAAAAAGTTGTCACGCCCCAAATCCGGTTATGACCGGACTCGAGACGTGAACTTGAATAAATAATAAATAAAACGATTTAATACCAAAATGAGTCTCAAATAAAAATTTAAATCTCCAAATAACAACACGAGTCAACAGCTCGGTAAAAACACAATGTAAAAGGGTCCAGTAAAAGATAAATAGTACGTCTCTAGTCAAGCTAGCCTAGGACCTCGCTAGCTCCCAAGCATCGAGCATCCGGCTAGTACAAATCCCGCTCAATACCTGAAACACAACAAGGTAAGGGGTGAGCTTTCGCTCAGTAGGGAAGGTAGTTAAGCTTATGAACATCAATTCGCCACCACAAGTAACCGTCCAATTATGGCATACTAGCAAAGCATAACTATCAACAACGCCCACGGGACAAGTACCAACCACCAATCACTCTTGCAAGACCACAATCACATATGAAACCACGCACATAGCCAACCAGCACGCACAGAACACACAGTAGAACAACACATAACTTAGTACAACCGTCCCCAACATCACCGGCTACCACAGCCCGTCCCATTTATATCGTACCGGAACACGAAGCATCGGTCCCGACATCTTCCCGTCACCTAGACTCGGGGTAACATACCTGACCGGCAATACATTCAGTCGGATGTCTTCCCATCATGGAGACTCGGGGCCTCAAGCATAACGGACCGGCACATACCTAGGTCGTACGCCTTCCCGGACCATATAGCATCGGGGTAATGGTTAAACCGTCCTCGTCCTCGATACTCTACACCGACGTACTCTCTCAGTGTAGGTATCCTACTGGACACAACTCCTCTTGGAACACACATCAAGAGAATAACACGCATCACAATGCCATAGTTCAACCACGGTATACCAACCGAGCCAACTCATCATAACACACAAATTGGTCTATCACTCACCCGATCATATCACAACCAAAGATTCACATCACATAAAACACGGCACACTTGCCCACACATAGCCACAACATGGTACACCGAGTATATCATAACATGATTCTTAATCTTATTGACACTGAGTCATACATCATGCATCTCAATCAAAGATCATGGCATTTCAATCAGCACACAACCTAAGGCTCGACATGGCCATTCTACCAGCATGACAATTTCCCAAGAATTGAAAGCGATTATTCTAGTGAATCACATCTACATGCAAACTAAGACTCATCTGGTTATTAATGTAATTGAAAGCGGTTATTCTAGTGAATCACATCCTATATGCGAACTAGGACCTTTCTGGTTATTATTATTATTATTATTATTATTATTATTATTATTATTATTATTATTATTATTATTATTATTATTATTATTATTATTATTATTATTATTATTATTATTATTATTATTATTATTCTAAAAGCATACTAGTAACTTTCCGTAATTCAACCGGTAATCGCTACGTTCCCTACCTCAAAAGTGATCAACTCTCAACTCCTAGCTGTTGACGACCTGGCTAACTTCCCCTCTGTCTCGTCATGAAGTCCAACCGTCTCCTCCTCCTCCGAGCTCGGGTCCCAAGTCTTGGATCACAAAACAAAAAAGTGAATCAAAAGTAATTCACAAAGGTTTAACGAGGAAAACATTCCCAATTAACCCCAAAAGGATCCGATTATGGATAATCGTTCCAATTACTCGAAATTCAACAAAAAAAGGTCCAAAAGGTTCAATTCAGGTCTGCCACGGATCTGGTCACGGAGCCGTGACTGACGCCGTCACGGTCTCCCTCACGGAGCCGTGACGTCTCCCGTCACGGTACCCGTCACGGATCCGTGACGGTTCAACACTGTTCCGCCTTCTTCTTCCTCCAGCCGCGATTTTCACGAAAATAAAACAGACCATAAAACGTCTCTACTTCAAACCTCATCATAGGTATTCATCAAAACTCCACAAAACTCAACAAAATCAAACATCCAACATCATTTCTCTCCAAAAATTCATCATCCAAACACCAAACTCTAAAACCCAACAAGTTCTTCCATTCTCCTCCAAAACCCATGAACCAAAACAATCAAAAACGAAAAAGGAAATGGGATTTACCTTGAGAATGAAGAATAGATGAAGAATCAAGAGTTTTTGAGAGGTTTTGGGTAGCAAATGGCTTCAAGCTTCCATTTTTCCTCCTTTATTCTTTTTCAAGTCTCCAAAACCTCTTTTCTTCTTCCTCTCTCTCAATTTCGGCCACCAATATAATAATAGCTGAAAAAGCACCCACAATGGGTCATATACCCTAAAGGGGAAAACTCCAAACTACCCCTTTGCTTCCCACATCTCAAAATCAACAATTTAGGGGTATATGGGTCTTTTTACCCCTTTTTCTTCCCTTCCAAGCAAAAGTGGACACATGTCCATGTGGGGACCACTCCTAGTTCAAATAAATCTAGATCTCTTAGTTAATTACTTTTAGTCGCTAACCGAACCGCGGTTGACCAAAATAACTCCGGATTGACTTTTCCCAATATTACTGTCATCGGAAAGGAAACGGCCCAACTAAGCTAACCGTAACGACGAATAAGCTTTTTGGGCCCCCAAAAGGTCCCGAATGACTCCCGGAGTCATCAATTGACTTTTCCGGCAAAAAGTCAACTTTCACCGAAAACCTCCGGTTCGACCGGGGGCGGTTCTTACAAAAGTCCCTAACAGTTGTCTTTCATAAATCAAAGTCCAAAGACCGTTCTCGGAGTAGAGATAGGGCACTCTGACGGTCAGAATGGTCCAAACTAAACCTAGCTGCAAAAACAAGTATCCTCCAAGCCTTGCACACTGAAGCTACGGATGCTAGGGAGTGTATCGTTTTTGGAATGGAAGATGAGGATGACGGTTTTGATGAAGGGACTGAGGAGATAGTTCCTGACTCCCAATCCCCTCCCCCGTCTTCTTCTGAAGGTGGCGCTCCATCTCTGTTTCAAAAATTGCCCACTTTTTTAGGGTTTGAAGCTGTTTAATCCGATGTGCTCGGTTTTCTTCAGGCTGGTGTAGGTGTTTAGACAAAGCTTCATGCCTATGGGACGTTTTTCTCTATGGACTAAGCTTCGTGTCTTTATAGTTTTAGTAGAAGCTTAGTTCTTAAGCTTTTGTGTTTTTTTCTTTTTTTTCTTAAGGTTCTCAAGTTGATCCCCCCTAAGGGTTGTATCTTCTTGCAACTTGGATTTTTATCTGTAAAATTTAAGTTATTTTAATAAAATTATCATTTATCAAACAAAAAGACACTGTCGTTAGGGTCGTATAAACAAAAACGCATATCAGCACTTCAGAAGTACAGCCTTTTAAATCCATTCGAATTTCATTCGATTGATAGGTGTGAGAGTTGTTTGATGGAAACAATTTGTAGGGTACTCTAAATAAGGTAATAAAGTTTAGAATATTGAGGTGACACAAAAAGATTTAAGATACTCCATATAAAATATAAATAATTTAGTATACTTGAACGAAATTAGTCCATTATAGTAATTAATTTGGATGGTGGCCAGCCCTAGCTTTGGCGATTTCGCGAAGGGGAAGCAACCGTGTGCGGCGGTTCTGCGTGCGGCCGAGAGGTGCTCGTTCGTCTCAGATCAGGGAGATGGAATGGGGGTAAGTCTTTTGTGCTCGGTGTTGTCGTTGAATTCTCTGATTTTCGGGTGGATTTTGGGGACTCAATCGACGAATTTAGGCTTGATTTTTTGGGGGAAATCGGGTCTTGTTGCCCCACTTCCGACGGCGGCACTGTTGGGGTGGTCGGTGGTGCAGTCAGAAGTGATGGGCGGTGTGACATCTCTCTTTGGCGAAGCAACGCCTGAGTGTGACTGGGGAACGAGAGAAACACCGGGCCGACATCTCTCTTTGGAGAAGCAACGCCTGAGTGGGACTTGGTTTTGTTAAGTGGTAGCTGGGTTGGCGGTTTGAGTCCGGGAGATCAGATGGGAGAGCCGGCGGAATCGGAGGGTTTGCAGCAGCGGCGGGGGGGGGGGGGGGGGGGGCAAGCACCCCAGCCTCGGAATGAGTCCGAGGAGGCCCAGGAAGGGGGTGGTCGACTGTAGCCCCTTCCTGGCTGATAGATGGCGAGGGTACCATCGACAGTCGACATCTGTCTTCCCTACCAGTCCGGTGTCAGCAATCCCGCATTCAGTAGCCCTAAAATTATCAGTCAAGGGAGGACGACGCATGCTGACTCACCGGGGGAGATGGCGGTCCACCAGTATTCATCTTTCACTCGGCTTGCTCGCCCAGTGCCATTTGGTAGAAGCAGTATCGGTATCCATGGTATCACTGGATGCTACCGCATATATCCCCTTCAACCGCACCTATGCATCGAGCAACTTTTAGATTTCTGTTTTTGTTTTATGTTCTTTAGTTGGATTCTATCTTGTACGATGAGTACAATTATGCGTTCATCACCCTATTTCTTTTTCCCGTAATAATAGTACTTGTTCTTCTATAAAAAAAAAATGAAATTAGTCCCAAATCCATCTTCATATGAGGATACGTTCCCATATAATTCCATCTCCATAGGATGATTTGTTCTTGTTCACATGTGTATCGGTATATTTAGTATTCTCTTGTCGTTAATAACAGAGTGACATTGTCCTTTTTTTCATCGTAAGATAGTGGAGTTGTATCGAAACGGGATCGCAATTGAGCTGATGCGAAGATATATTCAGACAGCAACCCCCAACAAGCCATATGGCTCACGTAGTGCTCCATGCGACACATGAACTTAATTTGGTATACTAAATTAATTAAACCCCTTCGTTATTTTCAATCTATTTTCATTTTGTTTGTTTCTGCCATTTCCTTTAAGTATCCTAATCGTTAGTTACGAACGAAACCGGAGTTGCCACAGATTCATTTGGACATAAAAAGCTACAAATAACTAGTCGTTTAGTGGACCTCGTTCGTCATTCGACACGTCGTTTTCTGACAGAGCACGCCGGCTTATTTTAGCTTAGTATGCACGGTCTTGGGCGGTAGTGCAAGTCACTTTCATGCCATTAAATTCTTTAATAAGCCAAAGTCAGAAAGGAAAAATAAAACATAATGGAGCACTAATTCGTGGTATATTTGTGCATGGAGAACGAAACGGATTTTGACGGAGATGAATTTGTTTTTGAGCTGAAGTTATTATTTCATTACTATTGAAAAAGAGTTAGTACGGAGAATGAGTTTCTAAAAGGTTCCTTCGAATGAATTTTATCATAGATCATCGGTTTCACATTCAGTTTTTGAAAACTTGGAAACGAATAGAAATATGATGTTGTCGAGAACTGTTCAAAATGATGCCTAAACATGGTTTGATCCTATGAGGCGACTCTTTTCGTCATGAGGAGAGCGATCAAACCAGATCTCAACAATATCAATGAGAGGATATATGTGGTTCAAGGTTCTTTCCCGGTAGAAGTCCCTAAATCTCTGCTCACTAATCTTTTACCTTGCATAAAGGAAAACAGACATAATAAAACAAACACAAACGACTAATCTGAACAACAACCGAGGGGGGTATCGAGTATGATGCATCGGTGGCGGGCAAGGAGGTGGATGCGCCAATGGCGGAGTCATGGGGGGGGGGGTGTGGAAGCCGATCAGCGATAGAGATCTGAGGCGGGGGCACTGTATTCCCTGATAACGCACCGCAGGCGGTGTTTGGGTCAAATTCGTGAGGGGGACCGACGGTGGTTGAGGCGAATTTGTGTGGGGGGATGAGGGCAGTATGCAAGCAGTTGTCAGTAGGTATAGGATCACACAACAAAGACGGAGAAGAGCAACTGGATGACTGGGGGATGTGGCGGTTACACCGGTAAGGCCTTGTTGTGGGTGTTGTTGGCGCCGTTGAAGGCGAAACCCTAGCAAAGAAACTAGTCATCCTATTCTATGACTCTTTGACGGAGATAAGTTATTCATGTTAATAGTATGTAGTGATAAAAATTAATCTCAATCACTATGTTATGGGTTATTTAGAGCGTCTACTTTGTATGCGGTTCACGGTTCCGATTCGCAAAATAACGAATTACGAACCGCGAGTCGAGCGATATGAAACACGACTTATTCGGTTTGGATTCACTATTTAGTGAATCAGATACATGATTTATGGTTCACGATTTACAAACATGAATCAGATTCGTGTGGTTCACTGAGTCCCAATCGGCCAATCACAATATACATACTCTTATATGTTTGTTTACTGAATTATAGCTATTATATTCAATAGACCGGTCATTTTTTTATTGTTTCATGATTCTTACATAAATATGTAATATGTTACGTTAATGATAATGAGTTGGGATTCATTATCTTTTTTTTACAGGATATCAAAGCCTAGGACGAATAAAAGAACATTTAATGTTAAGTCATGTCTATTGTTTGACTCACTATAACCCAATTCCGTTTCACTACTTGTTTTCTGACGATAACTTTTATATAATCTTTGTTTACTAATCATTAAGTGATTCGGGGGACAACAATCACACATGGAAGTACAAGATGTACGATACCATGTTATTCAAAAATATGTCAGGGTTCATCAACATGATTCTTTTCCAACATCAAATGATTTTGCATACTTGCAATCATGGCGTTAAAACAATGTCTTGGTCAAATATTGGCTCATCAACGCTTAATCCAAGGAGTCACATTCAGGGACCGTCCACACCACTACGACATGTCATATTTGATTAGATTTCGAGCAACTATTCACTCAGGGTGTTATACCAAGTGTTTACATCCTTTTTCATGCGTTCGCCCTAATACTCCTAACTCAACAGTCCATATCATCCTTGTTTAGGCAATTGAAAGGTCTCTAGGACGAGTTATAGGGCCTCAAGCCCTTTCCAAGTGCACTTGTATACACTACACCTATGGTATGAACAATTTCATTCAAGCCATGTTAGATGACGAATTCATCACTATGCGCTATCATATTCTCATCATCCACCGTATATTTGGAATCGATAAATTATACTCCGTTTTTGCTCAAGAGGAACCCTAGTGGATTGCATTCACTTCACAAGCTCTATCCTTGGAGCAACCAACACTTACTGGTCAACACTACGTCGCCAGTAAGCCCATGTCCATTGGAGAAGCTACTTGGACTAGAGGCGACCAACGTCGAACTCACTACACCAACAGTGAAAGCTCAACCATGCCCACAACAATTACTACTAGCTCTTGGGTTATCCACGTGATGCCGGAAATTGAAATGGAATTAGTACAACTAACAATGCCGGTGGTCGTTTTTCTCAGCTTCATAGACCTCAACCGATGTTTTCACAAGAGTTGTAAGGAAGTTTAGAATATATATCCTTGATGGAGCTCAACTTTCATACCTTGCCTGATCAATTTTGATGTCTTATTGCTCAATGATGCAAAGTCCCAATGCAGGCCTTAGCTTTTCAAGCCGAGCAACATGAAGGGCCTTTATGGAGATGTCTGCCAATTGTCTCATTAGGGTGGAGAGGACAATACATAACTTTAGAGATACACATATTCTGAGTAGGAGGCTTCTTACTCAACATATTCTTGTCATCCTGAGCTGCTTACGTGTCATGAAGGAGATTTTTCAGCATCTTCTTCCGGTCTTCTATAACAATATCAAAGCTTATACTTTCTTCATGACTGGGCTTGAATAGGCTGAATCTCTTGAGCCATTATCTTTCTTACCCTACTTATTAGGTTATTTGACATCTTCCTTGACATTTGACCCCATAAAGTGCTTCATATTGAAGGCTAGTGGTTAAGGTTTCTACCGTGTAAATGAGCCTAGTGAGTTATGGAGTGATACTTTATGCATGAGCGAAAGGTGTCCAGTTAGCCATCCCAATCCCTTCTCTTTCCATTTCTTCTAAAACGTTCCAAACATCTCCCTAGCTAGCTCATCAAGCACAAACATATATATTCTTGGCATTGTTGCAGGCCTTCCTAGACATTGACATCAACGACCTTGTGGAAATCAGGATTCTCAGGTTCATCAAAGCTAGGACCAAGATTGACGATAAATTATCTTACTAGATGAGGGTAGTAGGTACCAATATCTATGACAATCTATATTAATTTAGCATCTTCAGGAACCTTGCAGACTTATTCCAAACACTTGATATATTCAGAAATTTCCCTTTCTGACAAATGGATCTCTGAGAGACATACTCCCACTTCTGTGCAACTTCTTATGGAGTTCTCTTCATTGAGACAAACTTCTTTCCCTTGGACTTTGATGAAGAAAGAATTTCCTCGACAAGTTCTCCCTCAGAAGAGGGTTCATCCACAAGATGGATGGATGACTTGGCATATTCCCTTGGAGCATAGGCACTAGAGCCATTTTTATTGGATGCTTTTCTCTTCAGGCTACTTAACGGAGTAGCTAGATATTTTTCTTCATTAGTTCCTTTTGACTTGAGTCTCTATGACTCTCTCTTGAGGATGGATTCAAAACTTTTGATCCTTCTTTTCTTTTCCTGGTTCTATTTGACAGGGTCTACTAGGGTAACCTCTTCACCACTATCATTAGTGGATTCTTTGCGAACAATCTCAAGAATACTTGACTTGACATCACGAGAACCTTATTTCCCCTTTTCTTCCTTAATAACAACAGAACTAGCAGCGACTTTTTCTTCTAAAGGCTGAGTAGGAGCAAATTCTATTGTAGAGGTATGATTCTTTTTTTTTTGATAAGCGATTTTGAATATCATTCCAAGTATTAAAGAGAAATACAAGGAAGAGAGGAGAGCAATAGCTCAATCCTGAGCAAAAGAAACGATAAAAACAAATTCTTGTCCTGCAAGACAAACAAAAATAAAAGAGGAACAATGAACCAAACATAAGCATGGATCTGTTTGCCACAATATGAAGCTCGATCCTTCCTTGATCCGTCCCGCCGTGATCAAGAAGCTGAATGGCATGTCTCAATCGGCCTCCTGAAATTCTTGTGGCTGAAAACAAAACTCAAGAATCCAATCTCCATTGAATCCACTTTCTCGAAGGAAATCCTGGGGTATGTCTTCAAACTTTGTTTCCTGGAGAAATAAAAACTGACCTCTTATTTCGAACACCCTCTTATAAACTCCTCTTTTTATGTGAGGAGTACGGTCCTCTCACATTTCATGAGAGGAACTTCAACACTTAATGTAGAAGTAAAGGGGTCGGGTTTGTAATTGATTCCAACCCTTCGTCCTCGCAAAGATCCTCGTAATCCACTGAATCTGTCTCTCCAAAATCTATCTTTTCAGGTACCTCTAAGTCCAAAGCAGTGAATTGTTCGAGAACAAGGTCATCTTTTGTCAATGCCTTAACTCCCACTGACTTTACATATTCCCAATCACTTCTCCTGGTCTGTCTATAAGCATGTAGTGGACATTTCTTTACATGAGTTTGATAAATAACTACTGTTGGAGACTTACCCTTGCCTTTGCCCCGTTTCTTAATTTTGTGAATAGGAGATTGGGTAGCTGGTTGCTCACGGTAACCTGCAGGTTTTGAAATATCTAGCAACTGTGTAGGAGTTAAATCTGTAGAAGAGTCCTTAACCATTGTAGAATCTGTTGATACCTCATTGATTTCTTTAAGATTAGCTGATCGTTCAGAAACGATTTCCAAATGCTCTGAGTACGATATCTTTGAGACCTTGCGTTGCGAACAAATTTAGATAGGTTTTAGTTGACCAGTTATTCCTCGCAAGAATCAAAATACCAGATAATGCCATATTTTTCAGCCCTTCTATAGCCCTGCCATGAATTTGTGTACTAATTCCAGTACAAGATGAAGGTGGTTGAGTTTGAATTTTTGGAACCCAGACTCTTTTCTGAGCAAAATTCTTCCTCTTCTTATTCGGCCAGGCTTTTGCTACAAACAATTTACAACCTTCTACATATCGATTGTTGAGCTCTGTTGTCACTGTTTCAGCATCTTTGATCAACACATGAACGAACCCAAAGAATTTTCCATTCCGGTTAACTCGTCTACACACGAAGGTGGAGAGAGCTGTCCTAAACGGTTCCACAAGTTTTGCTAACCAATTTGCTCCTTTTTCCGGTGGAATATTGCAGATGAAAAGTTTTGTGACACCAGTTTGAATGTCGGATGGAGTCTCCGCAGGTAGTATCAAGTGTTCTATGGTTTCCTCAGGAACAGACTTCCCAATCTCCATAGCATCACATCCATGAGCTAAATCAGAGGGAGACCCAAAATGAGAGGTTATCACAGAACACACCTGATTGTATTTCTCCTTCTGGACATCGGATGTAAGATTCCGATATGCTCCTGTCGTCGATGTCTCTGCTCCGTCGAGACCCAGAAACGAGACCCCCTTCATCGGCCAACGCTCGGGATGACGACCGCTTCTCTTTATCGACGTCTTAGCCCTTGTCATTTTCTTAGACGGAGATCTCTGCCCATGGATCCACAAGAGATAAGAATCACCTCTCTTCTTCAATAACATGGAAGTCTAAATCAATTCAGTCCACGCCGATCGCGATTGAAACACGCTGTCTTGTCTCCGATTGCACCAGTTGAATTAGGGGCGCGTTGCGTGGCCAAAACCCAACAAAACCCCACTGTCACCGATCGGAAACCGGTCTCAGATCTGGTGGAAGGATCAGCGGCCTAGAAAAAAAACACGCGACATCGAGACTCACCGGAGGAGGGAGCGCGGAAACGGGAGGCGACAGCGCCGCTCACTCAAACCCTAAACGTGATCCTCTTCTATAGTAAGCTTGTGCAAATCGACTTCAGATTGAGACTTCATATGATATCTCCGGGCCTTGCACTTTTGAGCAAGCCTTTTATTATTTGTCTTCTTGGACTCCATGTTAATTGCGGGTTGAAAAATAAGAAAGCACCATATTCGCTTCTTTTTCATTGACTCCCTCATAGTCTCATGCTAGACTTATTCGATCTTGATATGCAACAGTCTTCTAACATGTCAGGACATCTTATTTGTCATTCGACTAGGCATATTGTCCTCAGCATACATTTTAGGTGATCATAAAGGTGATCCCTTCCTTCTTAGTAAGTTGAGATAGCCTATCATACTTGGCTTGATGAACTTTGTAGATCTGGTGAGGCAAGGGAGGATCACTGTACCCTTTAGGTTGATCAACATGGACTTCTCCACAATATTTTTTTTATATGAGTGTTGGCTTGAGTTATAGAATGACCTTTGTTTCTTGTGGGAATATCATGCTCATTTGTCTCTATCTTGATGTGCACTTTGACTTCTAGACAAACATCAACTATGACATTCGTACATGTGACACCATGTTAACATTTTTTCGCTTAAGTTCAACATTTCGTGGTTGTTGAACACATCAAGCTTTCTTAGGTGTACATGGTTGAACTGTTGCTGCCTTGATTCAACTTCATCTTCTTTTGTCAGGTGTTCACAATTTCCATTCGTGAAGCTCCACTGTCAAAGTACCACACATGTTTTTTAGAATTAGCAGGAGTAGTGGATGCAACAGTGGCACGGTAATTATTACTCTTAACTCTCCATTCCTGCTTCAGGTTAACATGAGAGTGTTCAGCTTTGGCTTTCCAACTTTGATTCATAGAGATATGAATTTGTTTGTGATTTTTCTGTTGAGCATGAGACATTCTATACAACTGATGACAGTGAGGATTTATCTGACCATTCTTTCCACAAAAGTGACATCTCCTTGAAGTTGTTCTGCGATTATCACGATGAGCATGCTCACTTCGTCTGTCAGACTGATATTTATACTATAGAAACTTCTGATGTCGTGCAGAACGTCGTTTAGGATCTCTGGCCTGATGTTGAGTATGAGATTGTTGACCTTTGCATATCCTGGAAGTTGTAGTCATGAGATTCTCCACCTGTTTCTCAGAGATTAAAGGTTTTTTTTATAAGCGCAGATTTATTAAGCATTCGTTCTATAAAGCATAGAATCGAAGCGAAGAAAACAACCCATACAGAGTTTTCCCCCCTACCCAAACAGCTACAAGGAGCCATAAACCAAAAAACAAAACAGTCCAACAGTCCAAACAACAAATCCAAAACAACTTAAAAGAAACATAACAAGCAAAAACACCCCACCCAAACAAAGCTCACTGCAGGCCGACACATGGACGCCCCTTCCTCCTCAAGCACCTAGCAGGGTCCCTCAGCCACAGCTCACAGGTGACACCAGAATGGAAAGACCCAGAATTCCACAGCAGGCTAAATGAATGATTCTTCACCTTAGCTACCACCTCATCCACAGACACCATAACAGCATTAAAAGCAGCCCCATTTCTCACCAACCAAACGTGCCACAGGGTCAGATATCCAACCTGCACCCACCCCCTCCACCACAGCTTCGAACCCAGACCCTTCCACCACAACAAAACCTCAGCAACCGTCCTAGGCATAGGACCAAAAATACCCCACCAAGCAAATATTTTCGACCAAATCACCCCAGGAAACTGACAATGCAACAACAGATGATCCACCCCTTCAAAAGAAGACTTACAAAACAAGCAGAGCATTCGGTTTACAGAAATGTGAACCCCCCTGCTCTCCAGGAACTCCATAGTGGGTAAAGCCCTGTGAGCCGCCAACCAAACAAAGACGCTGAACTTCGGAGGAAGCCCTTTCACCCAGAGGATCGAGGCCCAACCGACCGGCCGACGGCCATCTCTGATCCCCACCAACTCAAAGTATGACCGCGCCACAGAAAAGCCCTTCGGCTGTTTCACCCAGACCAACTGATCACACTTCTCGGGCTGTAGCTGTACTCCCTCCAACACCTCCATGAGATTCTCGGCCAAGGCCTCCTCCCAGGCTTCTAAGTCCCTAATAAAACCAACTCTCCAATGCCCCAACGACCAAAAATACTCCACCTTGGCATACTTAGCTGGGCAAGCCAAGAACAAGGCCGGAAATCTATACCTCAAGGGCACATCACCAACCCAAACGTCCTCCCAAAAAGAGATTCGGTCCCCTCTCCCCAAAGACCAGTGCACACCTTGGTTCCCAAACAACTCCAAGAAGCTCGGGTCCTTGGCAAGGAAAACAATATAGGAGAGCAAGAAAGACGAACCAGGTTTGTCCAGTTTGGCCAAATCACAGTCAGCCGGATTCCAACCATACAAAGCACATACAACCTTCTTCCACAGAGAATCAGCCTCCGATGCAAACCTCCACCACCACTTCGCCAACAGACTAATGTTCATAGCCTCCAACCGCCTAATCCCAAGGCCACCTTCATCCCGCCTCCTACAAACCACATCCCACTTCACCTTACAAAACATTTTGCCTGTGTAAGGGTTGGTCCACAGAAAACGTCTTTGCCAGGCCTCCAGAGTTGCAATGACCTTCTTAGGGGCTCACAGAAGGGACATATAGAAGATAGGCAACGCCGATAAAGTAGATTTAATCAGCACAATACGACCTGCCATGTTAAGGTTCTTCAGCTTCCACAACCCCAAAGACTTCTTAAACTTCTCCACCACGGGGTCCCACGAGGCTACCTTCCTTGGATTCGCTCCCAGCCAGAAACCAAGGTATTTCATAGGAAGTGACCCCAACTGACAGCCCAGCACTTGAGAAACAGCAGTGGCCGAACATCTGTCCTCATTCAAAATGACTGTCGTGGACTTATGGAAATTAATCTTCAACCCCGAACCCTTCTGAAAGCGATTCAACAGATCCTTCAAAAAAGCTAAGCCCACCAAATCCCCTTTCACAAACAGAAGGGTATCATCTGCAAATTGAAGATGGGATAAAGAAAGACCATAAGCCCCGACATCAACACCCTGAAAGCACCCACGTCTCTTCCCCTCCTCCAACAATTGATGTAAACCTTCAGCTGCAACCAAGAATAAAAAAGGGGACAATGGACAACCCTGCCTAATGCCATTAGTGACCGGGAAATCACCACTGGGCGAGCCATTGATCAATACTGAGACATGAGCACGAAAGCAACTCTGCATCCACCCTCTCCACCTCCCACCAAAACCCATTGCTTCCAAAACAAGATCAATGTACCCCCAGTGGACCTTGTCATAGGCATTTTCGAAGTCTAACTTTAACAAAACAACTTCTTCTTTAGACAACTTCAATTTCTGAATCAGCTCTGAAGCTATAAGAACACCATCTACCAACTGCCTCCCAGCCACAAACCCACTCTGAGTGTCACTAATCACCCCCGGGAGCAACTTCTTCATCCGATTGGCTAACACCTTCGCCAAGATCTTGTAAGGACTGAATATCAAGCTGATCGACCGAAAATCCTCAAAACCACCAGCCGCCCCTGACTTCGGAATAAGTGTCAAAAAGGACGAATTAATACCCTTTCCCAACTTACCGGATGCATGGAACGCCTGCAAGAAATTCAACACATCAGCCCCCACTACGCTCCAGCACACACGATAGAACCTCATCGAGAACCCGTCAGGCCCGGGAGCCTTTTCCCCACCACAGCCCTTCACCGCCAACAACACTTCCTCCGCCCCAAAACCCGCTTCCAACCATTCGGCCTGAACCGCCGAGATGGTTCTAAAGGGTAAAACCGGCAAACCGACCTCCAACCTCGGGTCTACTGAAAACCGTGTAGAAAAGTGATCCACCGCTGCCTGTTTGACCTCTCTCGGGCCCGAAACAATAGCTTGGCCCACACGCAACCGAGAGACCCTGTTCCTCGTGGCCCTGAAATTAGCCAACCGGTGGAAGAAACGCGTGCACCTATCACCCCCTTTGAACCATCGAAACCGGGCCTTTTGACACCAAACCTTGGCCAGCCAACGTTGTTTTTGAAGAAGGCGAGCCCTACACAAAGCCCGCTTCTCACGTTCCTCACCAGATAGCACCCTGTCATCCAACAAAACATCCCAGGCATCCAATTCAGAAACTAAAGAAGCAACCTCTGTCTCCAATTTTCCAAAAACCACCCTATTCCACACTTGGAGATCCCGTCTAAGGTTCTTCAATTTCACCCAAAGCACATAATCTGGCTCCCCCTCCACAATATAGGACTCCCATAACATTCGAACGGTGGGCAAAAAGGATTTATGCTCCACCCAGACATTCAGAAAACGCACCGGCTTTGGACCCCAATCAACCACCTCCATCCCCAAAAGCACCGTCCGATGATCAGAAACTCCTCTGGGTAAACTACTCTGCTCTAAGACACCAAAGGCTGATAAAGCCTCCGAAGAGACTAGAAAGCGATCCAACCGTGATGCCTTAGAACCCGAGTCATACCAAGTAAACTTAGCCCCTGCCAAGGGCAAATCAACCAGGTGCATATCCTCCACAAACTGTGCAAAAGCCAGACTATCACCCCTGTTAAAACTACAACCACATCTATCCTCCACAGAAAGAACCGAATTAAAGTCCCCTCCCACAAAAAGAACATCACATAGCTGCGAACGTTTTGCACACAAATCAGCCCAAAAAACCACCCTATCACGAGGACTGCATGGTGCATAAACATTTACAAAGTTAACCGGGGTATCAGAGCTAACATGCAACCCATTCCAACAGATTAAATTATGATCCAACAAGGCATTCGACTTTGAAAAAACCGAAAGTCTCCAAGCCAATAAAACTCCCCCGGCCGTCCCATCCGCCGGGACCCAATCACAACCCCAACCGGCGTCCAAACCACAACTACGTAACACAACCGAGCTTACAACTGAAAGCTTAGTCTCTTGTAACATAATCACATCAACATCAGATGAAAAAATCAACTTTTTAATGCAACTCCGCTTAGCATCAGAGTGCATACCTCTCACGTTCCACGTGAGGAATTTCATCAAATAAATCACAAAAAAGACCCAAAAACGGGGTCACCCGGCGTACCTGAAAAGTCAGCCGAACTACTGTGCTCGCTATCACTTAGCGTCTCGTCCTGCAAAGACCTTTGGGGTATCTCGAGGTCCAACGAGTCGAATTGCTCCAACACCAACGGACCAAGATCAAGGGCCTTCTTACCAACCTTCTTGCAATACGACCAATCACCTGAGCCGTCCTTTAACTTCCGGGCAATATCAATCATAACCGGCCCGGAGCTGCCCCCCGTTCCAACTGACCGAGAACGTGCCCGAGTTTGATAAATAGTGGTGGGTGTTGCCACTGGTTTCGGCGCACCTTTCTTCGGCCTCCCCCGTTTCCGTTGCTGCTGCTCACCGGCGACCGACAAAGGACCAGCTGCCAGGAAGGACTCCCGCGTCGGCTCCACTGGTAAGGAAACAGGTTTCGATGAAACAGGACTCGCCCTTCCTCCCACTTCCTCGCTATCCCCAAACAGGCGTGTGAACGGTGTTATGATCGGCCCAGAATGAACTGGCCGGACTGGGCTCGGGGTAACAGAATGAACTGGCCGGACTGGGCTCGGTGTAACCTCAACCGAATGGGCCTTGGAAGAGATAGTACCAATATCGATTTTGTCTAAGGATCGTACCGGTTCCAAAGACGTCTCAGGTGTCGAACAGTCCGACGAAGATGCTGCAGCACTCCCAACACATCTGAACGGGACATCCTTGGAAGCAATCGGATTAAGCACCACCGGGAAAACTCCCGAGTCTACCGCGAGGTCCACCTCCACAGTCCCGGGCAAGACGCTCTTACAGTGCACCAGCACAAAGGCTCTTCCAAAAGAGTCCCCTTTGTGATCAGTATCAATTATACTGACTACCTTTCCAACAGAACCAACAATGCGTCCAAAATTCTCCTTGGACCAACCATGGAATGGGACACCCAACACCTCGAACCACCTGAAGCAAACAGGTTCCTTCAACAGACATGCCGACCCATCCACCACCTCGAACCAAGTATGCAACCAATTGACGCCCGCCCCTCTCAACTCCTGTGCAAAAATAGGATCAGGGCAACTGATAAGGAATACTCTATTCCCAAAACCACGTACTTCGACGTCAAACACCCCTTGTCTGCCCATTGCTTCCTGAATGTCACTGACAGTGCTCTCATTCCGAGCAACCCCCAACACAGCGGTCGCCGTCAGGGAAGCATGGGCCTCCACAACTAACCCATTCACGACCGGTTTTGCCTTCGACTCTGATCTCCCCCCAGGCGCTACAGGCGCAACACTGGTCCTCTTTCTGGCCTTCAAATCGTAAGCCACCAACAGTCTGTACCCACGAACTAGGGTTCCATGACATTTAGCAACAATCTCATCAGCATCCAATTGAGAATGAGCATATACGAACCCAAAATATTTGCCTTTGGCATTGGGTTTTCGAGCCACATTAGCTCGCAGCACCCTCCTAGCGCACTGACAAAAATCCCGGAGCCACTCATCGTCGACTCCAAAAGGAAGGTTAAAGACAAACAACTTGAACCCAGCAGCACTACCTCCCTGACGCGTCCCATCCGAACCACCAACGTCCTTGGCAGCACCACTCCTCACCTCAACAGTAGCAACCGCGCCCTTCCCACCTGCAACCACACCGCCCACAGGCACAGGCTCCTCCACAATCCCCTTCCCCCGATCAGCAGACCTAATTAGGTTTCGAATAGGACCGAAAGTTTTCGCCAAATCCACCATTATTGGTATTTTACATTCTGAAAAAAATGAGAGAGAGCGTGAGGGAGAGGGCGATCGAGGATGGGTCGACGGAGGCCTCGCTGGCCACCACGGTCACGGGGGCTTCGCGCTCGACTCCGTCTTTCAGGGAGGTGGTGATCGAGGGCAAGAGGGTTTCTGTTGCGGAATAAACACTGTTTAGGAAGTTAAGACTTCATCAACCGAGTCTGTTCATATTCTTGGATGTCCTTACACTAGACAAAATGTCATCCAATGTGTCTGAGCTTGATTTTAACATCCTGACAGACTTGGTGATTCGACCAATTTCCCCATTCAGTCTGCTCACCTCTTCCTATAAAGATTCAACTGTTTTAAGAAGCTTGGCTTTCTCAAACAATAGAGTCTGTGCTTGAGTACTTGGTGTCTCTATGGATTTTGAATTCACCACCTCTTTATTGTGTGAGTGTTCATCCACAAAGATCATATCATCGTCAGAGAATTGCTCAGATATACATCTTTCATTAGTGATCACACCTATTTCAATAGAAGAAAACTAGTTGTGAAAGCAAGATGATTCTTGACCTGTTCATTTTCACTTTGTTCATAATCTTCTTTTGCAAGTGACCCTGATTGGTCCTTAGGGTTTTGCATAGAGCTTTCTAGTGCCCTTTGTTGTGCTCTTTGTTCATATCTTAAAGAGACAACTCAAATATTGTGAGTGACCCCATGATCTCATCAAATCTGAGAGAGCATAAGTCATGCTTCTTCTCTATCGCAATTATCTTCATTTTGAACCTTGAGTTAACTTCTTTCAATGTTTTTCTGACGAGCATTTAATCTGACATTGTTTTTTTATAGGAGAATGATTCATTGGCAATGTCTCTGATTCGTACATGGAACTGAGTGATTGACTCATCATCTCTCATGCACAAAGCCTCGAAGTTTGTAGTGAGATATTACAAACTTTGATCCCTGACTTCAGTGGTTCCTTCATAGGCAGTAGCAAGTATCTCCCAGGCATCCTTTACAGAGGTGGAGGTGTTGATTAACTTAAAGGCATTTTGATTAACACCATCAAAGATTTCATTGAGTGCATGTAAATTTTATAGTGTTGCTTCATCTTTTGTATTTTGTAGAGCTCTAGTCCCTCTATAGCTTAAGTACAACTACCTTCCCTTTCTCTATAGCTGCCAGTGAAGGTGTCCATCCATGGATCACAAACTTCCAAGTTTTGTTGTCTAGAGATTTCAGAAACGTACTCATTTTAGCTTTCTAGTAGCCATAATTTGTTCCATCTAGCATAGTTGGACGACTGACTGAGCCTCATTGTCTTGAGCTTTCCATGATGCACACATAGAATTATATTCCCTTTAGGATCACACTACTTATATTGAGTGACTTGCTCTGATACCAATTGAAATTCCGATAAGATGCAACAACAAGATGTCAACCAAAAAGTTATGACATATGGTCTGACATCTCACTTTTAAAACAGAATGGAAAGCAATGATAAGCACAAGCAATCACACATGAAGACGCACAATTGGTTACCCAGTTCGGTGCAAAATCATCTACATTTGGGGGCACTCTGCCAGTGGAATGATTTTCACTATAGCGTAATAATCAACATACAAGTTTCTCATATCATCCTAGATCGAACCTACGTTATTATTATAAGTGATAAACCTATCTCAGGGCTCCCCCTGAATCCGAGCTCCTCGCTCGATTCTACTCTTCAATCCCCTCGTTCTTGGTTTGTTCTTCGTCTTCAACAAGGGGTGTGATTACTCAATTACGGCAACACATATCGAATACTTGTTCAATTATGAAACACAGTACGAACACATCAACATTTGTTATGGATCACTTCATTCAGATTCTCAACACGCTAATCCAACACGTTTGAGAATTCTGAGTTCATGAACACAAGCACAATGCACGAAGCGGTCTTTTCAGACGCCAAATATTGATCGACAGATAATGGCGATTCGCGATCAATCTGAGCTCTAGAATTCTTCTCAATATATATAGAGAAGGTTTCAGCTACGAACCTAAATTGGGGTGCGAAGTGCGAACTCATTCCCACATAATGACACATGGCAGAATTTTTGATGGAGCATTTATTTTTTTCCCAAGTTCGCTAATTTAATCATTTCCGCTTCGTTTTAACTCCGATTTTTTTTATTCTTGCACCATTATTTTTATTATTCCAAGATCTATCTATAGAGATGCATATTGAATATATTTGGAGCACGAAAAAACAAAATAGGAAAAATATGGCGTAATTACATAGACAAAATGTAATTACATTTTAATTTCGCATATTTACATTTTATTTCCACATATTTACATTTTCCATGTTCATCCGATTCACATTATGTCACACTTTTCCTATTTTGATTTCCCGTGCTCCAAATATATTCAATATGCATCTTTATAGATAGATCTTGGAAAAATAAAAATAATGGTGCAAGAATAAAAAAAAATCAGAGTTAAAACGAAGCGAGAATGATTAAATTAGTGAACTTGGGGAAAATATAAATGTTTCATCCAAAATTCTGTCATGTGTCATTTTGTGGGAGGGAGTTCGTAGTTCGCACCCCAATTTGGGGTTCGTAGCTGAAACATACTATATATATGGTAGCTATCCAGTAAAAACCACTCTTACTGTGAAAACTACGAATGCACGAGAGCCACTGGTTCTGGTCAAAGTGATGTCAGCAGAGCGCCCCAGATGCTGACACGTGGCGCGCGTTGCTGGTGCGTGCACAGTGCTGATACTTTACATATCACAGTGCTGATAGTTTATATAGCAGAGTGCTGATAGTTTAGTACAAATGTAACCTATCAACACTTTTGTACTAAACTATCGATACCGTGCTACGCAAACTATCAGTATTGTGCGCGCGCGCGCCCACGTGTTAGCATTTGGTGAGTTCGTAGTTTGCACAATAAGGTGCGGTGTTTTATATATTTAATTGCCCACGTGTCAGCATCTGGTGCGCTCTGCTGACATCACTTTGGGGGGGGGGGGGATTCTATGGCTCAGATTGGTTCGTAGTTTGCACAATAAGGGGTGGTTCGTAGTTTTGTTACCCTTAGAGTCACGGTTACGCTGAACTTCTTGTTTCCTTGTTAAGTAGATCTTCCCCCAAAAAACAATCCATAATTATCTTGTGAATATCTTCTGATCTTGGGAAGCACACGATCTTGTTCCCGAAATTAAACATAACTCTTTAATGAGTATATATCTATTTAAGAAACCAATTTTATTTCCTAAAACAAGTAGAACTCTATTATGAATATCTTCAAGAATAGAAAATAAATCAACATCACCAAATAGGGATGGACGCGTTCTAGATATGCAAGATAAATCCCACGCGCGTGTACTGTCATACACTGTCACGTTAATGACATTCTGTGTTGACATCTTCGCTTAGCTTCTCACCGGGTACACGCAGATGATGTATCCTGACACCCTAGTTAACATCTTGCTTGACTCAAATATAGCCAATACAGATAGAGTAACACACGGAAATGGGCCACTAAGATTAGTCTCAATGACGAGAGAGTGCTAGCCACGTTGCTGTCCCCAAGAGAAGTCTGGACAACCCCATGCTGGCCAAGTTACAAGCTGCCTCAGAGCAAGAAGAGGCAAGTTCTGCGAAGCAGCCTCGCGAAGGAAAATGAGGAGCCCTCCGTGCAATGGATCCCCCCATTTCCTAGAGTTCTCCTGACAACCCGTGCAAGCCAAAACTTCCCATAATCTACCTCCACAGGTGTCAGGTTGAGTCAGAAAATATGTTGAAATCTCTTGTATCATCCCAGCAATAAGAGCCCGGATCCTTATTTTAATCCCTGGTATAGCCGGGTACTCTGTTATAGGGTTGAGCGTTCTACACATACGGGTTGGAATAGAGTCTCGCCCTTTCGATTTTTTTCCTTTGTTTTATTCTTGTTAAGTTTCGCCTATTTGTAGTTTTTCTCTTTTCGTATCAGTAAAAGTTCAACGATGTGCTCAAAATATATATATAAAGAGAGACAAAAACTATCCATTCACAGAAAAATGGTGTTCATTGTAAAATCGTTAGAGCCTAGGGCTTCTCTCTTCCTCGCCTTCTCTTCCACTATAACTGTCTCTTTCCCTCTACAATTGTCATGGCTCTCTTACCTAACAAGCACGATCAAGTCGACACCAGTCTTTTCCCTACCCGCAAGATGAATGGTTCTCATCTAGCCCCAATGAAATGGAACGATCGGATTTGGAGACTAGTGAGACACCCCCAGGCCGCCTCTACTGATGCATCTGTGAGTGCGTCGCGGCCCGATCTCACTGCCACAACACCATCGCCGCAGCCACCACCAAAGTCGTCGTCGTCGCCCCTAGACCCACCTGCCCCTTTTACCAACACGTCTTTTGATGCCCCCACCAGCCTTTACTCTACCTGCGTGTTAATCTAGTACCACCCATCCTCATTGGTATGGACTGACAGGATCTGGGATACTAGTAATCCCCGTATACCAAGAAGAGGCCCTCTTCAAACCATGTTTGAAATACTCGGGACAATTCCCCCATCTCCGTCGACGTGTTTTATCAAACCATCTCGACCAAGGAAGAAGGAAATCGGATCTGCTCCTCCGTCTTTTGTATTACCTCCGATTCTCGCACCACCTTCGCCTCTTGTGTCAACTCTGTCTCATGTGCTATTTCCCCTTTCGTTCCCAATGCTGCTGCCCCCAATACCACCGTCCTCCAATCTACCCGCAACCAATGCAACAAACCATCCTACTCCCTTGGTTGTCCCTACTGCATCTTTTGGGCCCGTGAGATTCACTCGCAGTAATGACCATGCCTCTCACCGCAGCCGACCCTAACTCACCACGGAGAAATCTCCATTACCCTTCACCGGTCCACATGCCACCATCACTAACGCCGCTTCTCAAACCTGAGCCACTGATTCAGTACCCACCAGCACCACCGCCTCTGTCTCCATCAACATTGCTACTGCCACACCCTACTTTGTCATCAGATCCGCAACCTTCCTCGCATCCTCTACAACCATAGCCATCACTACCACCATATCCATGACTACCACCACCCCCTCCTCTCCTACCAGAGCCACCAGATTCTCCTCCGCCTCCGCTGCATGTCTACCTCCTACCTCTCTGTTATGGTTCGATTGAGATCACACATCCGCTCCATCCCCATTCGTTGGATCGGAACCCTAACACCCGCGCTCGGAGTCAGGGAACTAGAATCAGCATCTGCTCCTTCCGGCACCGATGCCAACTCGACGCACCATCCCCATCTATTGGATCGAGACTCATACATCCCCGAGGTGTGTGAGAGGACGCACACCTCGCCATATCGAGGTCGTGTAAATCATACAATTTGGTTCCCTCGTTTCTTGGGATTCTCTCTGGATGCCCGATATCCTTTCAGATGCCCCTTATCAGATATCTCAGACATTTTAAAATCAAGACAGGAAACAACCTCGCGCCAATCACAAAACGACGACTCAAAGCAATAATCCATAAGATTGTTGTCGGCTTAACCGGATCTCTGGTTATAGGACTAGTGTTTAGTACTTACAGATCAGGACTTCTGTTTCACCCTCTAATTTTGGCATCACTTCTACTTTTACGATTATGCGGATCTGTATTGACTTCTTCTAGTTAATAAAATACTCATATACTCAATATATATATATAAAGAGAGACTGTTCTTATGTAGTCTTCATGCTGTTGAAATCTTAAATATATTATGCCATTGACAAAAATAAATGATTGTTTGAAACATTGAAAAATGTTTAGGCGAGCTGTTGACCGTTGTAACTATATAGAGGATCTTTTTATATTCCCTCGTTCTACAACTACAACCCAACAAGGACATATGACATGGAAGGTCGATGAATGAGCAACACTTGACGATCCATGCCATGCTTCTAAAGGCCTTTCATTCCGGCAATTGTGCCTTTTCATAAACACGTAAAATGAGATATGTGATTTTTAAATTGGTCAAATTTTATCATAATATTAATGTTTGATATGTAAGTCCAAATTTAACATTTCACGTCCAAATTTAACATTTCACGTATTATACGATCGGAGCTCGAACATGGCTGTTGCTAAGGTTTTCAAAACCGGAGCCGCCTCCCTCTTCCTTATTAATCTCCTTCCCTCAATACACCACCACACAGCTCCTATAGACTTCCCTCCTAGCCTCCCCTTGTCAATCCGGATCCAATCGGACACACCGTCGACGCCGCACGACCATAGCCATGGAGCCAGAGTTACGCCGAAGGTTCTTCATGGACCCTCTCATCCTCGGCCAAGCGCAGCAGCGCAGGCACCAGACAAGTCGGACCCTCGCTGCCCCCACGCTGAAGCAAGTCGAGAATCCTTTCGGCCTCGGACACCGGCAACAACGCTGGCAGTGGACTGGCCAAACCTTCGACACCCCTATACGGAAACCGGTCGGCCTCCGTCGCGGACGCAAGGAAATTTGGAGGCCTCGCCTTTTACGAGATCGATCTGTTCAACTATGGTATTGGCGGATCCAAAGCCGAAGACGCCAGTAGGCATACATGCTCCGTTGCTAGACTGGGAAGACGAGGACGAAGTACATCCACAGGCGGAGGTGTCACAACCTCCTTCGTAGCAATGAGGAGACCCGACGGGGGTGGGACGGTCCATAAAGGGCCTATTCCCACAGACCCGGGAAAGCCGGTGCTAGGAAGTCTCGGGAAGCCGCAATCAGAGCACCTTATTTATGTTTGCTTTATGACTTTTATCATTTTAGTTTGGGATGTTTAGTTTATTTCGGTTGTTGGACGATTTATTTTCTGTTTGTTTGGGATTCTGCTATTGGTTTGGCTTTCCCTTTGTTTATGGGACGGTCGGACGAGATCTCAATTTTGTGTGTGTCTATGAAGGCTAAGCAGACTAGTTCTACGGTTCCTGAGCGCCGGGTATCCTACGGAGGACCCGGACTATATTCTAGAGCCCAGGGCTTCGGCCCTACTGTAACCCCTACTTGCATTAATGCATCTTGATCTCGTTACCTTTTCAAAAAAAAACATTTCACGTATTAAAAATTCATATTATTCTTGATTTATATTTAGAAGTTACCGATATAAATCTAAAATACACCAGAGACGTGATATTTTAATGTCAAATTTAAAAATATCATGATAATTGACAAATAAGTATCTGGAGTCTTACATTTTAAACTTGAAGACTTAAATAGATTGAACATGGATGGTTACAAATGCAACAATCTAGGCCTGAAATCCCTTAGTGGTTGGGCCTTTGGTTCCTAATTCAGGTGCAATTGTTACGAAAAAATCGGCTCAATTTGAGATAGATTTCACAAATCTTACAGATTGTTTGGCTGAAACTAGAGGAAGGGTTGAGAACTGTAGGGAGTCCATGAAAGGACGCTCTCCTCAAACCCCCAAAGCGCGCTAGTAAACCAAGGTCTCTGAGAAATGAGAGAATCATTTCGGTTCTTTTTTCGATAGAGACAGATAAAGCTTTTCCAGCTCTATCGCCTGCAATCATTAAGATAACCAAAGGGAACATGACGAAAAAAAACTCGCAGCCTATCTCTTACTCCATACAAACTCATTCCAAAACCCAGAGCGACCAAGATATGCTAGCAGCGCAGCGTAGAAGAGAGATTTGGAGACAGTTTGTCAATACAGGAAATTGTGATGTCTGACAACTTCTTTATTTTCTTTTTCTGATGTGTCTGTTAGTTTCTCAGTTGTTTTTGTGTTGTGGTTGGTTTGTTTTGTATGCTTTTCGATAGAAGAGTATCTATGATTCAGGACGACCCTCCTTAGAGAGGTACGACCACATCTTTGTAATTTAGCTCAAAGTTCAGAGAATAATAATATTAATTGCTTATAAAAAAACAAATACAACATTCTACTCTTTTTTAAACGAGTAAAGTGGGGATTTGCATTGCTACGAAACGTAAACAATAAAATGTAAGGCGTAAAAGACCTTGGTTCCAGGATATTGTTCAGCCCGACCGTAGCCCGGCCAGCTCCCATGGACCTAGGGTTGTGTCGAAAAATCCGAAATCCGGAAAAATAACCGAATCCGGACAAATCCGGTCCGAAAATTAACCGACCCGGATATAATCGGACAAAATCCGGTCCGGAATCCGGATATCCGGATCATACGGATCTGGATACGGATCTATTACAATCCTTAAACCTAAAACGCTCCTCTTCGCTTCCCCAATCTTTTTTTCCCTTTTCTCTCTCTCCATCTCCTTATTATTTACATTTCCCCAGTTTCCTCTCTACTCTCTCACAAATAGGATCCATGTCCAAACCCTAGAGAGGTCACGAACATGAGCCACACAAAGGACTTCGTATTGAGGAGAGATCAGAGTAAGTTCTCCTCTCTGTAAATTTTATTTTTTGACATGTAGATGAAGGCTTTCCGAACGTCAAATGAGAAGTAATGGATGTCTACTGATATTTTTATAATTGTATTTTAATTTTAAATGTAAGAAAATAACATTGTATAGATGTATGTAAGTTTTAAATTTGACATGATAACTAAAATATACTGGTATAAGAATTAGGTAGCAATTGGATGATAGAATCTTGTAAAACCTGTGACTGCACTAGAAAATGGGCTCAAAACAGTGAGCCCGTTGAGGCCTGGATAAAATCCGGACCCAGTCCAGACTGATCCGAATCCGGAAGCTTAAAAATCCAGAATTTTAGACTTAATCCGGACTGGTTATGGACATCAATATTTGAGATCCGGATGATCCGGACCGGGTATCCGGTTCGGTTACACCCCTACATGGACCAGTAGAAATAGTCTAGTTTGGTTCGTAGGCACTAACTCAAGAGATCCCCTTACCAGCATTCCAAAAGAACATAGTAGAAAATAAAAAAATCCAACCATAGAAAGAGAAAATATAACCTAACCTAAAACAAATATCATAGTAAAGCAGGAAAAGATAAAGTGCTCCGTTTGTGATTTTTCCGAGACTTTCAAGCACCGGCAGTCCCGGGTCTGTGGGTATAGGACCTGTTGGGACCAGCCCACCCCCGCCGGGTCTCCCCATTGCTCCGATGGAGGTTGTGACACCTCCTCCTATGGTTCCTGAACCTCCTTCTCATCCGCAGCTTGTGATCTTGTGAGATCAGACCTGTAAGCTCCAGAGCCTTCTTTATACCAGCAGGCCTGGTATATTGGTGTTGACCTCGTCCCTTGCCCTTGGACTTAATCGCCTTCGACCGAATGGGACCTATGCCCCCCGTTGAGTCTTGCGGGATCTGCTTCCCCTGCTTTGGGGCCACCTCACCTGCAAATATATCAGGAAAGATACGATCCCCACCCTCCTCGATGTTAGCCAGGTTACCAGGCTTTGCCATACCCGGCTGTCCCGTTAACTCTTCCGGGGATGCCCCTAACTTGTTAGGAACTAACCACTCTGGGGCATCTTTAGCCAAGTTGCTAGACTCCGAACTGGAATCCTTCTTACCCTACATCACCTGAAATCCTAGGGGAGGTGCTAGAATACCCTTTCTGGTACCCGACCTAGATCCTCCCACATAATCCCTAATCGGATCCAGGGTAAGCGAGGTCAACAAATCGTCCACTAAAGTGTCACGTGGAACTTGCGGGGCCCTCAAAACCGTATTGAGGAGGCGATCCACATCCAGCTGTTTCGGTGCCCGAATAGATTCATTATACCGTATTTCCTCCCGGAAAATTCCAGACAGGTAAGCCGTTCAGCCGGTCATACGATGGGTCAGTCTACCACACCAAGTACAAAAACCCGGTAGTCGATCATATTGTAGCCCCACCAGGGAGGGTTGGGCATGACCTGGGAATCGGAGGCGAATGCATCTCCTCAATGGTTGACTTATATCCATGCCGACCCTCATCCACAAGAAATCATCTGAGCGCCGTACAATACGAATATGGGCAGTGGTAACCTGAGTTCCCAAAGTCGCTGTAAGGAGGGCACAGACCGGTCATTCCGAGCATCCCCTGGGACGTTCATCGCTCGTACCCATATCTCCATACACACAAAAATCATGTCATCGCGTTGCATGCAAGGTAAGAGCGGGACCAACATCACCAGATAACCCTTGAAACTCCAAGGGCCCCGGTGCCGAATATTCTCCATGGTTTCTCGAGACGGGAAATGTAAGGCCACCACATCCTTGATCAGGTATTCGATCTTCAAACCATCGACCTTCCAGTGTTGGAGCATTAATCCATAGAAAACATTCTAGTTGAGGCGTCCCGTACCCGCGACCTTCCCTACGAAGGAAAATCGGTACCGACCGTCCACATCAGCCGGGATGGCCTCCGTCGGGATCTCCAATATGTCATCCTCGTCTTCCCAATCTGGTACCACCGCCCGCGTCCCCGACGTTTCTCCGAACACTGTGAAGAGGGCCCTCACCGGATCTGCTACAACCAGGGTCGAGCAGGCCGGAGAGAGCTCGGGAGGGACCCCCATCACGCCTCAGGGTCGCGAAGTGGCTCTCCCGGTCTCTGCATGTGGTAGATGGAGGTTTGGCCAGGCCGACGCCTGACGTGTCGCTGATTGACAGAGTCGTCCTGGAGGTTGTTCGTCCTCCGCCTTGCCTCCCGACGCCGCGTGTCGGTCGCGTAGAAGCGCAGGTGGCGACTGAGGGCCGATTTGATCTGGATCTGGAAGAGAGTGGTGAAGGGGAATGTTCATATTGGGGAGAAAGGGTTGGAGGGGTTATTCACGGCCGGGAGAGTGACTGTCGATACAGAAAGATGGGAGATACTCATGGAAGGGGATGGTCGTTGGGGTGTAGGTGCACGGTGAGGGACGGTTATGACAGAAATGGAGAGGGGGAATGAGGCTTTTTCAATCCACGAGAGAACGGTTTTACCCGTGTCGAAACTAAAATTACCATGAAAATGTTTGTTAACATTCTACTCTTTCTAGGATTGAAAAGATCCTTCAAATAAATAATCCTAACAATTTTGTGCGATTGTGCCGTTTCAAGGCACGGATATGCTCTTCATGGGCATGAATAATGCGCGTGCATGTTTATTTTATGAGTTTACGTTATAATTGAAAATGACTCTTGTTTCAAAAAAAGAAAATGACTCTTAGTCATAAATAAGTACTAATCATTTGGTTGTGTTTGGTATGACATTGCATCAAACACTATCACGTTTACATATGAAACTAACAAACCCACAAAACCAGGTAAACAAATATTTTGTACAGAAACTATGTCATTGGTGAGAATATTATTTAAGTCTCAAAATTGGATACAAGATGCCTTGTATCGAGACTTGTTCTGTTCAAAAATTCAAAATATCATAAGAAATTCGATTTCATAACTACCCTCTCCCCGAAAGAGCCGGCTTGGTCAGTGTTGGGCCTAACCCTTTTTCAATCGAACTATACTATTTTGTCTCTCATGTCTGATTTGGTTTCTAAAACTATCTGCTTTGATTTGTCTTAGGGCTGATTAAATTTGCAATCGAAATAAAATATAGATAGAAACATACGGAATACTTCCGATAAAACACCAACATATTTCTCTCTCTAAACGCTCTTACCTCTTTCTACAAAGCAAACCCTACTTTCCTCTTCTTCTTTGGCCGCCGCCGACTAGCAGGCCTCCATGGCCGGCCGGTTGACGGCGGAAACCCCTCTCCCCTCTTCCCCCTCTCCCCCCTTTACCCCGTCTGATGTTAACTTCGTCGGATTCGCTGCGTTGGTTCCCGATCTGGTCTCGCTCCTTCCTCCACTCGCCAGGTCAGTCTCACCGGAGTTTTGATCGATCTGGCCTCTTCTCTGTCTATGTTTGGTGTCTTCTCGGGTGACATGCCTCTTTTCCGGCGTGGGACGTCTTTCAACGGCCTCCCAGTTCTCTGATTGTCGCGGATTTGGCATGTCACTGTATCGACAAAGAGGGGTTTGGCCGGATCTGGTCTCTTGGGGCTCGTCCATCCCAGATCTGGTGACAGCCTCTAAGGTCTCCGCCTCTCCTTGCTGTTCTCGGGTAGTCATCGCCGTCTCCGGCCGGGAACCTCGCTCCTTCTCAGGTGAGTTTCCTGACTTTGACGAAGTCTTCTACGGCGTCTGTCTTCTTTTCCGTCGTGGGACGACTTTCAGTGGCCTCTCCATGCTGTGATCGTCGCGGATCAGGGCATTCGTCGCTCCGTTGAAGTCCAGTCGACGCATGGTTGCTCCGTGCTAGGTCATGGTGAGGTTTGGTGGTTGCGGGTTTGTTCAGGCCGTCCTTGTCCTATTACCAGCTTGGGCTTCGTGGGCTCGTCCTGGTCGTGGGCCGGTTTGGGCCTTGCGTGATTCAGGTTGGGTTTGGTAGCGTTCGCAGGTTCGATTGAGGTTCTGTCAGGCACGGTCTTGGCGTGGGTCTGAGGCGACCCTTTTTTGCTTCTTCTTGGGCTCGCTCGAGCCGGGTCTGAGACGATCCCATCTCTTCTCCTTTGCTTCTTCTCCAGCTTGGTTCTTCCCTCTGTCGACTGCTTTGGGGATTGCAAATCGGTTGCATGTTCTCAACACCCCCAATCCCATCCTATACCTCAACCTTCTCTAATCTCTTTGGGGAAAGAACTACCCCATTCTTTATTACTCTGCAGCAACTTCTTACTCTGGGTGTCATACCCATTTGACTGGAAATTTCTGATTTGGAGCTCCAAATCACTACTGCTGACTTCTTTTACTTTGCTGCTGCTACAATCACAATCTACTTCTCTTTGGCAAAGGACTTCATCTTCTACCTTGGGGTTTGGGTATTTGCATTCATTTGTTTTGTAATGTTGGGAAGAATTAACTGCTTGCAATCGTTAGTGTGGTTGCTTTTATGCAATCTTTTCTTCCTCGGAAGAGATTAATTTAAATGTGTTTTCGCCGATAAAAAAAACCTACGGAGCTCAAATTTAGTTTAAATGGGTTTGGTATGTTTTGTTATTACTCTAAATATTTAATGATTTTTAAAAATATATTATTAATACACATTGAATGAGACCGTTGTGGAACCTACGGAGCTTTGAAATTAAGTTCAAATTCAAAAGCTTGTGTTATATAACAAAGGAAAAAACCCTAATCTCGAACCCTAGGGTTTTCCTTCTCTTTCCGATCACCGGACGTCCTTCACAAGCTTCCCTAAAAGTACGACGGCCTCTCTTTTCCCTTCTACTTCTATGTCAGGTACGCTCTGTATTCTGTTTTTACTGCTCTATTCGATTTGTCTCTCAATCATATCATGGGAACGATACTTGTCTGGAACTGCCGGGGTTTCGGCTCAGATCGCAATTGCCGGAAACTAAAGGATCTCGTGACAACCTTCAAGCCGGATATGGTGTTTTTGACGGATATTCGTCACGTGGAGAATAGTAACTCCCGATCTCGGCTTGCTATTCTCTGCCAAACCTTGGGTTTCCATGGGGGGATGTGAATACCCGGAATTACATTACAACATACACACAGACAAGGTCCGGGGACGACCAACAAAGGAGGGGGGGGGGGGGGGGGGAGTGATGTTACTCTGGTCGGAACAATGTCATGTTGAGATTCTATCCGAACAACAAACTCACATTGATGTGTTATTAGGGTTTGGACAAGAACCGGCTATTCGCTTCACCGAGATTTATGGAGAACCGTATAGGGCGCATTGGTATCAGACTTGGAACCTACTCCGGCATTTGGCTACAGTTCTGGCATCGTCTGCATGGGTTCTAATTGGTGACTTCAACGGCATTCTCCGACCCAATGAGAAAAAGGGGGTGTACCGTACCCTACGTAGCTTCTCCAAGCCTGTCAACACGCTATTCAGGACATTGGGGTTGAGAAGGTACCGCTCTCGGGGTACCAATTTACATGGACGAGGGCTTAGGATGTCGATACCTGTATGGAGATCCAGCTGGATAGGGCGTTTATGTCTCCTCAGGCTTCTCTAAGGAACTTGGGTTTCTCTACTTTGGATCATATGCCCTTATTACTTCACCTTCACATGGAAGGCTCTTTTTGGGGACCAAGACATTTTAGGTTTGAGAATGCGTGGGTGGAGCACCTGGAGTGTGGGACACTAATCCAAAATGAATGGGGTAGGCCGGGAGACAGGCATATCAAATACCACCTAAGAGATATTGGAAGTCCTTTGGGTAGTTAGGGACAAACAATGTTTCGGATAACATTAACCAGATCCGGAAGTACTAGAGGAAGTTGGCCTACCTAAACGGGCGTATGGACATGCAGGGTATTAAGTATAGGCTAGCCGTACAGAAACTCTATAACCGGGCCTTGGCGCAACAAGAGCAATTCTGGCATCAACGAGCAAAGCAACACTGGTTGGGAGAGGGGGATCGTAATACTAAGTTTTTTCACAGATCGGCTACAAAGAGACAGAAGAAAAACAAAATTATTGTGCTAGAAAATGATGATGGGGTGGAAGTTACATGGAATACAGGCATGTTTGAGATGCTACTGAACTATTTCCAGCAAATTTTTACAACGAGGTCGTGTGTAGATTATGATCTCCCTATGACGGTCCCCGCGTTGAGATCCCCCCCCCCCACAGAACAATATATTGACAGCTCGGGTTACGGAAGAGGAAGTTCGGCTAGCAGTCTTCCAGATGGGACCATCAAAATCGCCAGGTCCGGACGGTCTTAACCCAAAATTCTTCCAATACTATTGGGATATCGTAAGACCGGAGGTTATAGAGTTCGCCCGAGCAGCGGTATCCACGGGACATATTGATAGTGATGTTAACAAGACTATTTTAGTTTTGATACCAAAGAAGGTGACGTCCAGGAAGATTGCAGATCTTCGACCAATTTCCCTTTGTAACGCATTTTCAAAATCATGTCCAAGGTCCTTGCAAATCGAATCAAGCCGCCATTGGATCCGATTATATACATCAATCAGGGAGCCTTTGTCCCGAGTCAAGCCATCCAGGATGATATATTCATTTCGTCTGAGATAATTCATGCCCCCAGACGTCGGACACAGGGGCCGAATGGTTTTATGGCTTTAAAACTCGACATGAGTAAGGCATATGATCGAATGGAATGGTCTTTTATTCTAGAAATGATGGGAGCGTTCGGTTTTGGGACGAGATGGAGATCGCTGATACTTGCTGACACTCTGAGAATTAACTCTCAAAATGGCACGACAAGCGTACCGGTCGTCAAGTAGTATTCGGGGTTTAGTCCGAGATATCTTACCCAAGGGAGCAATTAGACAAGCACTTTAGTTAATTAATTCGTTGGTCAAGCTATTCCTATATCGATGGTTGGTTTGTTTTGTAAAAGATAATTTCATAAAAATAATGAGAATAAATATATGATCTGAAAATAGAGTACAAAATCACAGAAGGATTGTGAATCAGAGATAAAAGGCGATCTAGGACATTAGCGGAGTTCGAATGTGACGAATGACTTAATGTGATTCGATATACATTTGCAACTAATACTATTCTAAGGGCAACGAGAATCCTCTCAATGTAGTCCTAACCATCTCTCGATCGTATTAGGACCCTAACATATTCAATCCACCTAATTATCTCTAATCTAGGTGTAGAGCGGTATATAGCATTACTATCTATGAATTCTTCTAACTTTCGGGTTTAACTCCTATAGCTATTGCACTCGTGTCAGTCTTACCGTATTCTGGCTTAAATTAAAACGCGAGCTATTTAATTCTTATTTCCTCACATTAACCTCATTTCTCAATTGTTGGTTAATTTAATTAAATCATGCATCACGTGATCAAGGCAACGAAGCATTAAGAGTAGAATTAAATAAACGTTAGATATTAGTTTGTAAAATGTACAACCAAAACACGTTAATCCAAATCATCACATAGTTCCCCTAGCCCTAGATCAATGAGGTTTTTAGTTCATATCAATAGAATAAGAACACATAAAAATAATAAGAACAATGATAATCATATTTACTGAAAAAGTAATATTTTTTTGAGATAAACGATATTGTATTAATTTTCGGCAATAATGATATGTTGAAGAGGCTCGGGGACATAACCCCCTTGCCAATTCCAGACAGGCGTAGACCAAGCCGCCCTGGCTAGCCAGTGAGCTGCTTTGTTCGTTGTCCGTTTCACAAATTCGAGCTGCACGTACTCGAGTTTAGATAAAAGGGAAAAACAATCTGTAACGATCGTCCCTAGAGGTGACAGTTTCCCCCCACCTCTGTTGATCATATCCACTATGACCTTACAATCACTTCGAACCACCGCCCTCTGGGATGGGTATTGATGGAGCCACACCAGCGCCTCCCTTATCGCGTACGCCTCCACCAGCCCCGGATTCTGGGCCCCATGAAATGAGGTAGACCGAGCTCCCCGGAGGTGCCCCCCGTCATCTCTACATATCCAACCCGTTCCCATTTTGTCTACTGCTGCGAACAGAGCCCCGTCCGTATTCACCGCCCAGGCTCCCGCTCTAGGCCGTTCCCATACCTCCGTTCCCCCTGATTGAGCATACCGCGGTTTGGCCTGGGCCTGCGCCTTCCGTCGTTTCGCTTCCAGCCACCCCAATTGAAGGTGGGATGCGGTTTGGAAGACTCCGGCCGCTGGTTGGGGTGTACCCTCCCAAACCACCTTATTTCGTGCCTTCCACACTTCCCATAACAGACAGCCCATCAGTCCTCCCTTCTCCGCCTGATTTAGAGTGAACATTTATAGCAACCACTCTGTTATTGACTGGGCCCCATACGAGATGATGAGTCCCGACTTCGTCCAACATTCATTCGCCACCGGGCATGTGACCAAGAGATGAAAGGTTGTCTCCAGTGCCGCGTGACAGACCGGACACGTCTCTGCCACCTCCACATGCCTCCGCCTTAGATTCTCCGCCACCGGGAAACAGCCCGAACACACCCGCCATAAGAATGATCTGATTTTCGGCATCACTTCCAACTTCCAGATTATCGGCCAGATGTCGGATTGTGCCTGCGCAGTGGCTTGATCCTGTTGACACATAGCATATGCCGATTTCACCGTGTATTGGCCCAAGTAGTCCCCCGCCCAATACCACGAATCCCTCTCCGCCGTCCGGCTAATCGGTACCGCCAAAATTGCCTGTTGATCCTCCTTAGCCACTAGGGACCGAATCTTCCCCTCATCCCAAGACCTCCCCTGTGGCGTCATCAGATCCGCCACCCGTAGATCCTCGAGTCCAGGGCCTACCGATTGCACCCTCGCCTCAACCCCCGTCAACCAGGGATGGCCCAAAACCGAAATCTCCGAGCCCGGGCCGACCGACCTTCGCGCCCCACCCAGGACCAAGTCCTGTACTGATAATATGCTCTGCCAGATATAGCTTTGGTTAGGTTTCTGCCCCGCCTCCAGAACTGAAGTCCTCGGATAGTATCTAGCTTTGAGAACCCTCGCCACTAGGCTAGATTCCTCCGTAACCAATTTCCACAACTGCTTCCCTAATAGGGCTGAGTTAAAATCATATAGATTCTTGAAACCCATACCTCCGTCCTCCTTCGGCCTAGACATGTTTGCCCAGGACTGCCAGATTACCCCCTTACCGTCCGGACCTGCCGATTTCCACCAGAATTTCGCCAGAGCCACATTCATCCGATCCAGCATGCCTTTTGGGATCCGCATTACACTCATCGTGTAAGTAGGGATAGCTTGTAGGACTGACTTAGCGAGCACTTCTTTCCCAGCCCCGTTAAGTAACTTCCCGTCCCATCTCCTGATGCGCCTCAGGACCTTATCCAGTACATACTGTAGACTTTGCATACGACTCCGTCCCATCATGTTTGGTATCCCCAAATATGAGGATGGAGTATCCACCTCTGGTATTCCCAAAATCTGCACACCGCTCAGTCGGCGATGCGCCGGAGTGTTGTGACTGAAAAACATGGACGACTTCGCCTGGTTCACCACCTATCCTGACGCCTTCTCAAACATGCCCAAATAGGTTCGCACTTTCGTCATTTTCTCCGGGATCGCTTTGCAGTACACATAACAATCGTCCGCAAAGAACAGGTGGGATAGCGTCGGGGCATCCCTTGCTATTTTGACCCCATGGATATCCCCTCTGTCCTCCGCTCCTTGTAGGAGCCGAGAGAACCCTTCCATACAGAAGAGGAACAAGTACGGAGATAACGGGTCTCCCTGTCTGATTCCTCGTTCAGGTTGAACGAATCCCGCTTGCTGTCCCCCTGCCACTATATTGTACGTGACCGAGTACGTACACCGACGAACCAGGGAGATCCATTCTTCACTTAGCCCAAATCCTCGCATAATGTCCCACATAAAGCCTCATTCCACCCGGTCATAGGCTTTGCTCATATCCAACTTCAACGCTACCCAGCCTTCCTTACCTTGCCTCTTATTCTTCAGATAGTGCAGCGTCTCGTATGACAGGATTATGTTGTCCTGTATAGATCTGTCCGGCACAAAAGCCCCCTGGGTAGCCGAAATAAGGCCCCCCAACAATCCTTTAAGCCTGTTTGCCGCCACCTTAGACACCACCTTGAACACCACATTACACAGAGCTATCGGCCGTAGATCCTTGAGCGACATTGGGCATTCCACTTTTGGTATCAACACCAACGTTGTTTTATTCATCTCCCGGGGGATGTTCCCCCCTGCAAAAATATCTCTCACCCATCTAGTGACATCTTCTCCGACTGTCTCCCAGTACTTCTGGTAGAAAAACGGGTTGAGGCCGTCCGGGCCCGGTGACTTGTTCGGACCCATGGAAAACGTCGCATCCCGCACCTCCTCCGATGTGACCTCCCCCATCAGAGCCCTATTCTGCTCCTCTAACACCTGCTGACAGAATTTCGGGAAGTTTACTCCATCCCCCCTCGTTCGTTTCGACAACTCCTTGTAGAAGGCCAGGATTTGGTCCCCTAACCCCGAGTCCCGTGTCAGAACGGTACCCTCCTCATCCCGTAACTCAGAAACTTTGTTGATATTTTTCCGCTGCGATGCCGAGGCTTGGAAGAACTTGGTGTTCTGATCACTGTCCGTGAGCCAGTGCTGCTTGGCTCTTTGCCTCCAAAACTCCCCTTTCTGCTCCAGGGCTGTGACATAAAGCTTTTGCAAAGCTCTCCTACGCCGGATACTCGACCTATCCTCCTTCCCATTCAACCATAGCATGTCCTTCTCATACCGTGCTATCTTCCGGGCGAACGCATTATACACCTCCCGTCCCCAGGTCTCTAGAGCCGACCCTGTATCCCGAATCTTATCCCCAATCTCCCGGTCTCCCGGCGTCCCCCAGTTGGCTTGGATCAGACGCCCACAGTCCGGGTCCTCCGCCCAGATGTTCTCGAATCTAAATTGTCGTGATCCCACCGGATCCACTCGCTTTTCTGAGTCTATCAGTATGGGTAAGTGGTCCGAAGTAGAAATGCCCAAATTGGCCAGATGAACCTCCGGCCACAGCGCACGTAATTCCCGCGTCATGAGTGCTCTATCCAACTGGGCAGCCATGCGTGTCTCTGGCTCACTGCCACTATGCCAAGTGTACCCGTACCCTTGGATTGGTACATCATGGACCCCCACGGCCCTCATCGCGGTCCTAAAACCTGAGATTAAGCGTTCCGGGTACCGCCTTCCCCCCCCCCGCTTCTCCTTGTTGCGAAGTATGCCATTGAAATCCCCCATCAGCAGCCATCTCCGCGTAGCCCCTGTCCTTGCCCCCAAACTTCGGATCATATCCCACGTCTTCCATCTGAGGTCCTTGTTGGCCTCCCCGTACACACCTGTAAAGCGGAATCTATCTCCAGATGGTCCTTCGATCTCCACATCGATGAACATCCCATCGCTGGACAGCGGTGTCACCTTCATCTCCGAGGTCCAGAGTAATATCAAGCCCCCCTTCTGCCCCACCGCCGGCACTTCACAGCCTCCCGGGAAGCCCGTCTTCAATTTCAGAATGTCGACCTCCCCCTTCCGAGCCATCGTCTCACTCAGGAAGACTAACTGCGGTTTTCTACGGCGAATCACACCCTTCAGGTACTCCACCGTCGCTAACTTGCCTAGCCCTCTACAGTTCCATGACAAGAACTTCATTTACACCCCTTGGCCGAGCAATTCGCACGAACGGTCTTGAACTCCACACCTCCACAGAGCACCCTACACAGCCTAGGCTCCAATTCCGGTCACTGCTCGTACCTACTCAACCTCTCACTTCACACCCCGACCGGATCTGGAGAGCCCCTATTCTGCCCCACCAACTGCCGCACCCGATCCGACCTAGAGATCAGCCACAACCCGCCTCTAATACCACCAACCACGGCCGGCACTAATACCTCAGCCGTGGGGTAACACAGTTCAGGGAGCGAAACTCCAACCCCGATACAAACCCCACCCCAGAGCAAAAAACAACAGGAGACAGTAGAAATCTGTACCCAAACACGTACCTTCCCCATCCCTCCAGCCTCTGCACCCCCGCCGTAGGCCACCGTCCCGTCACGCGCCGCCGATAGCCAGTGTGAGACCTCTTGTTTGATCTTCGATCTCTCTCCACAAAGTCTCCAAAAGCTCCTCCCAAGTATGTTTCTCCTCTTAATTTCGTGATACCCAATAATTATGATCTAATTCCTACTTATACCCCTCAAAACTAAGGTTAAAATAGGAAAATTACACTTAAAAACTGACAGAATCGCACCAGTGCACGTCTCACGAACGTCGTGCACTGGGCGTGCACCATGCACGCAGGCCACACGCTGTGCCTTGAGCCAAAAGCCTAATTTTCGCCCCTCTCTGTCCAATCTGCACGCCGTGCATCCTGCGTGCGCTCGGCGTGCACCTTGCAAGCTAGACGCACGCCGTGCGCCAGGCATGTGTGTTGCATGTTGTCCGCATGCCGTGCGCCCGGCGTGCGCCTCTGAAAATCAGGCCCTTTTTGCTTCTTTTTTCTCTTCTTTCGTCATGAATTTTCCGATTCTTTTGGAGATCGATCACCTGCACAAAACAAGAGAAATATTCATCAAACTACACCATCCCGAGGCTGAAAAGCTCAAGAATGTGGGCTAAAAACATCTCAAATAGATGTATTTTACGTTCACATCACTTGCATATATGAAATCAGTTCAGTATATGGTCAACTCGGACAGGAAAAGTACTTCCCCGTTTACGGCAGGACGAGCTATTTGTCAGGGAGACCTTCTTTCACCATACATATTCTTATTCAGTATTGAGGGTTTATCTCGTATGTTATCACAGGCAGAAAAGGATGGGACACTGCATGGGGTCTCAGTGGCCAGGGGAGGTCCACCACACTTAAGCTTTTCTCGCCCCGAGAAAACCAAACTACTGAAAACAATAAGATATGTCCTGGTTAAACCCCGAGGTTCACCTCGATAGGAGGAGTCCAGGCCTCCTTTATTCAAAAAATGAAAATTAAAATGCACGTGCAATGCATGATCCTAATGCTAATGCAACCTATGACTCGACTACGTGATGCATGCAAAAGTTCACGAAAGATTGGTGAATTATTAGCTCAAGCACACATATTGGTCAAAAGAGTTTTCTCAAAGTTGTCACATGCCAAAAACTTTTTTACACAACTCAAAAGAATGCATAAATTGATGAACATGCCACATGTGAAACAACTTGCACTAAAGCCTAATCAATTTAGCTTACAAACTTTCTGTCAACTTTGATAGGCGTTCCTCTTTTCCCTATACATGGTTCTTAGAGATTCATACGCAAGCATTTTCAATCTCGTCTCTGCTAATTATAAGGAATTTAAGAGATCATGAATCACATAGGGCTTTATTAGGCTTATAATGTTAGGCTAGGCATAGGGTGTGGTAAGGTATATGAAAAGAAGCTCAATAAATACATCTTGGCAAACATGTTTGGACTCACAACCCCAAAAGTGTATCTTACAATCCATAACCCTCATTTGTGCACGACCACTTCTCTTTACCTTTTTTTGTTTTCTTGTGAGCATCAAAAATTATAATGCATTTCTTTCTACTTGCTCTAATTTTCAGTCTTACCCCACACTTTTCTTTTTGCATAGAAGAGATTCTTGTATTTTCTCTTTTCTCATCTTTTAAAGGGAAGGCTGAAAGCAACAATAATTATTATAGACCCGACACAATAATAAATACATATTTCTTCCTCATTCCATACCCCATTTTCAACCACCAACCACAATAACCACACTCAAGAAGCACCTAAGCCAAGAAGTATGAGTTCAATTAAAACAAATGGTATTTAAATGAAATGAATGGCACATAGGTTTATAATATAAATGTTAGAAATGAAAGGCCAGAGCTCAACAAAGGTGACTAGTGGATAATCATAAACGCATAAGTAGGCAATTTAGCACAAACGATCAAATAATGGCCTATGATCATTTTACTAACCACCTAATTCCTTATTTTTATTTCGTCTCGAGGGGATATCTGTGAAGTTCTAGACTCAGGTTCCCATGCATAGGAATTAGAGGACTCCAGCACATATCAAAGTAACTATCTAGAATGTAAACAAACGAGCATGCCTCACTACATGTGCTTACACAAGTCAATTCATTCATACTAAATTAATGCACTCCTTTGAATTATGCAAGAAATATGAGCATGTTCAACATTCCAATCATCGAATCCTTAAAATCATGTGCACTAATCTCAATAAAACACCATAAAATATTTTTTTGATTTTTGATTTTTTTCTAACACACAATGATGCATGAACATCTAATGCAGATAAAGCGTAGAGCACAATGCAAAGCATCCCACCCCACACTTTAAAACTAAGCACTGTCCCCAGTGCGACTCTAACACATATGTATACATGCAACCCTCAATAATATACATGATAATAACACCCCACACTTGTCAAATAGCATCTAGTCCTAGATACATACACTATCAGCACGGAAATTCGGGTGCTCAACACCCACCACACAGTATCTAAGAGTATGACAACGAAAATGTCAATATAAAGCAAGAGGGTAAGAAATACTTCCCCTTGAAGAATCGTTGTGTGGCATGCATCTGACTTGGGGGTGTGGCGATGCATGGATGAATGGAAAGCTCCTCGCCCGGTCGAGCTCATATGAGCTAGGCGCCTCGCATGTGATCAATGTCCTTACGCTCTCCAATCCATAGTTGGGGTGCCTTCCAACAAGCGCATTTGTTTAACGTCGTTAGCTCAACGAAAGGGGCGGCCTAAGCCACCCGTTTTATCCTCTTCAAGGCTCATTGGAAAGTGTTGCGAGGTTTTCTCTCGCCCATACACCTTCACTCATCTCCTTCGGTTTCCTCCACAAATTCACCACCAAGATAAAATCATTTTCCACCAGAATCCTGCACATACAACATCAAGGGTTACATTCTCGAATATGGACTAAATTTTCTCTCAATACCTTGCTCTTTTCCTTGAGAACATTCATAAGCTCTTCTTCCCTGTCATCAGATAAGTTAGATGGAATATTATTCGGGAGAGATTTAAGTTGACTCTTCAGAACTACCCTATTATGGTTCTCTAATTGAGGTTGTGGAGGGATTTTATTGTCTTCTTGATTCACCTCAGTCATGTGCTCATCTTCAGAACCGATGAGTTTACATGTTGAGTCCTTGGATTTAACGTTACCCTTGACTACATAAAATGTTTTCTCCTCCTCACCATTCCTGACTTTGATTTCCACTCGTTCTACATCAATTAAGGCTCTAGCAGTAGCCAAGAATGGTCTCCCCATAATGAGAGGAATCCTATGATCCTCCTCCATGTCTAGTACTATGAAATCTGTGGGGTATATAAATTTCCCAACCTTTACTAATACATTCTCTATTATGCCCCTGGGATATTTAATTGACCTATCTGCTAATTGTAAGGTCACCAGGGTTGGTGTGGGTTCATCCCCAAGTCCTAACTTCCTGAACACAAATAGTGGCATAAGGTTTATATTGGCCCCTAAATCACATACGGACTTATCAAAGTGTACACTACCTATCTCACATGGTATAATAAAGCTCTCAGGGTCCTTACAATTAAGAGGTAATTTGTTCAACAATATGGTTGAACACTCTTCGTTAAGATTCACAATCTCTCCATCTACTAACTTCTTCTTCTGGCCTAGCAACCTTTTCATAAATTTGTTTATCTTTGGAATCTTGGTCAATGCTTCGAGATGAGGAATATTAATATCCAATCTCCTAAAAATATCTATAAATGAAGAATATTGACCAACAAACCTACTATCTTTATGTGCAGAGGGAAAAGGAAGAGGTGGAGTCCACTTTTCCGATTCAACAATGGACTCCCTTACCGTCTTACCTGTGATGGGTCCTTCAACCTCTGCCCCTTTATGGTATATCTCAGTTGTATCCTCATCTTTTTGAGGGACATGTTCATCTAGTGCCTCCTGGCTATGTTCCTCTCGCGCCTGACTGTGAATTGACATTATGGCATTGACACTCTCCCTGGGGTTCCTTTCTGTGTTGCTCGGGAGGCTTCCTGGAGCCCTGGAATTCAATATAGCTGATATTTGTCCAATTTGGATCTCTATGTTCTGGAACCGAGAGTCATTGTTCCGGTTCACTGTCTACTGCTCCTGCACAAATGCCTTGTGCAGCTCAATCACCTCCTTTTTATCCTCCTTCATTCGTGCCATCATGGTTAACATCATCTGCTCTAGTTTGGATGAAGAATCTTGTGGATGTGGATTCTGAGGCTGTTGTTGATACTGTTGATTCTGGTGCCACTGTTGGAACTGCTGGTTCTGAGGCCTTTGTTGGTAGCCTTGTCCATGAGGTCTTTGTTGAAATCCATGAGGAGCTTGACTCTGGTTCCCCACATAGTTTATAGTTTCTCCCTGGGGTTCTCCAATACCTTCAATATAATCAATTGGATCAGGACCTAAAGAAACATGCATTGCATTCAACCTCTTTGTCACATTCTGGACAATTTGATCCACCACCTTGTCCATTGAAGATGACTTTATTGCATTAACTTTTCCTTGGGCTCCTGCTCCTCTTCTATTAGAATGCCAGACATTATTCGAAGCCATCAAGTTCAAGAGAGCCACATTATTTTTTGGAGTTAGGTTCACAAAAGATCTTCCACCTGCTGAATCCAGTTGTCCCTGGCTGACCTCATTCAGACTAGAGTAGAAAGTCTGCAACTGAACCCATAATGGTTGCCCCTGGTGTGGACATTGTCGTAATAAATCAGAGAACTTCTCCTATGCTTCTACCAACGTTTCATCACCTTTTTGAGCAAATGTATTGATGTCGGCTCTCCACTTTATCATCTTCTTTTGTGGGAGGTATTGATTCATGAATGCGTCCACCAATTGGTCCCATGTTCTGATTCAGCCATTTACCTGCTTTATCCTTCAATGAGAAAGGAAAAAGTCGAAGGTGCACTGCATCATCTGAAACTCCATTGTACCTGAATGTATCACAGAGCTCCATGAATGTTGTCAAGTGTTCCAACGGATCCTCATGCGCATTCCCATAGAATGGGTCGCTCCTCACCATGTTGATAACTAATGTCTTGATGTCAAACTTTTGTGCTGCAACTGGTGGTGCGACAATACTAGTTTCAAGGCCCCGCATCAGAGGAGTTCCATACTCCATCAATGCCATTTGCCTCGGTGGTTCCTCTGGAGCAAACTGTGGATTAAAGCCCAGAAGAAGCGGATTCTACTCCCTAATTGGGGTTTCATTCCCTGGCTGGATCGTTTCCCTTTGAATGTCATCCTGGTCATCCTCATTATCCGAGTAATGACTCGTTTCGGAGTGATGACTCATTGCTTTCTTCCCTTGACGTTTCGCAATCCTAGCGTTACTCTCGATCTCTTCAATAACTACAGTCAACAAACTCGTAGAGGGGTGAGACCGCAATTGCATCAATAAATTAAATTAAATAAAAGAGAAAAAAATGGAATAGTCTTAACACGAATCATAAACGTATCGGAGTTGCCTTAGTTGCTCCCCAACAACGACGCCATTAACTCGACACTCTGAGAATTAACTCTCAAAATGGCACGGCAAGCGTACCGGTCGTCAAGTAGTATTCGGGGTTTAGTCCGAGATATCGTACCCAAGGGAGCAATTAGACAAGCAGTTTAGTTAATTAATTCGCTGGTCAAGCTATTCCTATATCGATGGTTGTTTTGTTTCGTAAAAGATAATTTCATACAAATAATGAGAATAAATATATGATCAAAAAATAGAGTACAAAATCACATAAGGATTGTGATATAGAGATAAAAGGCGATCTAGGACATTAACGGGGTTCGAATGTGATGAATGACTTAATGTGATTCGATATACATTTGCAACTAATACTATTCTAAGGGAAACGAGAATCCTCTCAATGTAGTCCTAACCATCTCTCGATCGTATTAGGACCCTAACATACTCAATCCAACTAATTATCTCTAATCTAGGTGTAGAGCGATATATAACATTACTATCTATGAATTCTTTTAACTTTCGGGTTTCACTCCAATAGCTATTGCACTCGTGTCAGTCTAACCATATTCTGGCTTAGATTAAAACACGAGCTATTTAATTCTTATTTCCTCACATTAACCTCATTTCTCAATTGTTGGTTAATATAATTAAATCATGCATCACGTGATCAAGGCAACGAAGCATTAAAAGTAGAATTAAATAAACGATATCCTAGATATTAGTTTGTCAAATGTACAACCAAAACACGTTAATTCAAATCATCACATCGTTCCCTTAGTACTGGATCAATGAGTTTTTTAGTTCATATCAATGGAATAAGAACACATAGAAATAATAAGAACAATGATAATCATATTGACTGAAAAAGTAATATAAATATCAAAGTTGAATACAAACTATGAAAAACCTTCAAAAGCGGTGTGAGGCCTCAAAAAGCTCCCCCCAAGTCTGTTTCTCTTCTTAATTTCGTGATACCCAATAATTCTGACCTAATTTCTATTTATACCACCTCAAAAATAAGGTTAAAATAGGAAAATTACACTTAAAAACTGACAGAATCGCACCGGTACACGTCCCACGCACGCCGTGCACTGGGCGTGCACCATGCACGCAGGCCACACGCCGTGCGTTGAGCCAAAAGACGAATTTTCGTCCCTCTCTGTCCAATCTGCACGTCGTGCGTCCGGCGTGCGCTCGGCTTGCACCTTGCATGCCGTGCGCCAGGCGTGTGTGGTGCATGTTGGCCGCATGTCGTGCGCCCGGCGTGCGCCTCTGAAAATCACGCCCTTTTTGCTTCTTTTTGCTCTTCTTTCGTCATGAATTTCCCGATTCCTTTGGAGATCGATCACCTGCACAAAACAAGAGAAATACTCATCAAACTACACCATCCCGGGGATGAAAAGCTCAAGAATATGGGCTAAAAACATCTCAAATAGATGTATTTTACGTTCACATCACTTGCATATATGAAATCATTTCAGTATATGGTTAACTCGGACGGGAAAAGTACTTTCCCATTTACGGCAGGACGAGGTATTCGCCAGGGAGACCCTCTATCACCACACCTATTCTTATTCTGTATTGAGGGTTTATCTCATATGTTATCATAGGCAGAAAAGGATGGGACACTGTAAGAACCGCTCCCGGTCAACGCCAGTCAAATCGGCGAAAAACAGGAAAATTTAAAAAATTTGGACAGACACCTAAATGAACCTAAATTTGACCCCGAGGGTCATATCGAACTTGAGTTGACCCTGATATCGACCAATGTGAGTTCTGGGGGACTCAGGGCAACTTTCTGACCAATTTGGGAAAGGTTGATTTTTTGCTGGAAAAGTCAATCGAGCGACGTTTTGGTCCGTTCGAGGCTCGTTTTGGATCCAAAAAGCTTAGCCATCGTTAAAGAGGTCTTAGTTGAGCCGTTTCCTTGTAGCCCGTGAAATTTCATAATTTCTTGGAAAATGGGCCCGTTCGGGGCCCGAGACGGCCGAATTTCGCGAATCTGATAGAAAAATATCTACAAAGATATCTTTCATAAAGGTGGGACTCACAAGACACTTATCACCCAAGTGGTGGTAGTTGGTTTTTTAAAATAAAGAAAAAGAAAAGATGGATGGTAGTTTTGTAATTAAGGTGGTAGTTGGTTGTTTTTGAACAAAACAAAAGGGAAGACATGGTGTAGGTTCGGCCATATCCTAAAAAAGAGAAGAAATAGAGAGAGAAAGTAGAGAGAGGAAGGAGAAGGAGAAAAAGGGGAAAAGAGAAGAGAAAGGTGTAGGGTTTGGTGATTTCCCGACGATCCAACTGACGGATCGTCTCAACGGTTGAAGAATCGAGCTCCTGTCATCATTCCCTACGGTGAGAACCTATTCGATTTTCGTTTTGATACGTTTGAAAGTTAGGGTTTGGGCTTAAATGGGTTAAATATGGATGAGTCGAGGTGTAGGGTTCGTTGGGAACTTTTTGGAGCGAAAAATGATCGGTTTCCGGTGACCGGAGGTTCGGGGGAGCTCCGGCCACCGTGGGTGGTGGCTGGCCGGAGCTAGGACCGGCCACCATGGTGGTGAACCGGTCCAAAACCGGTCCAGCCACCCACGGCTAAGGGTGGCCGGGTGGGGCCCACGTTTTCGGGTCTCGGGTTTTCGTGTTCGGGTGGTTTTGGACGAACCCCTAGTCGTTAATTCACACCCGGAACGAATTTTGGAATTAAATTGTGAAAGTTGGGAATTTCGGGTTTAGAAACTTTAAACGCAAATTAAATCGCTCGGAAGTCGGAAATTTATTCTGTCGATTGCATTGGAACTCTTGAATTATTCTAAGATAGTAGAAACGAAAATGGGAATTTTCGGAGCCCCGGAAGGGCGTTTTCCAATCTCGGGCAGATTCGCCGAGCCGGGCGAATCGGGCCCGTCCGTGCCCATTGTTGACAATGTTGAGTAATTGGGAAGTTTGGGAGTGATCGACATTACCGGGGTTGCGTTTGGGCGTCTAATTCTTTAATTTCAGTTTTTGCCTACAAACTTAAAAAGTGTTTTAATTGTGATCTTGTTAGACCGTGCCGAGGACCGCGGAAAGGGAAAGCTAGGCGAGTGATCGTGAGCACGCCAAAGCTTGGTTGTGAACTTTTGGGAAAGCGTACGAGGTAGGGAAAAGTAGCCGGATCTCGGCCTTGACTAAGGAAAGTTAACAGTAGAAATGCATGAGACACTTAATAGTGTCGTAGGATAAGTAAGTTATCGAACACTAGAAATGCAGGCGACACCTAGTGGGTCGTATGATACGAGAACATATCGAACAATAGAAAGGCATGTGACACTTAGTAGTGTCGTAGGATAATTGAACTTATCGAACAATAGAAATACTGGTGGCATTTGGTTGTGCCCGGAGGTTGATTGAATTGTTTGTGTCTTGGGTGGCCATGAGTGCTCGTGGGGAGTTGAACCCGTATTTTACTGTTTGTGTGTCTTGGGTGGCCATGAGTGCTCGTGGGGAGTTGAACCCGTATTTTACTGTTGTGTGTCTTGGGTGGCCATGAGTGCCCGTGGGGAGTTGAACCCGTATTTTACTGTCTGTGTGTCTTGGGTGGCCATGAGTGCCCGTGGGGAGTTGAACCCGTAATTTTACTGTTTGTGTGTCGTGGGTGGCCAGGTGTGCCTTTGGGGTGTTGAACCCATGTGTTACTGTTTTGTGTGTCGTGGGTGGCCATGTGTGCATGTGGGGTGTTAAACCTGTGTTGTCGCTTGTTGTTGAACTTTGGTTGTGATTGTGATTTCCTGAGGTTGGGAGGGCGCCTGACAATAAAGGGGTCCAGTGGTCGCGCGCGTGGGGGTTGACTAGCATTCCGACTAACCATCGGTAAAGTTGTGCATTCTTCTGCGATGAAGAGCGGCTCCCCTTCCGACTAGCTATCGGAAAAGTATTGCGGTATATGTCGCGAACAGGTCGACCGCCTGGCCCGACTGAGTGTCGGGGAAAGTTGCGTGGGGCAGGCTCGAGCCCAGCCGGTTAGCAACCGGCACTGAGCAGTTGGAGTGCAATCCTTTGTGATCTTGTTTGTTGTGTGCGATCCTTTGTGATTTTGGGTGTTGCGTGGTTATCTTTTGTGTCTTTAGTGGAGGTCGTAGCCGCTGTGTCGGGTCTACATTACGTGTCCGGGTGTTGAGTTGGTTGGGGAAAGTAACAGTTCGTGTGGCAGTCGGGTTACTTGAGTTTGGGGTTGTAGTCCCCGGTGTTTGCTTGTTGTTGGTGTTTCCGGCATTTTCTGCTATTATGCCGTATTCGGTCTGGTATCCGTGGTGGTGAGCGAACGCTCACCCCTAGCTTATTTTCCTACAGGTACTGATTGCGAGACGGACTAGGGGAACTCTCGAAGCTTGAAGAGCTGGGAGTGGGAGTCCGGGTTTCTTTTTGGGAGTTTAGCGACGTACGCATTTGGTTCTTGTCCGCTTGTTTTGGACGTACTTTAAGTTATAAAATATTATTTTGATTAAGTTAAGTGGTTTACTAAAATGTTTAAAAATTGTTTTACTGTTTCATCGTTCGCGTTCCGGGTGTGGTTATACCGAATTCGAGGCGTGACAGACACTGCATGGGGTCTCAGTGGCCAGGGGAGCTCCAGTAATCTCACATATATTTTTTTTTGTAGATGATTGATATATTTTCTACATGGAAAATAGTAAGGAGGTCGAACAGTTGCATCAGATACTCACTTGTTTTGGGAACATGTCCGGACAGGTCATCTACAAGGCAAAATCTTAGATTTTTCAGTACCAACACCCCCATGGCTGACCAAAACGCTTGTTGTACATTGCTGGTTATATAGGAAATCTCTCAATCCTCGATGTATCTGGGGGTCCTAAACATGCCGGGGAGGCGCAAAGGGCAGAGCCTACAATTCTTATGTGATCGCCTAGTAACTAAAATTGGGACATGGGATGGTCAGATGCTCTCGACATGAGGTAAAGAGGTAATGATTCAATCTGTATTACAAGCAATGCCAGTTTATGCGATGAGTGTGTTCATGCTTCCAAGAGAATCTATAAAACAGATACATGTTGCACTGGCCCGTTATTGGTGGTCGGGTACCCCTCACAGCAATAAGCCCATATTCTGGAAGGATTGGCAAATGTTGTATCAACCGAAGGAGGAAGGTGGAATGGGATTTCGGGACATGAATGATATCAATGTGGCGTTACTGGCAAAGATGGGTTGGAAGTTTCTCACCCAACCGGATAGTTTGGTGGCTTGTGTTTTTAAAGCCAGGTATTACCCAAAATGGGATTTTCTTAATGTAGGTGGGGGAAACAAACCAAGTCATACATGGATAGGGGTCCGAGCTACACAAATACTCCTTTGTCAAGGGCTACGTCGAATAATCGGGGATGGCCGTTCAACACTAGTTGAAGGTATCCCATGGTCAATAGGAAATGACCCGATCATACCATTGTCTACTTCCCTTACTCAGGATTTGTTGGTCTCGTATTTGATTACGATGTACGGGATTGATTGGGATGAACCTTAACTCAACCAAAATTTTCCTCAGCAAATAGCGGAGGACATTCTACAGGTCCCAGCTCCCAACCCTCATCACATGGACATGTGGTTTTGGCAATATAATGTCCGGGGAGAACATACAGTTAAAGAAGGGTACAAAGTCTTATCTAGAGAAAAGGGGAGGTGTCATTACATGGGGGAGTCACAGTATGGACATGGCTTTTGGATGTGGACACTAAACCCTGAATCAAAATCTTCTTGTGGTGGGCTCTATCGGGTACGCTCAAAGTAGCGGCGAATCTCCATACTAAACACGTCTCAATATCTTTATGTTGCCTTGTTTGTCAAACCAGGAAGGAAAATACTTCACATCTCCTGTTACGTTGCCAGTTTGCCCACGCTGTCTGGGATTTAGTCGGCCTACAGGTTACAATTCTTCCCCATCATTCTCTGCTTGATTGGTTATCCTTAGTCGTAGCGCTCCTAGATATGGAAACAAAATGCAGGGTGGCAATGATCTTATGGGAATTATGGAAATCCAAGAATAGAGTGGTGTGGGAAAATGCTCGCACTGCACCAGAGGCCATACTTGTAAGGACCGCTCCTGGTCAACGCCGGTCAATCGGCAGAAAAACGGAAAAATTTAAAATTTTGGGACAGACACCTAAATGAACCTAAAATTGACCCCGAAGGTCATATCAGACTTAAGTTGACCCCGATATCGACCAAAGTGAGTTCTGGGTCACTCAGGGCAACTTTTTGACCAATTCGGGAAAAGTTGACTTTTTGTCAAAAAAGTCAACCGAGCGACGTTTTGGTCCGTTCAAGGCCCGATTTGGATCCAAAAATCTTAGCCGTCGTTACAGCGGTCTTGGTTGGGCCGTTTCCTTGTAGCACGCGAAATTTCATAAATTCATGGAAAATGGGCCCGCACGGGGCCCGAGACGACCAAATTTCGCGAATCTGATTGAAAAATATCTACAAAGATATTTTTCTAACTAGTGGGACCCACTTGACACATGTCAAGATAGTGGTGGAAGGGAGTTCAAAGGACCACATTACCCTTTCACTTAAAAATCAAAAACAAAGAAGTAAGGGTATTTTTGTCATTTTGATGTGTGGTTTGAATTTTAAAACAAATAAAGAGAAAGATATGAGTGAGTCTCGGCAATTTCAGAAAAAAAGGGAGAGAGAAGAGAGAGAAAGAAGAGAGAAGAAGGAGAAAGAGAGGAGTTTTGGTGATTTCCCGACGATCCGACCGACAGATCGTCTCAATTCTCGCGTATTCGTCATCCCCTCATCGTTGCCTACGGTAAGAACCTGTCTTTTTCTCGTTTTGACACGTTTGAATTCTAGGTTTTTGGTTAGAATTGGTTTAAAGATGAATGGTTGAGGTTTGGGGTTCGTTAGGAACGTTTTGGGGCGAAAAGGAGCGTTTTCCGGTGTAGCCGGGCCTCGGGTTTTTCGTTTTCGGGTGGTCTTGGATGATCCCCGAGTCGATAATTCACACCCGGACCGAATTATGGAATTAATTTGTGAGAATTCGGAAATTTGGGTTAGAAACTTTAAACGCGGAATTAAATCGCTCGGGTATCGGAAATTGATTCCGTCGAATGCGTTGGAACACGCGAATTATTTAGGATCGTAGAAACGAAAATGGGAATTTTCGGAGCCCCGAAAGGGCGTTTTCCGATCCCGGGCAGATTCGCCGAGCCGGGCGAATCGGGCCTTTCCGGGCCCATTGCTGACAATGTCGAGTAATTGGGAAGCTTGGGAGCGATCGGCATTGTCGGGGTGACATTTGGGCGTTAAGTTCATTAAATTCGGTTTTGCCTGCATATTTAAAAAGTGTTGTTTTGATCATGTTAGATCGTGTCACCGATCGTGGAAAGAGGAGGCTAAGCGGGTGATCGTGAGCATTGCCGGAGCGTGAGCATCAGTCTTGGAACACTTTACGAGGGAGGGAAAAGTAGCCGGATATCGGCCTTGACTAGGGAAAGTTATTAGTAGAAATGCATGTGACACTTGGTGGTGTCGTAGGATAAGTGAACTTATCGAACAATAGAAATGCATGTGACACTTGGTGGTGTCGTAGGATAAGTGAACTCATCGAACAATAGAAATGCATGTGACACTTGGTGGTGTCGTAGGATAAGTGAACATATCGAACAATAGAAATGCATGTGGCACTTGGTGGTGTCGTAGGTTAAGTAAACTTACCGTGCGATAGGAATCACATGAGGGCACCTGGTTGTGCCTGTAGGTTGAGTGAACTGATTGTGTTTGTGTGTGGCCATGTGTGCCTATGGGGTATTGAACCCATTTGTTGTTGACTGACTTGCTGAATGGTAGTTAGTCGTGATGTTAATTTTGCTATTTGCGGAGTATTGTGTGATATTTTGTTGTGATTATTATTGTTCTGGTGATACCTGGATGAGTTGTGCCCGAGAGGTGTGTCGTACCTTCCGATGTGTGACCGGTAAAGTGCCGAGGGCTATGTTCCCCGTGAGGTGTGTCGTACCTTCCGGCGCGCGATTGGTAAAGTGCTGAGGCTTGAGTTGTGCCCGAGAGGTGTGTCGTACCTTCCAATGCGCGACCGGTAAAGTACCGAGGGCTGTGGTCCCCGTGAGGTGTGTCGTACCTTCCGGCACGCGATTGGTAAAGTGCTGAGGCTTGAGTTATGCCCGAGAGGTGTGTCGTACCTTCCGATGCGCAATCGGTAAAGTGCCAAGGGCTATGGTCTCCGTGAGGTGTGTCGTACCTTCCAGCGCGCGATCGGTAAAGTGTTGAGGCTTGTGGTTCCGCGATGAGGTCGACCGCCTGGCCCGACTGTGTGTCGGGGAAAGTGCGTGGGGCAGTGCCAGGCCCAGCCGGTTTGCTACCGGAAACTGTGCGGTATGTGTGGTTATCCTTTGTGATCTTGCATGCATTGTACGTGTTGATATTGTGTGCATTTGCAATTTGTATTGTTTGTGTTTGTTTGTAGAGGTCGTAAGTTCTGTGTTAAAGGGTGAGGTCTTGGGTTCGAGACTCATCAATAACCTACGGTGGTGATACAGCGCCTCTGTGTGAGGGTCTCACCACGGAGAGGGTTTAGGGTTAATGCGCTGCGGCGCCGTATGAACTAGGTTTCCCCTACGTGAACGGGTTGTTTGAGGTTTCCCTCACGTGAACTGGTGGTTTGAGGTTTCCTTCACGTGAACTGGTGGTTTGAGGTTTCCCTCACGTGAGCGGGTTGTTTGAGGTTTCCCTCACATGAACGGGTGGTTTGAGGTTTCCCTCACGTGAACGGGTGGTTTGAGGTTTCCCTCACGTGAGTGGGTTGTTTGAGGTTTCCCCTATGTGATCAGATAATTGGGGTATTGATGTTGTGAGCAATAGTGATTTGCTTAGTTGAGAATATGATCCCCGTTTTGAGGTTTCCCCTACGTGATCGGGTAATTGGGGTGTTGTTATGGTGAACAATAGTGTTTTGCTTAGTTGAGAATATGATCCCCATTTGAGGTTTCCCTTACGTGAGCGAGTATTTGAGGTATTGATATCGTGAGCAGTTGTGACAGTTTGGTATTAGGTTTTGAGGTAGTTGTTTGCCCTGTTTAGATTGGTAAGTTGTTGACGCTTTACTAGTATGCCATAATCGAACGGGTATCCGTGGAGGTGAGTGGAACGCTCATCCCCTTTACTACTTTTCCCGCAGGCCTCTAAGGTAGGGACGAGTAGCGAATACTGGTTTGGTTGCGGAAAGTTACAAGTAAATGCATATAGGATAGTGTGAGGGTTGTGCTTTACCTTGTCGGTGTGACTAATGGAATGGTTGTTCGGTCTTTGATTTGGGGTCTCCATTACGTGCACGGGTCTTAGATGGTTGGGGGAAATTGACAGTGATTATGTGACAATCGGGTTTAACGTGTGATTTGGGGTAGTAGTCCCTTGTGTTATTGTTTGTTGCCGGTGTTCCCGGTACTTCTGCTGGTATGTCGTAGTCAGTCTGGTGTCCGTGGTGGTGAGCGAAACACTCACCCCTTGCTGCTTTTCCTACAGGTACCGTTCGCGAGGCGGACTAGGAGGATCTCTCGAGGCTTGAAGAGCTGGGAGCGAGAGTTCGGGCTTTCGGGGTTCTCTAGCGACGTACACTCGTGCTTTAGTGTTCTTTCGCTTTTTAAATTAAAACTCAGTTTGTAAAAGTGGTTTATTAAACTATTTGAGACTTTGTTTTACTTGCTTCACCGTTCGCGTTCCGGGTTCGGTTATACTGAATTCGGGGCGTGACAATACTAGCTATTGTGCTCAGTAATCAACTAAGTTGGGCCGAGGCGACTAGTGTACAGACGAAAGTTGTTGTCCCTGTCAGAAGCAGGAAAATGGATTGGACCCCTCCTCCTCCGACGTGGGTTACAGTCAATGTGGATGGTGCCACGTTCCATAACTCGGGTCAATTGGATGGGGGTGGATTTGTAGATTGGCGCAGGGAGGGGTGATAGAGGGCTGGAGTAGTATTTGTCAAGGAAATTTATGGGCTGAAATGGCGGAGGCAATGGAAATTTGGTAGATGCTCCAATGGACCCGGGACCAGGCTCTCTCTAGAGTGATTGTGCGCTGTGATGCACAATACCTGATGCATTTGATCCAGGGGAACCATCAGGTTTTTTCCCATTAGGTAGATTAATCTATGATTGTCGATCTCTTTTATCTCTTCTCGAAGATGTTAAACTCGAGTATATCTCTAGGTTCAGGGAATTATCAAAACCATATGATTATTATCGGCACCAGGGGCGATGGAGAACTATCAAGAATCTAACCTCCACTGTCCCTCCCTAGCAAGACCCCCTTTAGTCAAACAGAACATCCACACACTCCCCTAGAGTAGCTCCAATGACCTCCCTAGTAGTCTTCGCCTGAACCAACGGTGGGAGGTCCCTTACATACACCCATAAGAAGCCGATCCAGGTTGGAGAGATCCCTTTCCATTGGATCCATAATATCCCTTAGCATCAACGGATGATCGGCAAAACACCACGGTTCGTTCTTGCGTACCCAAACCCTAGCCCATGTGTTTCGAAGTAAAAGACATAGACACCTGATTCCAATTATTTATCCATCAGACCTAAAACCGATTGTCCCCATTCTCTCATAATAATCTTTAGAATGAATTCCTTCCGAAGAGGATTTGGTTCCAAGAGCTTTCCCACCATGCCAAAGCGTTGACGGGTAAGGACTATTGGGTCCACCGGAGTGAAAGGTACCACAATTTCCGTTGATTTTTATTTCGCACTAGAATTTCGATTTGTACTAGAAAATTCCCCTATATATACGTTTTGATAGTTGTTGATAATACACATTAGTTACTCCTTCACGCATGCACTTGCAAAGACACTACGTATCAAGAGAAGAGTTGAGACGCAACCTTCCCAGACCGTGCCTCCGACCAGACGATGCCATTCGTTGAAGACTTTCCGGCGGTCATCATATACTCCATCACCAGGTACGTTTCTGAATCTCTTATCTCCTACACTAACTCCAATTTCAAGAGGATCCGAATAATAAAAATGATGAATCTTGAATGATGATTATGAGGTGGTCTTGCTAGTCTTTGTTGGCCAAAGGTTCAAGATGGGAACTTGGGTATAGTGCTACTGCACTTGAACGGGGGAAAGTGACGAATTGACATTAGATGAGTCATGATATAGAGGCTATAGATTTGAACCCGGGTCAGGCGAATGAGCTTATACAGGGCGGGTAGGGGAATACCCGATCCGGTCGAGACGCAACGGGGACGAGCAGCAACCAAGGCATTACCAAATAAGGGCTAGGTCTAAGGCACAAGTAGGGGAATCGGGACAGGGCCGGGTATTACAAAATCTTCCTTATACCCGGCCCTTTGTCATTTTTTTTGATCGGAAAAGAAAATGTTAATAAAACCTCTCACGAGAAAGAAGAGGAGTACACAGATCTAGCTACAAACCTCAAAAATCCTAGAAGGACACAACCTTCATTATCGGGTAAATCTGACCAAGAACAAAGAAAATAGATACATGCAACACCATAAGAAAGGCTACAATTGAAGGTCTCAAAACCAAATTTCACTAACTCGAAGCACAAAATTGAAAACAGTCCTAATGACCAGATTTACCAACCATTAAGCATTGAAAACCTAAAACTCAAACAACCTTAGTCACCCCTACCCTGATTCAGATCCGGATTTACAACTACTCCAATCTCACTAAATAGTAACCCTAGCAAAGAGATGAAAGGGATGGCCGTCGGCCAACACCGCGATCAGCCGAGAAAATCCGTACTTAATCATCCGAATTGTAAGAACCGCCCCCGATCGATCCCGGTCGAACCGGTGATTTTTGGCAAAGTTTGACTTTTTGTCGGAAAAGTCAACTGATGACTCCGGGAGTCATTCGGGACCCTTCCGGGACCCAAAAAGCTTAGCCGTCATTACAGTTAGCTTATTTGGGTCGTTTCCATTTGAAAAAGGGTCTTCGCGGAAAAAGTCAAAATTGGTCAACGGGAGCTCGAATCGGGTTTTTTATCGAATAAAATAAGTGAGCTGGGAATTTTGGTTGGACGTGGACCCCACAAGGAAATTTGAAATTTAAATAATTGGAGGAAAGACATAATAGGTGGGAAAGGTCTAGTTTACCCTTGCTTTTACCTAATTTGTGGAAACATGGAAAAGGCTTTTTGGCTCCACCCTTTTTTTGGATAAAACCCATATGTGAATAAAATATTCACCAGGTACACCCCAAATCCGAAAATTGTAGAGAGAGAAGCTCTCTTGAACTCCATTGTTGCTCAAGGAAGAAGAATAGGAAGAAAGGTCATCCAAGCTCCATTTCTCCATCGAAATTCTATTTTTCTTCCATATTCCTTCTCCTCTCTTCATTACCTACAGTGAGAACTCTTTTATTTTTGTTTTTGAGCAACTAAAATCTGTGGGTCTTGGAAGAATCAACTTGTTTTGGAGTGGGTGTGGTTGGAAACAAGAAAACAAGGTTGGATTTGTAAGGAGATGTAAAGAAAACGTTGGATTTGAAGATTGGAGTTGAAACCCTAACTTGGACAATTGGGGAAAATGTAAAATTGGGACTATTATTAAGGGGCTTTTGATGAAACTTGTTGGATTAAGGACCTAAAGCACATTAGGAACGAATTTGGAGAAAAAGGGAAATTTTCCGGCGATCGGAGGTTCGCCGGAGTTTGGGAACACGGGGGTGAGCACCTCGGGAACCGTGCCTCGGGACCCGTGCATGGGGACCTGTGCCTCGGGGGCCGTGCACCGGGAACCGTGCACTCAGGGCTCGGGTGTTCGAAGCTCGGTTGTTCGTGAATTTCTTGCTTAAAACCGTTTAAATTGAAAAAGGGCGAATTGTTGGTTTAATTTCGGTTTTTGTCACTTTAAGTCAATGTTGGACTCATTATTAATTTATCGTGTTCCATGTTAATTTAGAGTCCGACTTCATCCACGGAAGAGGTGATTAGCCAAGGTCGTCAGCGCAAGTTTGGATAGCTTTCGAGGTAGGGAAGTGTAGTAAATTTCCGCTTTTAATTACTGAATGTTAATAGTTTGCCTATAGGATGATAATAACCAGAAAGGTCCTAGTTTGCATATAGGATGTGATTCACTAGAATAACCGCTTTTCAATTACTATAATAACCGGACGAGTCTTAGTTTGCATATAGGATGTGATTCACTAGATTAATCGCTTTTCAATTATGGGAATTGCCGTGTTGGTAGAATGGTCATGTCGAGCCTTAGGAGTGATTGTTGGTTGTGTTGACCGTGGTTACTAGTCCTTGTTTGTCGGTGCATAGTATGTCCTTGGGTTAGTTTAAGAATCATAGTAGACTATATGATTTAAGATGTGGATGATATGAATGATTGCTTCATGACATGATTGGTTGAATGAATGTGATGAATGTGATATGAATGTTGTCTTATGTTATGATCGGGTGAATGATAGACCGATGTAGTATGCTTGGTAAGTTATGTCGGTAAGCTTGTTGTTATGATGCGTTCGTTGTAACGTGTTTGGTAAGATTGGTTGGTATAGTATGTCGGTGTGATTTGTTGGGTTGATATGTTGGTATGACGTGTACCCGATGATCAGGTTACGTGATAAGGTGTACCTACCTTCCGACTAGGAGTCGGTAAAATGTGATGTGATTCTATGATAAGGTGTACCTACCTTCCGACTAGGAGTCGGTAAAATGTGTTGTTGCCAGTGTTAAGGCGTACCTGCCTTCCGACTAAGCGTCGGTAAAATGAGCTATGAACCGTGTTAAGGCGTACGTGCCTTCCGACTAAGCGTCGGTAAAATGTGCTATGAACCGTGATAAGGTGCGCCTGCCCTCCGACTGGGTGTCGGTAAGTTGTGCTATAGTCGTGAGATCCGACGTATTAAAGGAGACTTATTGTGTGTGTATTGCTAATGATTTATTGTGTGGTTGTTATTGCTTTACCTATATGTATGATTTGGGTGTTATGATGTGACTTGTACCCCGTGCTATGGGAAGATACCCGACCGAGGTGTGTGCTGGTTCGGTATATTGTTTATGTGATTTACCCCGACTTGTGATCCGGGAAGACTGATGGTGCATTCCGCTATATTGTATTGCTTGTTTCACCCCGCTGATGTGAGTTCTGGGAAGACATCTTGACCGAGGGGCATTCCGGTATGATGTGTGTTGGTGTGTGGATCGGAGTCTTGTGGTTTACTTATCTATATTTCGGGATTCGTGTATTTCTTTAGTTGGCTTCTATTGGGGAATAAGTTGTCTCCCCGTTGTTCTCCTTTTGAGTTGTTATTATATTAAGTGTTGCATTTCCTGTTGATTCCTAATTGTGTTGTTTTTTTGTAATTGTACTAATTGAGAATTATGGAAACGAAGCGGGAGTCCTTGTCCTTTACTACTTTTTCCTACTGAGCGTAAGCTCACCCCCTCTGTTGTTACTGTCTTTACAGGTTTCGTTGCTGAGTAGACTTAGAGGTGGTCTTAGGGCTCGGGAGCACCTTGAGGATCCGGGTGGTTTTATGTAGTAGAGAGACGTGCCCCTTTTTCCTTAATAAACTATGTTTTAAATTGTTCGGATTTGAGCGGTTGACTCATGTTATATCTATCGGAGTTATTATTTTGGAACTAAAATTTTGGAGTTCAATTTCGTTTAAATTCATTTTTTATTATTGTTTATTACTATTCCTAGTTCACGTCTCGAGTCCGGTCAAAACTGGATTTGGGGCGTGACACGAATCCCCAAAATCAAAATAATATTCAGGGTGTTCTGAAGGCAAAAGCCATGTGTCCTCGCCGGCGGCCTGCACCGAGATCCGACGAGGCCAGAACACCAAAGAGTCCGGGAACACCAGAGTCACCCTTATAGAATAGAGATGATGGGGAGAGAGTAGAAATCGAAAAGAGACAGAGTAGGGAAGAGGAACCAAACTATCCTCAGCCAAACCCCTAGATCTGACAGCAGCTCCTAACAACGAACCGATCTGCTACCACACGGCCTCACGTATTCCTACTTTCGCCAGAGAGTCCCTGAGCAGAGACACCCGAGTCTCTGACCACTCCAACATGGTGTAGGTGAAGGACGACTGTGACACACGCACGACAGCAGCATCAGACGACTTCGACCTCATGGTGGGTTCTCTTGACGCTCCGGCCAGCACCGAGAACGCGGGAAGAGCACCGGACTTTCGTCCAAACCTGAGCCTAGAGAGGAGAGCTACGGATCTGACCTGGGAGGCTCGAACAGGCCGGGAAAACCTGTAGCGCCACCAGGGAGGACCAGGGCTTGAGGGCAGCGTACTAAGGCGGCAGAGCAAGGTCTGAACCCGTAGATCTGGCATGACGAGCCCAGATCTACGAACAGAGCCCCAAAGGACTCCGATAAGAGGCGAACAAAGGCAGATCAGAAGGTCGCCGTGAAGAAACTAGACTGTTGTAAAATCAAGTTTATAGACTGTTGTAATTTGTTTTGTTCGATTCTGTGGCTTGTTGCCTTGTCTGGTTAGTTTAGCCCCTGGTTGGGTGTTGTTTTTCTGGTTGCTTTTCATCTGTAAAATTATGTTATGAGACCAGTGTCTGTTAGAACTTTGTTGGGTTTGTTCTGAAGCTAGTTTACGGTGCTCCTGTTTGTATTCTATTGAGGACCCTGTCCTTGCCGCCTCCTTAGTCTTTAAGGTGGTGGTTTTAATAAAAAAAAAACGTGGTGGTAATTTTTTTTTAGCAATGATACATGTTCTGAACAATTTTTAGATATATGATGTTCATACGGTATGTTATGAACTATAGGGATGATAAAGGTGTCACAAGGAAGCAACATTCAACAAATTTGGATGAGGAGCAAAAAAGAGATCATTGTGGACGATTTCCAAAAATAGATCATTGTGGATGTTGACCGGTGAAGGTATATGTAATCGTATGTTTGAAATCGATGTCTTTTTGTTATTTGATAGATTTAGATGAATTATTTAAAACTATGTACTTAAATGATTTTTGGAGTAAGGTCGTTATGTCCCCTCCATGTAAGTGTGTTTTATTTATTATATTAATAAAATATTGTAGTACTGTCTGCTTTTTTACTTACCGGAAGGCCCATTCTCATGTTTTCGCCTAAGACCACCAAATTCAAGGGGCCGGCCCTGAATTGATATTATTCTTTATTGAAAGTACATGATGGATAATACTTTATCCTATATGATAATGAAGGGTAATTTCATGTGTGGGCTACATTGGGCCAGTTTGAAGCAGAAGAGGGCACCAAAACCTGGCCCAAACTCAACCTTGGACGGATCTGTCTGAAACTTAATGAATTACTACTTAGGCTAAACGGGGCTAGGCTTATAAGACCAACAGACCACCAAACCTGGCCAATTCGTTTCATTGTGACAATTGCGAGTCAAGGCCAACCATTGACTTTCTCTTGTTGGATTTTTTTAATTTAATATATATTCTTGGTAAGGAATGTTATCTTGGATATGATGCTTACAGAGTAGAGTGATTCGTGGCTTCATAGGATGCCCGCACGTGTATAAAGGTGGCAGTTGGGTGGAATATTGTAATATTGTTGTTAAGAGAGAATTAAAAATGAAATCTTGGGTTTTGCTACTTATCATTAGCCGCAAAGGAAAAAACAAAACTTGCCTCCTTAACCAACCAATGAGATTGCTGAAAGGTGGCAGGCTTAAGCCCTCTGAGCCTAACACCTGATCTCACCTTTCTATAATTAGATTAGATGAGAAAATAAAGGCTGCTTGCCTTATAAACCAGTTAATAGATAATATTTTATATGATTACTCTCTCTCTACTCTAATATACAAAAATCACTCCTTTCAGTTTCACCTCACCTTCTTCCCAATAATTAGGTCAACTTCACTTCCTCTTCATTAACTTTCAATGAATCTACTCTTCTCCCTCCCCTTATCCAACTTGAAAAGGGTAAAAGTGTCATTTGAAGGGTTAATTGGGGGAGACAACAAAATTAAAAGGGTACCCCAATTAGTTAAGGTAGCAGGTTGCCGCAGTCAAGGTTGTATCAAACACCATAAATGTTATTGATATGAAGTCACAAGGAAGACATGGGAAGCAGAAAGGTAGAGGTGTGCTATAAATGCAGTTATGCACATGACATATCTTGGCATATTTATTGATAATATGAGACTTCACTTCCCAGTCTCTCTTTCTTTGGACATACAGATGACGAATAACCAACCCGCAATGAATAGGGAGGGTATAGTAATGCTATGAATGACCCAGTATCGAATACTGGTAATAATATCAGCAAAAGAACGTTCTCCTGTGCTTCCGGACATGCTAAGCTCCACATATTCTTGTACATTCAAGAGGTTCAGGGTTCGTAAGAAGCTCGACTGGTTGGAGATATATCAGATAGAGGGAAGTGTCATTAAAATTATAATTAAGAAGGAAAAAAACAACAACATGAATCAAAATTACCAGATAAACAACATGGGTCACTATAACATTATCCCAATAGCTTATGTGTGATGAGAAAGAGCATAAATATTGAAGGATGATTAATATTAAGAAATACAGTTTCCTTTCAATTTTTATAATTTAACATGCTCTTCTTCTACTTCTTCTTTCTTCTTCATGAGACATGAGACATGAACCAGCAACCGTATCTTCAACTCTTTGATGTTTCTCTAGCTATATCTAGCATATAGGCATGGAGTTTCGTCCGTCAAATTCAAGATGATGAAGAAGATCCATTGGTGGAAAGATGGAGATGAGCACTATTGCCTTCATTGGGGTGGTTGTCAGTATCTGTGTTGGTGTTGTAAGCATCCGTGTCAAAGCTAGCTCTGCTGTTGTTACCACTGCCATTGCCATTGCCGTTTCGTTGATCATCATGATTAATCCCATTTCCATGGCTGCTGTTGCTGTTAATGTTGTTCCCAATCTGATGATGATCTCTCTTGCCAATATTGTGCTTGTTGTTGTGCATCCACACCTTGAGCACTCCTCTGCGCACACCCACTTCATTGCAGAACTCCTCCACCAACCTCTCGTCGCTCTTGTGCAATTTCCACCCCAATTTCTCTGCGAAAGACTGCATCTTTTCTTTCTGGGCCTGGCTGAATTTGGTCCTAAATCGCTTTCTCCCACTTGGGTTCTCGCGATTCGCCGGATTCAGGACCTGTTCCTGGTGGTGGTACTCGTCCGCGTTGCTGAGGGCGAGGAGCATGTGGGGAGCGGAGGAGTAAGGAGTCACCGCCGGGGGCGGCGGAGATTGGCTGGGGCTGGGGGTCAAGCTCATGTTGAGCGGCGGAGGCAGGCGCTGAGGGTGGTGGAAGCTGATGAAATGGGCGGCCCCGGAGGAGTCGTCGAGCTCGCGGCGGTGGAAGTTCCGGTGGCAGCCGCAGGCGGCGCATTTGAGGGAGGTGGGGTCGGCCTGGGTGGCGGTGGGTGAGGGCATGAACTCCCCGCAGCCGTCCAGGGCGAGCCCGCCGATGTTGGCGGCGTGGTTTTTCAGGCATTCCTTGTAGAACAACACCACCGGCTGCGGCGTAGGAGCCGGGTGGTGGTGGTGGCGCTTGAGCGAGCCGTTGGTGGTGAAGGAAATGGACTTGGGCTGTGGTGGGGTTTCTGTATCTGGGGTTTTGGCGTTGCTCGGGTCTTCCATGGCCATAGCTAACACATATGGGGGCATAAGGTCTATCTCTCCTTACTCCTTACCTTTCTATGGGGTCACTGGTTTTTTCGTAAATAAGCTTCTCTCAAATCTCAAATGTAAATGGTAATGGAACAAGAACAAAACAAGTTTTATATACGCATATGAAGAGAGAGATGATTATGGTGATGTTGATGGTAGAACATTGTGTTGGCGAGATGATGCCTATGATCATATAGGCACATATATATACCCACAAAAATAAATAAATAATTAGAGCTTAATGCTATGGATAAATACAAAAGGGCTGATTTTGTAATTTAAGATGTACCCACTTTTAATTGTTAGTATGTGTGTTTGGTGGGTTATTATTCACTTCATCATATAAGATCAGTTGTAGGTAATAAATTTGTTGTATGGAATGAGTGGTTTATCAAAATTGGGCACTAACCTACAGAAAAAGACACGTGGTCCATTTATACAGGTACTAAACTGTAGTACCTTATGAAAATACTTTTTCACATTGGGTCATATGGATATGACCTTCCGGGTCTTAAGATTTGGGGTACCCTCCGTCTTCACTTGCCCTCCATGTGTCCTCCTCTTGGGGTCATGTCCTCTTGTTCATGATTGATTTCTATAGTGCCCTTGCACTACTGCTGTAAGATCATAATGCTAAAGGGGTAAAGACAATCAAACTTGTTTTTCTTTCACTTTTTTTTTCCTGAACAAAACGTGTAATTTTTTTACTTGAAATTGATTATATTAACGTATAATAGGGAACATATTTTCCGATCACCAGAAATTCAGTATTAACGAATAATATTTAACTGATCCTATTAGTATCAGAACCGTCACAGACGGTACTTTGATGCCCCTAGGGCAAGGAAAGAAGACAAACGGGGTACCAGAGATGCTGAGAGACTTCGACGGTAATGGTGATGGTGGGAGGCAACGCATCGTTTAGGGACCCCTCCCAGAGTCAGTCCCCAATGCTTAGGTCGTATATCATTCCTCCCGGCGGGGCATCTTCCCCGCATGTAGCTTGTCGCCCCACATAGGAACCGACGTCATCCTTTGCAGCATTCCATCAGCTGCGCTCTCATGGGTCATGGGCGATACCGGAACCCTAGTACCTGCGCGGCCCGGGGGAGGAGGGGTTAGAGCAAGGTCTTGGCAAACCCTAGATACCGCGTCGCCCGCAGTAGGAGGGGCCAGACTGAGGTCTTAGCAAACCTTAGAAACCGCGCCGCCCGGGTGAGCGGGAGCCAGAGCAAGGTCTTGGCCAAGCGGTTGGATCGGTGGAATAGGGTTTGGAGGGGGGAAGCCGAGGAGGGCGTTGCGTGAGAAGGACATAACGGGGGGACGTCATTTATTTTGCTGTCGTCCTTTGTTCTGCCTTTGCTCCAGCTTCTATCCATCTCGGGATTTGGTTTCCGACCAGTGAGGTCGAGGTTCTGACCTGTGAGGTGCTGTTTGTGGGCTGCTCTTTTCCTGGTTAGTAAAAGTGGTTTGTGGTGTTCGGTGCATCTTTTTTTTTCAGCTCGGCTCGGTTTGTAGAGACTGCTACGTCTCCGAGGCTCGTCGATTTTGTGTAATTTCTCACGCTTTTTTTGCCCTTTATCATCCTTATTTGTGGAGTCACGATCTTTATCCCTTGATCTGTCTTCTGTTCATACTTCATAGTTACTCTATTTTGTTAGTAAAGGCTCGTCGGTCATTTAGTGTTTGCCTCCGACGAGTTAATTGGTCTTCAGACCTTTGTTTGAAGTTTGTCGGTTTCAGTTGGTAGGGTTATAGGGTTTGGATACTTTTTATGCTACCGACATATCTTTGTCGTGTTCGGTGTTGGCCAACGGCGTGTCAGTGGTCATTTAACTCTTTGAGTTGGTGGCTCCGATGGGATATGATGTCTTTCACAAGTTTGGTTACGATTTGCGGTGGTCCTTTGATAGGCGGTTTTTGGTGTGGTGTAGCTGAGTTTGGAGATCTGCGTTTCACAATTTTTTTTTCGAGCTTAATAGTAGTTACTTATAGGTTTTAGACCGGTTTTCTATCTTGTCGTGCTTCTTGGTGGGTTTATTTGGGTATTGTAGACCTGTGTTTATTATTGATCCAGTTGTTTTGATATTTCTCTTGTTGGTTGGTTGTCCCTTGTTGGACTTTGGTTCGTTGCGCTTTGTTGGGCACCGTTTGGTTTTTGTTGTGGTAGTCGTGTGTAGCTCTATTTATGTTAGCAATATCTGGTTTGTAGACCTTTGTTGTACCCACTAGTTGGGCTGGTTGTTCTAGTTTGAGGTGCCTGTCAGGCATGCTCAGCTTTGTAATTAATGGGTTTTCCTTAGGCCTTGTTTTCATTTCGAAATCTGGTCCTTTTATAAAAATAAAATGGGGTTCGCCCTATTAATTTGTATGATGACTACTTATAATTAATTAAAGGGTGCCGATTAAAGGAAAAGTCAAATAATTCAATTTTTATTTTTTAAGAAATCTAATTAATTTATATTTTGAAAATAAATTAATTTTTTTTATGCAATTTGATTAATTAATTGAAACATTTTGTTGAAACTTCATAAATATCAGAGAGACGAAGTCTTTGACTCTTATTCGTATATTTGGTGTTTTTTTTTAAAAAAAAAACAAGTTGTAGCTTTCATTAATATAAACCGAAACTCATTCCAGTGGCCATGGTCCTCAAGAGGGACATGGTCCAATAAGTCTCAAAGATGTACTGATACAAAACAGACTCAGTTATGGCAAGCATCACAGTGTAGGGAAAATAACTAAAATAGGAAATACAACCAATACTAAAACAGAAAAGCAAATCCAAAGGTGCCCACTGCCCGGAACAGCTCAAGGTGGGGCTTAAACGTTGCTTGATCTCTGCTTTCCAAGGACCTGTCTCATTGACCCAAAGGCCGATTGAACCACCGAACTTGAACTAGGCAATAAGGCGGGGAGGATTAAGTCTCCTTATGGACCCCTCCCGGAGTTGGTCCCTGGAGCCTTGAATTCTTCTCATTTCTCCTGGCGAGGCTGTTTTCCATCCCTCGCCAGGATGGCCTGTCGTAGACGATTGGCCGACGCCCCAGGTAGACGGCTCCTTTCACAGTCGAAACTGAGCTCGTAAACCTGGATTAGGTATCGATTCTAGGGTCGTATGGGCTGTCTTCTCCCAGGCTAATCCGGTTCTTGGTATCGGATCCAGGGTCAGCGAGGCAAATCCCGGTGGTGGTTGTGGTGGTAGTGGACGCAGCTCTTTTCCACAATCGGTCTAGTAGGGCCGATCCGCTTTAGCGGTCTTGAATTCCAAAAGGGAGTCCCCATAACGAGTAACTACCGGGACCTCCCCAATGGCCTTTATACGGACAAGAGGTGGGATACCCCGAGCAAAGACCCAGAGCTGGTACCTGTCCAACCGATGGTGGACCCTAGACATGGGATCCAAGATCTCCCTGAGAAGCAGCAGATGGCCATGGAAGCACCATGGTTCATTTTGGCGGACCCAAGTCTTATCCGCCGATGACCGAAAGTAAAAAACCAGAGTTCCCGGTTCGAGATCCTTAACGACCACCCAGTCGCAGCGTGACCCCAAGCGCAAATGATGACCTCCAGCAGGAGTTCTTTCCGCGAAAGAGTCGGAGCGTCTAGACGGCCCACCAAGCCAAATTGAAGGCGAGCTAGGATATGTAGATTCGGCGGGTTGTAGGGCACCACCACCATGACCGCCTCCTCCTTCTCTGTAACGCAGCACGCCGAGAACCCTTCCTGAAGATCCCGTATAATGGAGGGGTGAGTATGAGGGGTTGAGAACCCTTCATGCACGAGGATGGGTTGGAAGCCAGGACCTGTCTCAGATCACTCCCTGTGGCGCCTGGATCCGGAGGAGACGAGGCCCGCGTAGGGAAGGATTGTGCCGCTCCAGTCGGAAGTTCGGATATTGAGGGCTGAACCCTACCCGCCGCCACTCCTAGGAGAAGAAACTTTGGGAAAGGTAGCTTCGGGATCGCCAAGGACAGACCCGAGGGAGGCTGCGCCTTGGGTGGCCTTCCGCTCTTCGGCCTAGGGTTTCTCGGAGGCGACGTCGTGGCTCTAGGCTCGAACACCACCAATGATTGCTCCTCGAGACGGGGGAGGGGGGGAGGGGTGGAAGCGGCGATATAACTTCCGGAACAGAAGAGGGAGGTGGTGAAGGAGGGTTTTGACGAGGTTTCCTCTTCTTCTTTTCTCGGATAGGCTTGAAAAAACCCTTAGGGGGCAGGGGCATAACAAGAGGAGAGGGAGGAGGATCTGATGGGTCTCGAGGTAGGGTTGGATATGAACGAACTCGCAGCGGAAAGTCAATGAAAACCAAGAGACAAATGATTGTCTTACCCAAAAAAGAACACCGGATAACGAATGATTGGCTTGAGTCTCGAAGACGCCTACGTATCCACATGGGAATCAAAGCCACGTAGTTCTTCTCTTTGAGGACTCAAGAACACAAAAATGGAGGTGATAGCTTGCCTTGGCCGAAATTACAAGGGAGAGGAGGGAGAAGTTGTGTTTCCTATTCTTGTCTTGTTTTTGTTATGTAGAAAAAATGACTTAAACATAACAAACCCCATACTTGTCCAACTAAAGGCATGAGACAAGCATGGTGACAAGTAATATGTAAATAGGACAACGTATGGCTAGATAAGATGGGGTTAAGTGGTGAATCACCAAGACCTTAATCCTTGTCATGGTTACTTAGTACTAATTAATCAAGGCTTGATTAATTAGTAACATGGGCCTTGGTTGCATGGGCCTTTCATGGGCCTCTTGTAACATGGCCCGTGGCCATTTCCAACGAGGTCCCGTGATTCGCTCATCGCCTCCAAGCCTTCCATACTGGAAATGTCCAATATTATCCGACAGAACCAATCCAAAGACTCCAAGCCTTGTCTCGATCCGTAAAGTCCTATTCACTTATGGGCACATGACCCAAAACCTAGATTTTTGTCATGTCCCGAGACAACTCCCTTTTGGCCATTTTCAATAAATGTGTCAATGAGTTTTACCCTCTGGTGTGACCCTTAGGTTTATGCATGTCAATAGGTCAACGTAAAATCCCATTTTACTTGATCCTATATAAGTGGAAACAAACGAGACTTTAGTATTTCCTGACACCACATAACGAATCGACCATGTCGATTCTAACTTTTATGTCATCTATGTCACTATCATTTTATCTCTGATATCTTGATTGAGATAAGGCATAGAGTCGTCATCCTTATTATTCTCAATTACTGTTCCTTGATATGTGAGATGGCTGAATATATGATACCCAATATCATGTCCATGACCATGCTATTCTTTCAGTCACTCTCGATCAAGCGGTCGAGAACCGATATCTTTCCCATATATCAGTATGAGGGATAAATCCCTTAGCCTTCTTTCGTGTCACTCATGTAGCCCATCCCCAAGCCAATCCTGGCCGTTATGGAAGCCTTGTTACGGACAACGTTAGGCTTAGGTCAAACTCAGTTGTTGACTACATAGCGATCACAAAAGGCTCCTTTGTCTAAAGATACATGACAATGTATGACACTGAATATGTTCATGACTTAATCTATGACACATATTCAGGACGGGTCGTCCAATATCATGTCCCACATGATATTCATGATCAGACTCCGGAATCACATTCCAATGACTAACAGAACGCAAGCCATAAAGAGCCATCTTTCATACTAGTCGCTTCTAGTGAAGCTTTATTGACTAGGGACCCATCAAGTGTGATCTATCTCGATCTATGGTTCTATTCGCATTGTGGGCATAGATCAGAGTACACATCGATATATTACTCCAACACATAAGTAATATAAAGCCGCTTTAATTTTATTGCTAACAATGATATATACATTTGGACATTTAGGATTGAACTACGGGCACTAAGACTAACAATCTCCCACTTGCCCTATTTCCAATCTAAACTCCAATATGTCCCCATCGACTTTACATGTCTAACATGTTTAGGCAGCGACAGTGCCTTAGTCAAAGGGTTGGCTACGTTATCATCTGTTGCAATATAGGTTATCTTCACTTCACCTCGGTTCAGTATTTCTTTGATGAGGAGGATTCGACGCAGTACATGTTTGGATTTGTTATGCGATCTGGTCTTTTAGCTGGCGCAATTGCCCGTGTGTTGTCATAAAATGGATTCACCGGGCTGGACGGGTTTTTTATTACACCTAACCCTGCCGTGAATTTCCAAATCCAAATAGCCTCCTTAGCTGCTTTTGCAACATCCATGTACTTGGCCTCTGTCGTAGATTCGTCGACGGTATCTTGCTTTACGCTTTCCCAGCTAAAGCTATGTCATTCAGCGCAAACACATATCCTGACTAACTTCTAATGTCATCTGGATTTGTCTTGGAAAACTAACGTCTACTCATCCTTCGACGACTAGTTCAGCATCATCTTTCCCCCAGGTTAGATTGATGTATACTGGTACAACATAAGGCTTACGAGACGTCCGGTCTCGTGCATGTCATGGCATATATGATCGATCCTGCCCCCAGGTGCATTGGATTCGCATCATCCTTTTCAGCTCATCAGACGTCTTTGGACACTGAGTCTTGCTGAGATGAATGCCATGACTAATGGGTAAGAGTCCTTTCTTTGAATCGAGCATTGAGAACCTACTCAATGCCTTGTTCACATAGGTTCCCTGACTTAAATCCAACACCCTCTTGGTGCGATCTCTACATTTTTTAATCCCTAAGATATAAGCAGCATCGCCTAAGTCCTTTATTGAGAAACACATCCTCAACCAAGCTTTAGTCTCGTGCAAGGTTGGGATGTTGTTTTCAATGAGCACCAGAAAGGTAATCTTGGTCCCACTAGCCTTCTACAAACGCAAGATTCATCCTCGTTCTTGATTAAGCCAAATTCAATTGCAGCTTCATCAAAACGAAGGTTCCAACTCCGAGAAGCTTGTTTCCATCCATAAATGGATTTCAACAACTTAAAAATATTTCCCTTATTCTTCGGATCGACAAAGCCTTATGGCTGAGACATAAAACGTCCTCAGTCAAACTTACATTTAGGAAAGCGGTTTTGACATCCACTTGCCATATCTCGTAATTATGATACACAGTTATGTCAACAAGAATTTGGGTCGATTTTGACCATAGCCAATAGGGAGAAGGTTTCCTCATAGTCAATCCATTGGATCTGCCTATAACCTTTCACCACCAGTCGAGCTTTGTAGGTCAGAGGGTTGCCGTCAATATCCATCTTCACCTTGAAGATCAATTTGCATCCGATGATCCTCACACCATTGATGGGATCAACCAGTTCCCAGACTTGGTTGTCCGACATGGATTGCATTTCCTCCCTCATGGCTCCCAGCCATAACTCAGAGTCGGGCCCATCCACGACTTCCTGAAAGGTGGCTGGATCATCTTGATCCACCATGACTTCATTGTCACCTCCAATACCATATCTTGGAAGTGGATGACTGATCATTTCAGATCGCCATGGACCATCCAGAATTGTAACAAGAATTGGTTCTTACTCTACGACCATCTCTAGCTCCCTTTCTACTAGGTTGTCAATTGGTTTAGATGGATTTGTACCATCCTGAATTTCTTCGAGATGTAAAGTCCTCCCAATAACGTTTTTGGAAACAAAACTTCTTTTCCATAAAGACCCCACCCCAAGTGACGAACACCATGTTCTCATTGGGATTGTAGAAGTAGTATTCTCTTGTTGCTTTGGGATACCCCACGAAGGTGCATATCTCAGATCTTGGTTCAAGCTTAGTCAAAACCAAATGTTTCACATAAGCCTCACAACCACAAATCTTTAGGAAGTACAAAGCGGGTATCTTCCCATGCCATTTCTAAAATGGTGCCACTTCCAAAACCTTCGTCGGAGCCCGATTCACTATGAATGCGGTCGTCTCTAGAGCATAACCCCAGAAAGAGATTGGGAGATCAGTCCAACTGATCATGGATCGGGCCGTATCCAATAAAGTCCAAATTCTCCGCTCGGACACAACAATCAACTGCAGTGTTTCGGGAGGAGTCCATTCTCGAAAGATCACGCTCTCCACCAGATGATCTAAAAACTCTGTGGTTAAGTATTTTCCACATCGATCTAATCGAAGTGTCTTAATACTTTTCCCGGGCCGGTTTTCTGCTTCAGTCTTGAACACTTTGAACTTATCAAAAGTTTCAGACTTATATCTTATTGAACAGACATAACCATATCTACTATAATCGTTAGTAAATGTGATGAAGTGGCTAAAACCCCTCTTGGCCAGCGAACCTATTGGTCCACACACTTCCGAGTGTATCAGCCCCAATAATTCACTCGCCCTTTCACCGCGACTGATAATGGGCGCTTCAGTCATTTTGCCCATCAAACAAGCCTTGCACTTATCGATCAAATGGAATTCGAATGGACCTGAAAGCTCGCACTTCTGAAGTGCTGATAGGCGCTTCTTGTTTATGCGGCCCAAATGACAATGCCATAACAGAGTTAGGTTTAAATCGTTGGATTTAGACCTCTTGGTATTAACATAATATATAGCACTTGATGCATTGTTACCCATATCTAATATGTACAATCCTCCAACCAAGTTAGTACTAGCATAAAACATATCATTGCATAGAACATTGAAAACTCCATTTCCAATATTAACATTATATCTTTCCTTGTCAAACACGGATACAGATATAATATTCCTACTAAAAGTAGGTATGCAATATACATTATACAATACTAAGACAATGCCACTTGGAAAAGCAAGACTCGTGAATCCTACAGTAGTTGCCACAACTCTGAGGTCCACTTCATGCTTTCCAAACCTCTTCTACTTTCAGACGCTATACGTTAGTGCATGTGTGAGATTCAGTCCTGGTATTTAATACACATGAATCTTTGGAAGTAGAGAGATGTAGCTTTATAGAGTTAATACTGGATGAAGGCACAGTCCCACCGCCCTTCCTTAGATCATCCAGGTTTCTGATGAAGGCGTAGTCCTACTGCCCTTCTTCAATTCATATAGGCTATCTGATGAAGGCACAGTCCCACAACCCTTTTTCAGATCAGCCATGAATTTCCTATAATACTCGGTTCTAATGACCATGCTGTTGGCAGTAGAAGCAAACATTCTCAGGTGTCTCATCTTTCCCGCCAAGTGCGCATGGGCCCTGCCCTTGCCACTTTCAATTCCCTTGTTGACCATCAGAATATTCTTGGATCCCAGATCCCTGATATTTTTCTTAGCAATTAATGACACTTCATGTAACTCTGATATGGTCTTAGACGCAGCCTTGTCAAGGACATATTCTTTGCGTTCAGACTTGAGGACTATCCTCAAAACTCTGTACCAGTCCAAATAGTTTGTCCCATTTAGCTTGACCTTGTCAAGAATGGTTTTTAATGATAAACTATTAATGTTCACTGAATTTTCCATTTGATCTACAACAGATAAAATTCAATCAGTAAACTGAATAAATTTTATGAAGATCAAGCTTAAACACCAACAATCGATTCTATATCTTTAGAATCTTAAACCAAGATCCTTTATTTACTCGATCAAGCTGAACGAAGGCTCACCACTCAATCGAGCTATGTAGGTAGGACTCCGTCCAATCACATCCAGTGTGACTCTTGGCTAGGGTATGTACTTAAGTACACGACTTACCCTATCTGATACCCTAGTTGAGAATCGTAGTCGGGTCCACCATTTTTCAACTATGACCCACCACTATGTAGGCGCTCCACTAAGGCACACGACACCCACATATGTCGTCCAAACCTACTACCCCGCTTTCCCATGGATGCTCCGCTAAGGGGTACGACACCCATAGGACGGAGGGTAGTAAGGTGTTGATAATTGGGAGGTATCGGACATGACCCGTTTTTACTTGTCCGAATATGTTTAAAACTTTTGGCACATCCTAGATGCGATGAGCACATCAACTACATTCCAAATGTAATGGTACCTCCAATTACATCCAATGTAATTATTCCTTCAAACCCGTCAACTACATCTAATGTATTGACGGTTCTAAGGGCTCACAAACAAGGATTAAATAATTACAACGAGCTTGGGGCTGTTATGTACACCATGCCAACATCACATCACACATCGTGTTATCAAACAAGCATGTTATCAAACATCATATGATTTTCCGGTTTTAATTAATAGCCAAGTTTCGAAAATTTTTGATGCTCGCTTCATCGAAACTGTTCACAAATGAAACTTTTGAACATTTGATCTTCGAGTTCATCATAACGGTTCAAAACTCGTCATAACTAACAAAACGGTTTAACCTTGGCATACCAACCATCCAATGGTCATGCTTTTCCTAGCTCCGTCCAAGGGAGCCCCGTTCGGTCGCGGTTTCGGCTCCCCGAGAGTCCCGCTCCCGAGACCCAAAAAATCAAAAAAATTTCAAAATTTCCAGATTTGAAATAATTTATAAAAATTCATTTTACATGCATTTAATCCAAAACAAGAATTTAAAACATGTTATCAAACAATTTGGCAAATTAACATGTCAAAACCGAAACTTTCAACACCGTCTTGTGAATCCCAAAGGTAGCATGCTCTGATATCATTGTTGGGTCTCGAGGTAGGGTTGGAGATGAACCAACTCGCAACGGAAAGTCAATGAAAACCAAGAGACGATTAAAACCATGAAACAACTAACAAAGAATGGATTCACAAGAGAAAAATTCAGCACTATTTCTTACCCAAACAAGAACACCGGGTAACGAATGATTGGCTTGAGTCTCCAAGACGCCTACGTATCCACATGAGAATCAAAGCCACGTAGTTCTTCTCTTTGAGGACTCAAGAACACAAAAATGGAGGTGTGAGCTTGCCTTGGCTGAAATTTCAAGGGAGAGGAGGGAGAAGTTGTGTTTCCTATTCTTGTCTTGTTTTTGTTATGTTGACAAAAGATGACTTAAACATAACAAACCCCATACTTTTCCAACTAAAGGCATAGAACAAGCATGGTGACAAGTAAGGTGTAAATAGGACAAATTATGACTAGATAAGATGGGTTAGGTGGTGAATCACCAAGACCTTAATCCTTGTCATGGTTACTTAGTACTAATTAATCAAGACTTGATTAATTAGTTCCATGGGCCTTGGTTGCATGGGCATTTCATGGGCCTCTTGGAACATGGCCAGTGGCCATTTCCAACGAGGTCCCGTGATTCGCTAATTGCCTCCAAAATTCCATACTGGAAATTCCAACATTATCCGACGCGATTAATCCCAAGACTCCAAGCCTTGTCTCGATCCGTAAAGTCCTATTCACTTACGGGCACATGACCCAAAACCCAATTTTTGTCATGTCACGAGACAACTCCCTTTTGGCCATTCTCCATAAATGTGTCAATGAGTTTTAACCTCTGGTGTGACCCTTAGGTTTATGCATGTCAATAGGTCAACGTAAAATCCCATTTTACTTGATCTTATATAAGTGGCAACTAATGAGACTTTAGTATTGCCTGACACTACATAACGAATCGACCTTGTCGATTCTAACTTTTCCGTCGTCTATGTCACTATCCTTTTATCTCTTATATCCTGATTGAGATAAGGCATAAAGTCGTCATCCTTATTATTCTCAATCACTGTTCCTTAATATGTGAGATGACTGAATATATGATACCCAATATCATGTGCATGACCATGCTATTCTTTCAGTCACTCTCGATCAAGCGGCCGAGAACCGATATCTTTCCCATACCTTAGTATGAGAGATAAATCCCTTAGCCTTCTTTCGTGTTACTCATGCAGCCCGTCCCAAAGCCAATCATGGCCGTTATGGAAGCCCTGTTACGGACAACGTTAGGCTCAGGTAAATCTCGTTTGTTGACTGCATAGCGATCACAAAGACTCCTTGGTCTAAGGATACATGACAAGGTATGACACTGAATATGTTCATGACTTAATCTATGACACATATTCAGGGCGGGTCGTCCAATATCATGTCCCACATGATATCTATGATCAGACTCCGGAATCCCATTCCAATGACTAACAAAATGTAAGCCACAAAGAGCCATCTTTCATACTAGTTGCTTCTAGTGAAGATTTGTTGACTAGCGACTCATCGAGTGTGATTTATTTCGATCAATGGTTCTATTCGCATTGTGGGCATAGATCAGAGCACACATCGATATATTACTCCAACACATAAGTAATATAAAGCCGCTTTAATTTTATTGCTAACGATGATATACATTTGGACATTTAGGATTGAACTGCGGGCACTAAGACTAACACACAGGACAACTCGACCACTCCGGTGGTCTTTTCCCAGGCTTGATCTCCGTGCAGGGACGGGGACAGACACGTGGAGTTCTCGGCGACGACGGAGGACGGCAGGTGTGAAGTTAGGAGCTCGCGTCGTATGCAAGCCGTCAGGCCTCGACCGAGGAGGAAGGTGCTCCGGCGTGCTGTTGTGACGCAGGTGGAGTAGGACGTGATGGGGTTGGGGGACGAGTCTGGGGAGTCGCTCCGTGACGGGGCGGCGTTGATCCCGATCATCATATCATCGGCGTCGGGATCGGAAGCCACTGAATTGGAGGAGGCAGTGGCATGGAGGATACGTAAGGGGAAGGCGCCGGCGGCGCTGAACCCTAGGTTTCCGACGGAGGGTCGGGATGGGGTGATGGGCCTGGGCCTGATGGTAGACGCGAGGAGATCGGGCTGGCAACCTCGGCTGGGCTCAGGCCCAAGAGGCCCCGGTGGGAATCCCAGAGCGGGCTGGACATGGGTCGGCCAGGGCGATGTGGCCCAGTGGGCGGTTCGTTACGGGGCGGGCTCGGGTCGGGTTCTGCAACCGGGTTCAAACCAGGAGGTGAGGTATGGGTCGGGCTCGGGTCGGGTTTTGCAGCCAGGGTCGGACCAGGAGGCGCGGGGGGAGATACCTGGGTCAGGTCAGGGTGTACGGATGGAGTATGGACATACCTGGTTGGATGCGGATCCGGTGCTTCATTCTTCCCATGGTGGCACGAGTTTCAACCCGTTCGGATCACGGGAATCGCCTGGGTACCGGCCGAGTGATCTGGTGGTGGATCTGGGCTCTCAAATGGGATCGATGAAGATCAGGGAAGTGGTGGTACCGGTGCAAGAGGTCATGGGACAGGGTAATCTATACCACTTTGCAATGGCAGCCAAGGTACTAACGACTAAGAAGATCTACTGGAAGTCAGTAGTAGACAGGTTGGAGGATGCCTGGGGGATGAAAGTGGAGGCCAAACCTTTTGAGGGGGGGGGGGGGGGGGGGGGGCTAATAGCTTTCTTCTTTAGGACGGAAAAGGAGAGGGAGAGAGTCCTCCTAGGAGGGCCATAGTCATTCTGGGACTCCCTAGTTTTGTTTACAGACTTGCGGGCCCACATGCAGGTTCAGGACCTGGAGTTCCATCACTTCTCAGTCTGGGCGCGGTATCAAATTTTCCAATAGGGGCGTGGACAAGGGATGTGGGATTCCATGTGGGGAATGCCCTGGGTGTTTGCCAAGGAGTGGATGTCGATAAGGATGGATTTTTCTGGGGAGACTTTATGAAGATTAGGATCCGAGCGGACATCAGAGTCCCCCAGCAGAGCCAACTTTGGTTTCAGCTATCGGTTTCTCATGTACGTTCCCGACTGGTGATTTCATATGAACACTTGCCTGAGCACTGTTTTGGATGTTGCTGTGCTGGTCACCTGTTCCCAGTATGCCTAGTCGTGGGTGGTAAAAGGGGCCCATCGCTAAAGGCACCGACGGACCCCAGATCTGGGATGGAGAGGGAGAAATATGGGAAGGCGACGCCAGGAACAAACTGGACGTACCTACAAGGCTGGGGAAGTGGGGGCGTCAAGGCTGTGGAGCCGAGTACTCCTCAAAAGACCCATGAGCCACAGGAGCAGGAGAGGCAAGCTTTTTACAGGGAGGAGGAGGCTCCGGTCGGGTGGTTCCCTAGGGAGATGTTTTCATCCCTGTTTGGAAAGAAACACGGCGAGAGGGAGGTGGAACCTGAGGAAGGGACAGGATCGTCAGATTCGGAGCATCGAATGTAGTGGCGGGGGGCGGTAAGCACCCCCGCCTCCAGGAATGAGAGCCTGTAGACAGGAAGGGTTTGGTCGACTGTATCCCCTTCCTGGCAGTTTGGTGGCAGTGGTTCTGCCAACAGTCGATGAGATACTCTCCTACTACTTCGGGGTCGGCATTCCCACGTTCAGGAGCCCTACACGTACTTACCTTTGAACTATTGTTTTGTAAGGTTTTCGTCGACAGACGAACACCTAATTACCTTTCTATCTTAATAGTATTTCCAGTTCCTCTAAAAAGAATGAAACTGTAAAATGTGAAAACTGAAATGTGTTAGCCTAACATTTTTGTGGAAGTGTTGTTTTTGAAAATAAATCGTGGAGGTGTTAGATAATAGAAAGATGCTTATTGAAGGAGCAGTGAGGGGTGAGCATGATGGTGATCGTATATCCAAGTAATAGCAAAAGATGTAAAACAATTAATCGATAAACTATTTTGTCTTTTGCATACCTAATTTGAATGTGTTCAATAATGCTTCATTAGAATCCAAGAAGGACACGAATCAACCCCAAATACGGTTCATTGCTTTTGGAAATTGGTTGTGTTGTGGATTAGCTTTGAAATGACATAATTAAATCCACAAGTTTTGCTTGTAATCAAAGAACTCACAATTATCACAATTGTTGCGTCTACTAATTCCAGAAAGTGAGACATTGATATTTGATTCCAGTCCACAACCATCAAAGTTGAATCATAGACAAGTTATTTTAATATTTCTTTGATGTTAGTTTGAATATTGTTCGTTTTAGGTATATATACTTAGAAAGATTACGTTGACATATTCCGTATTATATGCGTTTAACGGATAAATATCTTAAAGTTTATTCGTAACGAAAACCTACCTCGAACTAACCGTTAGTAACAACTAGCCCTCTTTCCATCCAATTTTCCGTCCTCTTAAAGTTCATTTTTTCAGAAATTCCGAAACTATCCGTAGTGTTACAATCATAAACACAACCTTGGGGGTACTAGTTTGTAATAGTTTGGTGACTTGGGAGTTTGTATTAACTCTTGGCCTTTTCTTTATTTCAAAGAATTGGACCATCAATAAAACATTTGCTGATAAAAAAAAACACAACTTCAACCCTAAATCTCTCTCAAAACCTAAATCTAAGCCTAAAAATAGACGAAAAATTAGATGGAAGGGGGCTAGGTGTTACTAACGGTTAGGTCGGGATATGTTTTCGTTACGAATAAACTTTGAGATATTTATCCGTTAAACGCATATAGTACAATGTATGTCAACGAAATTTACCCTATATACTTTCTTGTAAAATTCGTTTAAGTTTTTCATGAAACATGTATACTATTACTTCTTATAACCACAAATATTCGAAACAAACTTTAACGCAAGACCTATTATATTCCTGATACAAAGCACTTTAGATTTTGGGCGTGGTTAATGAGATTTGGATAAAATGTATGAATCATATTTATATCATGGATGGATTTATAACAATATTATGACAATTATGTCAGCATCAAAGAAGCATCCTCCGCTGTTGATGATAACCATCGATTCAAGTCGGCCTGGACTTTAATATCACTTTTCCAACTTCATGTGTTCCACAAAGTGTTGTGTGTAAAAGAGTTGTCGTATTACATGAAGGACGTGTTATGAGTACATGCGAGACAGAATATAAATCAATATATTTTGTTGAGAATAGTTGAATTTAAAAGAAAACCAAATGAAAAGTATAATTACAAATGAATTAAATTATTTTGTGGTGTTTGTTTGATAATTCTTGTATATATCTTAGTGATTGGTGTACAATATACACATCATATACTGTAAGAATATATAGCTTTATATGTTTTTTAATTAGTTTAGATTTTTATTTTAAAGAGACTCGTTTCAAAGAGAAATAAGATAAGAGGTCAAAAGATCGGGAACAGTCTTACAAAGGAACTCCGTCGAGAGGAGCTATAAGTCATAATCTTATCCAAGAGATAGAAAAAAGCGAACAAAACATAGAAACAAACTAACGATTATCGGGAGCCTGCAACATAAGTCGTTGGTTTCTTGAAAGCCGACGATTTCCATACAACCGAAACAGGTGGCGCACTTAATGGCCCGTTCCCGACTCAACGAACGAGTTGTCGATCTAGTAACAACGTGTAAGTGGAGGGTCAACTCTGACAAGGTGGATGTTGGAGGAAGATGTCCTTCCACAGACTACTCTCCTTCTCCGTCCTCAAGATCGAAGCCTCCCATTCCAAAGCTTCATCCATGAACTCCGACTGAGAAACTATCTGAGTACAGGCCAAACCACACTCAGCATGGGCTACACCAGAGCCCAATTGCTCAATCAACACACACACCTCCGTGTTATAGCTCGATTTCTAAGTTTCTTGTGTGTCAAGTAACAGAAGTCGGCCCAAGGAGTCCTTGTACTCGTGGGCTTCACCAAGGCCTTGGATCGCAGACAAAACTTCCAATACGTACACAACAAATTCACGAAGAGAATCGTGAAGAGGATCAGAACAATTATTAAAAAATAGGGAATCGCGAGGAGATAGTCGAGGAGCGATCTCCGCCCTAACCATCTCTGATAATCAATCAGCCACAGTGACGGAGCTCTGATCAAATCCATGTAAAGATGGACACGAAAACCTTATATCCCTAATAGTCCATTCTCTTGCAAAACCACAGCCCCCGAAATGCTCTATTTTGGAGCATCACTTTCACTGATCCGTTTTGAAGGAGTATTACGATTGCTAAAACTCTGTTTGGACCATCAACCCCTTTGACCGGAAACGGTTCTCATTCCAACCGCATAAAGGCCAAAAAGAGTTTGAATCCAGTATATTTAAACCCGCCAAACGCATCAATGGCCTTATGAGCTGAAAAGACGATTGAAAATCCACAGAACCAAAGTGCCTGTCTTTTCTATTGGACCGCTTGAGAATCATAGCAGAAAGGAAAACTCCAGGTACTAACTATCCCCGACTTGTACATCTCAAGAACTACGGTTGACTTTTTTGTCGATCAAAAACGCACTCCTGACTTAAGGTAATTACACAAACTAACATTTTCCGTTAGAGATGACGATGAAAGTTAGTAAAAGCTCCAAGAACTAACTGCAATATGACTATTGAACTCAAAAACGAACCGTAGACTTGTTAGTTTTCTGCAGCTTTTACTAACGTTTTCCGTCATCTCTAACGGAAAATGTTAGTTCATAACGGAAAAACTTACTTTTTAGTAAATACCTAAGTCAACCGCGCATTTCTGACCCAAAAATAAGTCAGGAGTATGTTCCTGAGCGGTACAAGTCAGGGATAGTTAGTTCCCGGTTTTACCCCTAGCAGAAACAATGTGACCAAACTCCCCAAAGGTGGATAGAATCCAATGATCTGTTGTAGTATACGATAGATTGTATACACAAACCTTAAAACTTACACTCTTCGTGGATATTGGCGCTTCCATCGCATGGGTCTATAAAGGAGCGAGCTTGGCCAGAATCTCACCTTCTGGCCTGACACTATCTATCCAATCAGATATCACCAACCGTTGTTCGATATCGACATCCAAGATTGGTTTCAGAACTTCTCGAACGCTGTGCTTATTACCCGATGACGCTACTACGACCTCCGACACTCTAAAGCGTCTATATGTGTCTCTCTTAATTCTTAAAATAATACTAGATGGTATAACGATAAATAATCTCTTTAGCTCTTGTGAGACAGAACACCCCAAATCCTAGTTGTTGATGTTGTTGACGACGAGTCTCTCTTTACGGTCTTACTTTCCCTCTATATCTCCCTCACCCGGTTCGTCTCTTCTATCACTTTGATTTTCTCTTTGCTATGTCTCTTGTCTAAGGCCGTTAGAGTCGAGGGTTCGATGGCCTTTCTGGGTCGCTTAAAGATGGCTCAAACACTTTTGGGCTCAAATAGCAAGACTGACCAGACAATATTTCAGCAGTTCACCCAACTCTAGAAGATACAGAATACTAGGTGGCACTAAATTCGACACCTTCACAACCTTGCAAGATGGCCTATCAATAGGTTTGAGATACATCTAATCAACCTCGAGATGGCTGTGAACGATGACATCTTATTTCTAGTTATATGTTTTGTTTTACTGTGCACAATGTGCCTATGAGACAAAGTAGAGTAGCTTTACGTGTCTAGAGCGCTGATACACCAATCCACCTATAGGTACAGGACAAACAATTAAAATATATAAGGATTGTATTGGCATTGTTTAAGTTCAATAAAATATTTTCCGCGTTTCAAAAAAAAACTCTATCTGCTCTTTCTCTGCCATATCATTGCTTTTTTTTATCAACAAGTTTTTTGTTTTATAGAAACCAAGTTTTCAAAATGAAACCAAGGATAAAGGGAGACCCCTCACGTACGAACCTGAGCATGCCAACCGCACCTCAACCAGAACAAACACACCCATAAAAGGGTAACACTAAGGTCTAAGCACCCACAATCTTACCATGAAGAAACTTGAACAAAAATCCACCTAAGGACAACCAACACTTAGTCCAACCAGGGACAAAGCCAACTAATACAACCAAACCAACAAGTCTAAAACTCAGAAATACCCAGTGAAGCCCAAAAATGTAGAGACAGTGTCTAAAACACACCAATAACCACCAAGAAGTGTAGAGAAGTAAATGAACACCGACAGTAAACAACAACATCCAGCTTCTAAACCAACCTGCGAGTCCAAACCCAACACCACAATCCCCAACCCTAACCAGTTCATCAATTCCAAGCCATTGTCTCCCCCTACAAGAGGGATTCAACTGGTTGTTGCTACGCTTCTTTTCTTGATCGCCTGTTTAAATGATTGGGTGTTGTTATGTGTTTTCATCCCATGTTCACGCCTACTAAGTTTTATGACTGTTATTGTTTTAATTAGGACACCTAATTGTACAATGATCGTAAACACATTCACTTTGACTGTGGGTAAGGGAACATTCCATTTTGCGTTGGAGTAACTATCTACAGATGAGTTGGTTGATTTATTAATTGATCAATTGTTGCATGAGTTCGTGGTGTCTCCATTCTAGGTCTCCCCGACTTAGTCCAAGAATACGAGCAATCAACCATTGTAGGCCGAGGATCTCATAGTTTCAAAAATCAAATCCCATCTATCCTGCGATCCTCCAATTAGATTTACATTTGTCAATCTCGGTTTCAAAGGAACACATTCCTCGACATGATTCCTCACCAACCCAATCGGTCAGAGTCCATACGGCCAAGTAAATGTCGAAACTTCTAAATTCATTGATACTACGTCTTCCTTTACTTTTTCTGCGCCTATCCGATATTAACTAGAACATCAACGAAAAGACTCAGTTGAATTAGTTATGATTTTAGTACTCATATACATCAAAATATAACACTTTTTCGAGAAAAACCATGTCTCAATTTATATATATACTCGAAATTACATTATCAAAATTCGAAAAGAAAAACGAGATGTCAAGGAACTAAACCTATGAGATTCTTGGAGGGGAGAGTCAATGACTTTGAATGATACCGGTCAACATGACAACCGACATTGGTTTTGACTTTTGACCCACAATTAGATGTTGTTATGGGGAGCCTTATTAGGGCACCCCTACAGCTAAGCGGTGGTTAGGGGTTACAAATTGCAAAGTGATAAATATATAGTTAGAGAAGCGTGTGTGCCTTTAATTCTCTAGTATGTTGTATGTCCCATAGCCCAATAGAACCCTCACCCCTTCATCTAATAGTGAGTTATGACCCTATTAATCACCTCCTTAAAAGAAACTTATGGCTCAAACACCACACACACATGTACCTAAAAGAATTGATGTTGTTTCGTGCCACAAAACACGAGAGAGTAAAAGAAAAGATAAGGATTAAGGAGGTGACAAAGATGTACATATCTTCTTGAGGTACATGAGAAGATAAGGTTTCATTAAGGACCTCACATGTACTTGTGATTATGGAATATTTGTCTTAATCCCTGGTTAAGTTGTGACTTTGAACAGTTCTTTTTTCTTTCTTATTCCTTTCTTCTAGTTTCTTCCCACCTAGTTGCTAACTTACTGTCAAACATGGAACACAGACATGGCTTCCTAGAGAGGGACACCAAGATTTGTCCTCTTCCTATTTAGCAAAAATCAATATTCTATTTAGTCCTTGTATTTTGAAACCTAATATACATGATTGGTCTGTTTCAACTGATTGTTTTAAACAAATTTCAGCTGATTTTTTTTTGGGCATAGATAACAATCAATACGTGACTAAACCAAGTTATTCATGATGCAAAAATGTAAGTTTGAATCATATCTTAAAACAATTAAAACATTTAACACGATATAATTAAATTAATGGAAATAACTGATATGAGAAAAAAAAAATTATTAGTTAAGTTTCATGATGGTAGGGTAATAGGTTCACACTTCATATGAGTGGGTAATGTCATAAAATTTGACTGCTCTTAGAGTGATCATCTTTAGGAGGAACACGCATGCATGCAAATTAAGGCAAGTAGGTCTTGAGTTAATGGGATTATTATTGTCTCTTAGTGTCATTATTTGAGTACTTGAGACATGCGTGGCAACTGGTAATTTGATAATCAAAAGGTTTTTAAATCTTTGTTGCAAACTTGGGAGCTACAATTTCTCTTTTAGGTACATAAACCATTGTTATAAGCAACCTAAGAGACAAAGACATTTACCTCCCTTTTGTTCTTGTTTAGAAGCTTTCTTGTCTTGTGTGAGTTTAGTATTTTTTAAGGATGCACGATCAAGGAATGGTACGTGATAGATACTCTTTTCTAAAATTTATTACACATTTTTTTTATCAGCAATTTTTTTTATAAAAATCAAACAGCTACAAAGTGTAGCTGGAGGTCAAGGGCGAAGCCCTCAAAGGAACCTTACAAACAAGTGACTGGCCAACACGGGTCAGCCACAAACCAATACCCAAAGGTATTAACAATGGTCTGAGTACCAAATATGGAAATGCAGCAACCTAATACAACAAACTAAACAGGCAAAGCCAAACCAAAAACAATAAACAAGTCCAAAAAGGGCAACCCAAGGCAACAAGGCCCAAACCTATAAACCCTAAAAACACAACACCAACAGAAAAGCAGAAAGGACGGAGTAAATTTATTACACTTGATACAAAATTAATATTAAAGATTCAAATGTTTGATAAATAATTGAAATATATACACTTTATTACTTGATTAAAAAATAAAAATCAATTACTAACTCATTATTATACAATTTTCTCTATATAACCGTAACTTTCACCAATATCAAAAACTAACTGAGAAGTTTCCAGAAACAACATAAGATCCTGTCAAACAAAAAAAAACTATCTCAAAAGCCTGCGAACCCTAGCAAACATGTAGCTGCCGCCCTCCTGCAAACTCCACCGGTGATGGCAGACCTCTCCGGCCTCGGCTGTCGTCGGTGGAGGCATACTGTACCTTTCTTCCCCTTCTTATTCTTCTTCTGCTTGTTCCTTTTCTGCCGATCTCGACTCGTCTCAGGCGACTTCTCCGCCTCCAAGGCTCGTCTGTGTGGAACCTCCCCTTGCTCGCTTCGCCAGAGTCAGGTTTGGCTTCCGCTGCTGCTCGCCGGCCTCCTCGTTCTTTGCTGCGTTTCGTTTTGCAACTCGCCGGCTCGTCGCTGCTGTTTGGATTTGTTGCTCTGGGCAGCTCGGGCTCGCTGTGGAGTTCGGAAGGTTCGCTGGAGCTGGTGCAACCTGGATCGCCCATCCCGTTCAGCTGCTTCCTCTCCGGTCCGACAGATATGTGGCTTGGCGGCGGGACAACTCGGGTGAAGGTCGGGTAGGGTTCAACCAGGTCGGGCTTGGCCTGCTAGTTCGGATCCGGCCCTTGACCCTGCGGGTTGGGCTTGGGCAGGCCTGTTTGGTTGGGGTCGGGCCTGGGCCTAGCCTGGGCCAGTTCCTGGTCTGGACCTGTTATGTGTCTGGGCTTGGGTCTGGTTTGGGCCTGGGTCTGTTTTGGGCCTGGTCTGGGTCTGGGCCTGAGCTTATTCTAGTATGGGTCTGGTTGGTCCAAGTTGGGCTGACGAAAGTTCTGGGTTGTTTGTTCTTCTTCCGAGGTGGGACTTCTTTCTCGACCTTCTGGGTAGTGATTGTATCAGTTTTTGGACGATCTTCTCTCGGTTTTCGGTCAGATGTTTCCTGGCTTCTCATTCGCTCTTTTTGGTGTTGCATCGGCTCAGATCTACCGTGGGAGGCGTTTCTGTTTGTGGATTCATTGTGCTTTTGGATTGGTCCCTTTTCTCCGCATGGTAAGGTTCTTGTATCCCCGTAATCTTTTCCTGTAACTTGTTGATTTACTACTCATCCTTATGTTTAGGCTCATTTCGATTTCCTTGGTATCCCTTTCCATTTTTTGGGGAGGGGTCGTCAGTCTTATAGGTGTTGGCCTCTGACGGGTTATACTGGGTCTTTTGACCTTGGAATCTTTGATTCCTGCATCTTTGTTTTTTGAGTTTCAGTGATGATTCATCGGATTATCTCTGCCGATCAGCGATGTTGGTCGCCGACGTGTCGGATCCCTACAACTCTATGACTTTGTGTGTCGACGAGATACAGTATTTTCCTCAAGTTCGGGTAAGGTTATGGGGGATTACTCGGTGGACGCCTCGCTTTTCTGAGCTTCATGGTTGGCAAATCCAGGTAGTAGACCTCTTTTTATGGTTAATGGTTGGTAAATCAGGGTTAAAGACCTTTTCCTTTCTTGAGCGCTTCATGGTTGTAAAATCTGGGTGTTAGGAGCTTTTACCTTTTTTTCGGTTCTTAGATTCAAGGTCTGTGTAACCTTGTTTTTGTAATAACCACTCCTGGTCAACGCCAGTCAAACCTACGAAAAATAGGAAAATTTAAAATTTTTAAGACTGATAGTTAAGTGAACCTAAAATGACCCCGAGTGTCATACCGGACTTAAGTTGACCCCGTTATTGACCAAAGTGAGTTCCGGGGGACTCAGGGCAACTTTCTGATCAATTTGGGAAAAGTTGACTTTTCGCTGGAAAAGTCAACCGAGCGACGTTTTGGTCCATTCGAGGACCGTTTTGGATCCAAAAAGCTTAGCCGTCGTCGCAGCGGTCTTAGTTGAGCCGTTTCCTTGTAGCCCGTGAAGTTTCGTAATTTTTGGGAAAAAGTGCCCGTTCGGGGCCCGAAACAGCCGAATTTCGCGAATCTGACTTAAAAATATCTAGAAGATATTTTCCAAAAGGTGTGGGACCCACTTGACACATGTCAAGATAGTTGTGGAAGAGATTTGAAAGTACCACATTGCCCTTTGACTTGAAAATCAAAAACAAGAAGAAGAAAGGGTACTTTTGTCATTTTGATGTGTGGTTTGATTTTTAAAACAAAACAAAAGGGGAAGAGAGTGAGATGTTCGGCAATTTCAGAATTTAGGAGAGAGAAAGGAAGAAGAAGGTTGGGTTTTTGGTGATTTCCCGACGATCCGACCGACCGATCGACTCAACGATTGAAGATTCGAACTCCCCTCGTCATTCCCTACGGTGAGAACCCAATATTTTCTCATTTTGGCACGTTTGAATTTTAGGGTTTGAGTTTAAACGGTTTTATTAAGGTTGGGTTTTGTTTAAGATTGGTTTAAAGATGTATGGTTGAGGTTTGGGGTTTGTTAGGAACGTTTTGGGGCAAAAAGGGAATTTTCCCATTATGGCCGTGTGGGGCCCACGTGCTCGGGTGCTCGGGTTTAGTGTTCGGGAGGTTTAAAACGTTCCCCGGACCATTTATCCATAACCGAATCGAAATTTGGAATTGAATTGGAAAAGTTGTAATTAACGGGTTTTAGAAACTTTAAACGTTAATTAATTGACTCGGAAGTCAGAATTCGATTCCGTCAAGTGCATTGGGGTCCTTGAATTATTCTAAGACCGTAGAAACAAAAACGGGAATTTTTGGAGCCCCGGAAGGGCATTTACAAAACCCGGGCAGATTCGCCATGTCGGGCGAATCGGGCCTTTACGGGTCCTTTATCGACAATGTCGAGTAATTGGGAAGGTTGGGAGTGATCGACATTGTTGGGGTTACGTTTGGGCGTTAAGTTTATTAAATTCCAGTTTATTCCTGCGAGTTTAAAGTGCATTAAAAATTGTGTTCTTTTAGATCGTGCTGCGGACCGAGGCAAAGGGAAGCTCGGCGAGTGAATGGGATCACGTCGAGGCTTAGTGGAGCACTTTTGGATTTATATACGAGGTAGGGAAAAGTAGCCGGATCTCGGCCCTGACTAGGGAAAGTTAACAGTAGAAATGCATGTGACACTGGGGTGTCGTGGGTTGAGCAGGTTTATTTAAATATTAGAAAAGCATGATACGGGAAGGTATCGTTTATGAGAAAAGCATGTGACACTTAGTAGTGTCGTAGGAACAGAGAACTTAGCGATATTAGGATTACTGGAGGCATATGACCATGCCCGGAGGTTGACTGTTTAATTTACGTCTTGGGTGGCCATGAGAGCCCGTGTTATTATTGTTGAGTTTGGGTGGCCATGAGAGCCCGTGTTATTATTGTTGAGTTTGGGTGGCCATGAGAGCCCGTGTTATTATTGTTGTGTTTGGGTGGCCACGAGAGCCTGTGGCATTATTATTGGTGTTTTGGGTGGCCGTGAGTGCCCGTTGGGTTGTTGAACCCGTGTTACTTTAGTATTGGTGTCTTGGGTGGCCGTGAGTATCGTTGGGTTGTTGAACCCGTGTTACTTTAGTATTGGTGTCTTGGGTGGCCGTGAGTGTCGTTGGGTTGTTGAACCCGTGTTGCTTTATTGCTGGTGTCTTGAGTGGTCGTGAGTGCCGTGGGGTTGTTGAGCCCGTGAGTTACTGTTGGTGTGTCTTGAGTGGCCGTGAGTGCCGTGGGGTTGTTGAGCCCGTGAGTTACTGTTGGTGTGTCTTGAGTGGCCATGAGTGTCGTGGGGTCCTTGAGCCCGTGAGTTACTGTTGGTGTGTCTTGAGTGGCCGTGAGTGCCGTGGGGTTGTTGAGCCCATGAGTTACTGTTGGTGTGTCTTGGGAGGCCGTGAGTGCCCGTGGGGTCGTTGAGCCCGTGAGTTACTGTTGATGTGTCTTGGGTGGTCGTGAGTGCCCGTGAATGGTTTGGGGTTATTGAGTCCGTGTTTTACTGTCGGTGTCTTATGTGGCCATGAGTGCCTGTAGAGTGTTGAACTGATCTTGTTACTGGTTGTTGAACTTGCTTGTGATTGTGATTGTGATTGTGCTTGTGATTGTGGTTGCGGATCCGGTAGGTTGCAAGCATTCTTTGGCTGGCCTGACCAAGTTTGAGTATCAATAGGTTGCAAGCATTCTTTGGCTGGCCTGACACAGTTTGAGTATCAACAGGTTGCAAGCATTCTTTGGCTGGCCTGACACAGTTTGAGTATCAACAGGTTGTAAGTATTCTTGGGCTAGCCTGATCCGATCTTGAGTATCAACAGGTTGCAAGCATTCTTTGGCTGGCCTGGTCCGAGTTTGAGTATCACAGGTTGTAAGCATTCTTTAGCTAGCCTGATCTGTGTTCGTGTGAGTGGGAGATGTTACTGAGCAGCTGGTATGCGATCCTTTGTGATCTTGTTTGGTGTGCGATCCTTTGTGATCTTGTTTGGTGTTGCGTAGCTTTCGTTTGAGTCCTTGGAAGAGGTCGTGATCGTTGTGTCGGGTCTACTTTACGTGTCAAGTGCCGAGTCATTCGAGGAAGGTCACCGTGGGTGTGTGTCAGTTGGAGTACTTGAGTTGGGGACAGTGATCCCCGGTATTGAGTTTGTTGTTGGTGTTACCGGCATTGTATGCTAATTATGCCGTAGTCAGTCTGTTATCTGTGGTGGTGAGCGAACGCTCACCCCTAGCTGCTTTTCCTACAGGTACTGATCACAGGACGGACTAGGTGAGCTCTCGAAGCTTGTGGAGCTAGGAGCGGAGTCCGGGTTTTTATCTTTTGAGTCTAGTGACGGATACCTTGTACTTTTGTCCACGTGTTGGGACATATTTTTAAGTTGTAAATATTATTTTGATTAATTAAATGGAGATGTTAAAGTGTTTATCCAAAACAGGTTTCATTGTTTTATTGTTTTAAAACGTTCACGTTCTAGGTTCGGTTTTACTGAATTTGGGGCGTGACAGCTTTGCTTCAGGGTTTGCGTACCCTTTCTTTGCTTCAGGGTCTGCGTACCCATTCTTAGCTTCCGGTCTGCGTACCCATTCATCGCTTCGGGGTCTGCGTACCCAATCATTGCTTCGGGGTCTGCGTACCCAGTCATTGCTTCAGGGTCTGCGTATCGTTTCTTGGTGGTTGTTGGTCTTCCTTAGTGTGGGGCTTCACTAGGTCGGCGTACCCATTCATTACTTCTGGGTCTGAGTACTCTTTCTTAGCTTCAGGGTCTGCGTACCCATTCACTTGCTCCGTACTTTGGTCTTTTGCAATCTTTAGGATGATTGCTTTAGCTCCTCAAAATTCTCAAAATTCATCCTCAAAATTCATCCCAGTTCATCTCAGTTCTACCATCTGTAGCTCCTCCTCTTGCTAATAATTCTTCTCGATCTGGATGACTTCTCCCATTGTGTAAAGATGGTCTCATAATGCCACTACCAGATTCATAAATGGAAAAAAGGATTGGAGTCCTATCAACAAATCGGACGGTCTCAGGAAAACTAAGATTTCACATAGGTCTTCTCAACCAATCTCTTCTTCTACATGAGGTCCACCACCAGGTTTTGAAAGTTTTCAGCCCCTAATATCTTCACATCTTTTTCAGCACATCGGTGTAAGAGAGCATTGGCTGTTTATTCATAACCTTCTTGTCAGCATCAACGATGCCAGACTTCAAGAGTTATTATCTATAGTGGGGGTTGTTCTGAAGACAAGAACCTCAAGAAATCTAAACTCTAAAGACAGATATTTTGCATCTGTTCAGTTTTTAGAGGAAAAGAGCATCCACTAATAAATTTATAGATTCAATGGCTTCATTCTACAAGGCCATCGCTTATTTGTTGCAAGAGCCAGAGGTGAAAGATGTGCTTCTTCAACTGATTTTTTTTGGAGAAAGGTTGTTGAAAGAAAGGATTTTACTTTAGAGGAATATGCGAAGTTATTCAGAGGCTCTTTAGTAATGATGAGGACATCGAAGCTATCACCAACATTCCTATTATGCGACTAGCACCAGACGTCGAAGCTATCAGTACTTTATCCGAGCCCAAAGAAGAAGCTATCAGCAACATTCCTATTATGCGATCAATACCAAGGACAAGATCAAGAACTAAAACATTACATGAAGAATTCAACAAGAAAGTGGAGAGTTTAATTATAGAGCATGGGGAACTCCAAGAAGACGTGATCACCAAGGCAAATCAAGAAGGTATTCAAGAACAATTCAAGACTGCAACAAATCTGTTTTTGCCTCTACTTCAAGGAATTAATGAAGCCAACTTATTCATCATTTACGAAGGAGATTCAGCCCTTCAAAACACTCAAGAACACTAAATAGCTAAGATATGCATTTAAATTCAGATTATTAATGAGTTACTTTTGCTATTTTGCAGATTTCAAGCATTTAGTTTATCAAGAGTCATTTAGCATTAATTAGAGTCAAATGTAATCAATTTTAGACCCTTGAAGGTCACTTGCTGCTGGACTATTTAATAAAATCCCTTCTCATCATGTATTATGCAAGTTTTATAAAATAAAAATTCGAGTTTTCTTCTTGGAAGAACTTATCACATTCAACCTTCTTGTGTGCGAAGCCTTGAAGTTTGTTTGTTCGACTTATCACAGACTTTCCATAATCTGTGTGCCGTCATTCAATCCACCATCTATCCTCCTAGTTACTTAGAATCTTCAAAAAGTGTTGTACGACCAACTAAGGTTCTTCATCCTACCACCACGTTCCCGTATCATCTAGTATCAGAGCTAAACGATCCAAATCAGGTTTTATCTATCCTTTATTTTATTAATTTTGTTTTTATCAATTTTTGTTGTTTTACTTTTAAAAAAAAAGAAGAAGAAGTTTTGAACATAACTCAAATCTGTCCAGATTTGTTTTCTAGAGTTTATTGTTTCATCATTTCAAGTTCAGTACCTTTTCAACTTCCTTTGCACTTGATATTTTTGTTTATGAGAAAACATCAAATTTTAGGACTATGGAAGAACAAGGAGATGCAAACATGGCTCAGGTTCTTGCTGTCATCCAAGACCTTGGAAATTGATTGACAAGAATTGAACAACCACCCCCAGCACGTAGAAATCTCATTCGAAATGTGAATACTCCAAGAATGAATCAAAATGAAGATGAATCAGATTCTGAAGATGATGACCAACCAGATTTTTATCAAAACCCAAGGCCAAGGAGACAATACAATTATGATCGAGGCCGAGACGAGGATGCTAGGCATGGAAACAAAGATGTCAAGCTCAATGCTCCAACTTTCGCAGGGAAGGTCAATCTAGAAGTTTATCATGATTGGGAGAGATGTATGGAGTATATATTCGAATACTACAACTACTCGGAACAAAAGAAAGTATCCCTAGCTTCTGCCCAACTTACTGAAGGTGCTTTGGCTTGGTGGGACAGAGATGTGTCCGAGAGAAGGAGGCATAGGCGCGGTCAGATTGCAACTTAAGTTGACCCTGATATCGACCAAAGTGAGTTCTGGGTGACTCAGGGCAACTTTTTGACCAATTCGGGAAATGTTGACTTTTTGCCGAAAAAGTCAACCGAGTGACGTTTTGGTCCGTTCGAGGCCCGATTTGGATCCAAAAGGCTTATCCGTCATCACATCGGTCTTAGTTGGGTCGTTTTCCTGTAGAACGCGAAGTTTCGTAAATTCTTGGAAAATGGGCCCGCACGGAGCCCGAAACGGCCGAATTTCGCGAATCGGACTGAAAAATATCTACCAAGATATTTTTCTAAAGTGTGGGACCCACATGACACATGTCATGAATGTGGTGGAAGGAAAGAGAGGACAACTTTACCCTTGGACTTTGAACTAAAAGACAAAAGGGAGGGGGGGTACTTTGGTAATTTTGGTGTGGTTGGTTTTTAAAACAAAATAAAAAGGAGAAGTGGAGGTGTCTCGGCCATTTTCAGAAATTAGGAGAGAGAAGAGAGAGAAAGAAGAGAGAAGAAGAAGGAGAAGAAAAAAAAGAGAAGTTGGGCTCGATTTCCGACGATCCAATTGACGGACCGTCTCAATTCTTGCGTATTCGTCATCCCCTCGTCATTCCCTACGGTAAGAACCCGTTATTTTCTCGTTTTGGCACGTTTGAATTTTAGGGTTTGAGTTTAAACGATTTGATTAAGGTTGGGTTTTGTTTAAGATTGGTTTAAAGATGAATGGTTGAGGTTTGGGGTTCGTTAAGAACGTTTTCCATTGTGGCCGTGTGGGGCCCACTTTCCCTGGCCTCGGGTTTTTCGTGCTCGGGTGGTTTTGGACGATCCCCGAATCGATAATTCACACCCGGAACGAATTATGGAATTAAATTGTGGAAGTTGGAAATTTCGGGTTTAGAAAATTTAAACGCGAATTATATCGCTCAGAAGTCGGAAATTGATTCCGTCAATTGCATTGGAACCCTTGAATTATTCAAAGATCGTAGAAACGAAAACGAGAATTTTTGGAGCCCCGGAAGGGCGTTTTCCGATCCCGGGCAGATTCGCCGAGCCGGGTGAATCGGGCCTTTCCGGGCCCGTTGTTGACAATGTCGAGAAATTGGGAAGTTTGGGAGTGATCGGCATTACCGAGGTTGCTTTTGGGCGTCAAGATTATTAAAATTCAGCTTTGCCTGCGAACTTAAAAAGTGTTTTAATTGTGTTCACGTTAGATCGTGCCGCCGACCGCGAAAAGGGGAGGCTAGGCGAGTGATCGCGAGCGCGCCGGAGCTTGGGCGTGGACTTTTGGGGAAAGCGTTACGAGGTAGGGAAAAGTAACCGGATCTCGGCCTTGACTAGGGAAAGTTACTAGTAGAAATGCATGTGACACTTGATGGTGTCGTAGGATAAGTAAATTTATCGAACAATAGAAATGCATGTGGGCACTTAGCGGTGCCCGTAGGGTAAGTAACTTGTTGTGTTTATGAGTGAGGCTATGTGTGCCTTTGGGGTGTTGAACCCGTATGTTACTGTTTGTGTGTCGTGGGTGGTCAGGTGTGCCTTTGGGGTGTTGAACCCGTAGGTTATTGGTGGTGTTTCGTGGGTGGTCATGTGTGCCTTTGGGGTGTTGAACCCGTATGTTACTGTTTTATGTGTCGTGGGTGGCCATGTGTGCCTGCAGGGTGTTAAACCTGTATTGTTGATGATTGTCTTGCAGAGGGATAGTTAGTCGTATATTATTGTCGCTATTTGTTGAACCTTGGGTGATGGCTGTGATTGCATGGAGGTTGGGCCCGCTTGACAGAAAACGGGTGCCACGGGGTCGCGCGCGTGAGGGTTGGCTAGCCTTCCGACTAACCATCGGTAAAGTTGTGCATTCTTCTACGATGAAGGGCGGCTCCCCTTCCGACTAGCTATCGGAAAAGTATCGCTGTATATGTCGCATATAGGTCGACCGCCTGGCCCGACTGCGTGTCGGGGAAAGTTGTGTGGGGCAGGCTCAAGCCCAGCCGGTTAGCAACCGGCAACTGAGTGGTTGGTGTGCGATCCTTTGTGATCTTGATTGTTGGGTGCGATCCTTTGTGATCTTGGGTGTTGCGTGGTTATTATTTGCTTATTTGGTTGAGGTCGTAATTGTTGTGTCGGGTCTACATTACGTGTCCGGGGTTTGAGATGTTTGGGAAAGTTTAACAGTTGTATTGCGTAACCGTCAGTCTAAATTGTGTTTTTGGGGTAGTAGTCCCCAGGGTTGTTAATGTCGGGTTCCCGGCATTTCTGCTGGTAAGCCGTGGTCAACCCGGTATCCGTGGCGGTGAGCGAAATGCTCACCCCCTGCTACTTTTCCTGCAGGTACTGGTCGTGAGACGGACTAGGAGATCCCTCGAAGCTTGAAGAGCTGGGAGCGGAAGTCCGGGTCTCTGGGTAGTTAGTGACGTACCTTGTAGCTCGTTTGTACATCGTTTTGAACGTATTTTCCGCTGTAAAATCATCGTTTTTGTTTAACTTAAGTGTTGTTTTAAAAAGGTTTATTAAAATGTTTGAAAATTGTTTTATTGTTTCACCGTTCGCGTTCCGGGTTCGATCCTGCCGAATTCGGGGCGTGACACCTTCATTCTCATCCCCTCTTCATTCCTAAGGTAAGTGATCTCTAAAAACCTACTTTCAATTAAGTTTGGGGTTTTGGGTTTGATAGAAAGAGCATGAACTAGGTGGATTATGGGTTGTTTGTTGTTTAGATGATGTTTTGGTGAAGTAAAGTGGAAGCTTAGATAGAAATCTTGTGGGTTTTGATTAAACCCAACATGGGTATTGAAGTATTGAGGTTTATGGTACTGATTTGGAGGTTTCTGGTTGATAAAATGGAGTTTTGAGGTATAAATTCGTGGGAACGAAGTTGAAGGAAGCAAAAGAAGGGGGACTGCCCAGATTGGCACGAAAAGGGCCTCTGGCCGGCCCTCTGAGGGGCACGGAGAGGGTCCCTGACCTCCCTCTAAGAGGCACGGTCCGGGCCTCTGGCCGGCCCTCTGAGGGGCATGGTCCGGGTCCCTGACCGGCTTTCTGAGAGGCACGGTCGGGGACCCTGTCCGGCCCTCTCGAGGGCACGGACCGGGCCGAGTGCCAGGCCTGTGGGCCGTCCTGCACGGGCCTTGCCCCAGCCCAATTTATCTATGCCCATGTCTTAATTGTTAGGGGAATTCGAGAATTTTCTCTTTAAATCGCCTTGAATGATTATTAATTATAGTAATACTTTATGATCCTAGACGTTGTTCCCGAGCTCGGAGGAGGAGTCTACTAGGCGACTTACTTTGGCTTGCGTTTGGATAGCGATTGAGGTAGGGAAGAGTAGTAAATATCGTTTTAATTAAGGAATGTCACTAGAATGCATATAGGATATGAATAACCGGAATAATTGTAGACTCACATGTAGGATGTGAAAGTAACCGCTTTAAATTATGGGAATTGTCGTGCTGTAGAATCACATGTGGCCATGTCATGCCTTAGGATTGTGTGCTGGTTGTGTTTAGTTGTGGCTAGTAGTCCTTTAATGTTAATGTGTAGTATATTCCTCGTTTAATTTAAGAATCATGTTATGCTTTTAGGATGTGATGAATGTGATATGAATTGTGGTATTGTGATATGATCGGGTGAATGAATGTGATGAATGTGATATGAATTTTTGTCTTGTGATATGATCGGGTGAATAATAGACCGATGTGGTGTGCTCGGTAAGTTATGTCGGTAAGCTATGATGGTACGATAAATTCGGTATAATATGTTCGGTATGGTATTGTGTGGTGTGAATTGTACCCCGTGCTACGGGAAGATACCCGACCGACGGAGGATTCCGGTCCAATATGTTGTGAGCGTTACCCCGATGTTGTGTGTCCGGGAAGACATCTAGACCGATGGTGTATTCCGGTATGATGTGTTGTTTCACCCCGATGCCGTGTGTCCGTGAAGACATCTAGACCGATGGTGTATTCAGGTATGATGTAGTTGTTTCACCTCGATGTTGTGTGTCCGGGAAGACATTTAGACCGATGGTGTATTCAGGTATGATGTATTTGTTTCACCCCGATGATGTATGTCCAGGAAGACATCTAGACCGATGGTGTATTCCGGTATGATGTGTTGAGCTGTACGTGGTGATCAGAGTATCATGGTATACTTGTCTTATGTCTGTAAGATGTCGGGTTTGGGTGGCGCTCGTAGTTGGCGTTGCAGCATAATATTCTGTTGTTTGTGTGTTCCTTTAGCTTGATTCTGTTGTCGATAATGTTGTGTTCCTGTTGGTTTCTGTTTGTGTTGTCTTTTACTAGTATGTGTTATTGATCGAGTAATTGTGACGAAGGAGCGGAAGTCCTTCCCTTTTACTACTTTCTCCTACTGAGCGAAAGCTCACCCCCGCTATTTACTGTTTTACAGGTTTCGATCGTGAGTGGGTTTAGAGGACGTCTCGGAGCTCGGGAGCTCATCGAGAGTCCGTGGATTACTTACTTAGTAGAGACGTACTTCCTCTTTTTGTACTAAACATTGTCTTTCTTTATCTTGGATTTTGAGCGTTTGACTCATGGCACCGGAACTGTTGATTTGAAACTAAATTCAGAATTTTATTTCGTTTAAATTTGTTTATTTATTATTGTTTTTAGTTCACGTCTCGAGTCTGGTCAAAACCGGATTTGGGGCGTGACAATTTGGTATCAGAGCCTGGTTTTTCAAAACTTCAGACCGTACGTCAATTAGGTGGGTAGAGTTCAGTCGTTAGGTTTTTGTTGTTCGGTTACGCAAATCGGAAATGTCCTGCGCGTAGATCCGAGACGACGAGAGTCTCGGGTAGTGAAGTGCGTTGTTTGTGTTTTGCCTTGTTCTGTGTTGGGATGTGTGCCTTGGTTGAGCTGTCGTGCCGATCAATTGAGATCGAGGTTGACTTAGCGAGCGATGCTCGAGCTGTGTGATGACTTGCTTGTCTTGGTTGATTGACCGTTTTAGTGGGTCTGCTACCTTATTCGGCCGTTGACCGATTGGTTAAGTTTGAAGTGTTGACTTGGTCGGGTGGTACTTGTGTAATTACCGAGACCCGAGGTGTATAGCTACGATGACTTGCTGTGTGCTATGATGGTGTTGAATGCTTGTGCAGGATGTGAGTTGAATGGCTCGCGTAAGCAGATGGTTAGTAAAATTTTCAAACGGGTCATGCCTAAATTTATGCAAAACTGAAGTGTTTGTACTATCACAGTCTGACTCTGGGGCACCACTGTAGTCGAAGGTGATGGGGGGATATCAAGTGGTTACAACGTAATTTGGGGACGCCTGAACCAGGTTGTAACGACATGATATCGACATGGAATGTTATGTTAGAAAGAGAAAGTGTTAAGAACCCTGAAACTGAATTGAGGTTTGTACTTGTGGAGTTAAGTTGACGTTGAGACTTCTGTGGAATTACTCTGACGTGAATTGTGGAATGTGTGACTCTTGTGTGGAATTGTTGAACTGTGTGATTGACTTGTGAGGCACACAAGTGTACGGGTTTCCCTGTTGTGTGAAACTAGTTATGACTATGCTAAAGGCAGTCTGTTGTTGATTTGAGTATGACTTTTGTGAAACGCGTGTGAACGCTAGTGACTTAAGCGCGTCGCTTGTTACGAAATTAAGAACTGAACATGTGCGTTTATCCGTGCAGCGTATATATACGACATGACGCCTACCTACGTACCACGAGGCACTAGGAGCCTCGTGGAGAAGTTGCAAACCCAATTAAAATACTCTTTTAGCTCGCAAACCCATCATTTTCAACTCTCCAAAGCTTCAATACATGCAAATGGAGAAGTTGGAGATGGTGGGAGGCTCATGGATGCTTGAATCCTCCTTGGATCGTCTTAGCTATGACCTCAAGTGGTAGAATTTTCTTCCAAGATGAAGAACACTCAAGAACAAATGAAGATCAAAAGAGAGAAAAGGAGAAAATAAAAATAAACAAAAATTGAAATAGATTTGAGAGAGAAAATCCGATCTATAATTCACTCCTCCCTCATATTTATATACACAGACAACATATGAATAAAAATAAAATGTCCTACTTTGATTTCACGCGAAATGTGAAGGGAGGTGTTTGCGCCGAATCAAATAATCTGGTGCGGACGGATGCTGAAACCCATTCGTGCAACCGGGCCTAGGGACCTCTTATCAGGTCAACTAAGAAAGTCAACGAATCTGCAGGTGTAGGCGCGCGGGCTCACGAACCAGTCTGTGCGCTTCGAAACACTGGATGAAGGCAGGTTTAGCTCTTCCCAATTTTTAAATTTAAACTTCAATCACTCATTCCCATTTTACTTGTGCTCCGATCCCCTCGTTCTTGAGCCAACATTTTTGTTTTTTCACGGCCTCCAAAATAAGACCAATCATGAATATTTTTTGAGCACTTGAAAAATATTGACAAAGACCGAGGTTTAGCGCGGTTATTAGTAAACGCTAAAAATATAAAAACGAGGCACAAACAAGGTAAAAATATGGAGAAATGGTCAAATTAAGTAGGACACATTTACGCTCATCAGTCCCCAACACTGCTCTATCTTGGGGTCAAACACAGGTAATTTGTCGCCGCCCCCATTATCCAAGCAATGCACTACCCACATTTAACAAAAAACAAGTATGTATTATTATGTAATATCTGAATGTAAACCCCTTATCATTATTACATGATCACATTTATGAAATAAAAATAAGAAGAGATCAAATCAAACTTATATAATCATTAATTAAGATGCATCTGTCGAATACCACACATAAATAACCGATCGAGAATGTTCGACCAAAGTTTGTTCAACATACACATATAATGTCTCGATCGAGACCAAACAACCCAACCCGTCCATAAAAAACTGTACCGGTTGGGATATTTGACTTACGGCCTCAACGTTATCTCGATCGCACACAACCCTTCACTCGGTTAAATTTTCCAAACCTGACACCTATAAACGTTTCTATATCGACCAATATTCCAACAAAATTTACAAATCCTCTTTATCTATATCTAAATTAATGTTGCTGGAATTTCAAGTAAAGCAAGTTCAATACTAAACTCCATAAATCTAGATCGATAGGAAAACGAGTCGTAACATACCTTAGAGAAGAAAAACGATACGACGATGCCCTGATCTTATAACGATGCCGATAATTATAGACAAGATGGAGAGATCGATTCAACAGCGAGATACAAAGAGAAAGAAAAAGAGGGACGGAGTTTGAGAGGAAGGATACAATAAGGTAGACTAAGTTGGGAATGAGTAAGAGCAGAATTTGAGTTAAGGATAAAATTGGGTTTTCATGGGTTTTGATAAAATAAAAAAATACAGAAGTTCAAAAACCTACTGTTTGAGGCCATTTCGCTAATTTCCCCTACCAAAACGCACTCACTGTTTCAGGCGACTGGTACAGCTCAAATTTGTGCTCTGATGATGCCCAGATGGAGCTTTCTCTGTGGAGCTGAATTACTTCTGGATATCCGAAGGTTGAATGTGGCTCAGTGGTTATGACTATCTGAGGATTGAAGATTCTTAGAGACTGAATCAGGTACGCGATAAGGACTACATTTTCAGGGTTAATCACATAAAAAGGTTCAAATTTTTATCAGGAACTGGAGTTATGGTGTTGTCTATTTCCTGTTTGTCTTGCTTTGGTGTTCTAGTGTTTCAGTTCAATGATAGTGGTAGAACTGCTTTCTCTTTCTGCAATTCTCTCGATTTAGCTCATATTTGCTTGAAACTTAAAATGGAGTGGAGTAGAGGATCATACTTCGTGGTTAATTTGACTGAAATTTTGGATCATGAATTGAGTTGTAACATCAATAATTAGTTGACCTACCAAGTTTACAGAATGTGATCAATTTGAGTTTGATATTTAGGATCCATGCGTGTAAATACTAAATTGTTTGTAGAAAATTGAGCTGTGAAATGGTGGAGGACATGATACCTTAAATTCAATGCAAAGAGGCGCATCCATAGATTGCTAATGCGCATGAGAAATTGTGCAATCTCAAAGTTCAGGATCATAGGTACTTTTCTGTCTCATTTTGTGTATCCAGACTTATGCACATTTGATAGGTCATGGATCACTTGAGGATTACTTACATTTCTTTTCCTTGTTTCATATAATACAAAAATACCTTAGTTGATATGATTTCTTATCTAAGGATGATCTGTGTTCAGATTCCTAGCTACTGTTGTTTAACGTAAATAAGGCTTTGAAAGATAATTGCTATATACTGAACCTAATCATTAGAAGAACCGTATCCAATAAAGGAGGTCTGTCAGTGAAGAGGAAACTGTTCTCTCTCAACTTTCTGGATGAGCATGCTTAGATCCTGTTTCACTTAGACTTGATTGAAACTTCCAGAAAATACTCATTCTGCTTCCGATGGTGTTGGCAAATTTAGAGCGTTTTGAGTCTTTCCTCTTGCATTAGTAGAACAAGTATGAGGGGATACGGAAATTCATGAGGTTTAGTAGTATATATCTATAGCATTGGTAATAGGTAAGGCTCTTTCATGTTTCTGTACAAAGATATTTGAGTCTAATATCACACAACTGAGAAATTTTATTTTGGATTCTGATTTCCTAACTTTTCTGTTGACTACTGTTCTTGCCTATCCCATTCCCCTGCCGACCCCCAAGCTCCCGATATTCCACTTTCTGTGTTAAACTTATACTGCTTGATAAAAGTTGTTCTCTTTCCTTCACTTCTATACAGTCACATACCTTCCCATTTTCTCATATTAACACTTGTAGTGATTCGTTTGCCGGACCCCCGGTGTTTCTACAATACCAGGTCCGTGGAGCATGACCGAGTTACTGCTACCGCTGCTGATGTGTGGAAGCAGATTGCTCTAACTGCTCAAACCAAGGCCCTTAAGGAGAAGACATTTGATGATCCGAATTTGACCTCGGAAGGTGAAGAGTGGGTCACTGATGAGGGTTGATTTTTGGTCGTCCATTTTGGATTTGTATCCTCTTTTTCGGGCTTTGGCCCTTTAGCTCTTTTGAGAGTTCCATTGTACACGTTGGTGATTTTTTGTCCTGATCCTTCTTGGATTTGGTCTTTTTTAATAAAAAAATCGAGCTTATAAAAAAAACACTTGTAGTGACACCACTACGGCACTACTCAAGGTGCGCTTGGATGCTGCTATCATCACTCCCTATAGTTACTTCTATCATGAGCTACTGTGCTCTTAAGATTGACGCTGAGTGAACCCCTTTTGTCATGTATGTTGATGTTGGGCTGCTAGGTATATCATGTCTTTATAATGCAATCTTGTTAAAAGAACAAGTTCATATTATATGGGAATTATCTGAGACAACAAGAGTGAGATATGGATAGCTTTAGAAGATTCTACTCCAATTTGAGTAGTTGTTTGTCCTAGTGCAGCACTATAGTGATGACTTAATGTAATAGTTTATAGCTTCATCTTCCACATGGTTTTCTTCCCTTGTGATGTATAGGTATTAGGTATGATAATCCTAAATCATGAACAAAGATTTCAAAATGATTAAATGACTGCCATCTGAATGATAGAATTTTTTTTTCTTTAAATCATGAAGGATTTTCTTCTGGAACTTCATTTCTCATCCAGGTTTCTGTGAAATATATAGCTTTATCTTTCTGCTCTGGTTTGCCGAAGTTTTGTGGGTTTGAAACTTTGCATGAGTTCCCTGTATATATCTGTAGGCTTTATTACTTTCCAATGTACTCTTTCATTTGAAAGGAGTTTTAATAAAATTTTATGACTAAAAAAGTAAGGATATGTAATTTGTACATGGTTACATTTGTTTTTGTTTAGAAGAGAAACGTAAGTTCTCTCAACATTTTAGAAATTGAAGTGCAAAAATGTATTCATTTGAAATTTCAAAACTTCTGTTAGAGCTGGAGGAATACAAAAGAATTCTGCTATAACATGCAAAAAAGAAACTACTTTAACGCAAACAAATATAAAAACCTCTTCAAAGAAAAAATTGATGAAACAACTATGTATGTTGTTTTCTTGGGAGCCTGCACCACTATCTGTACCATACTTTATCGGTAGTCATTGATCATGATTCCAGCTCATTGTACAGAGATGATACTGGCTTACTGAATGCCTTCAATGACCATCTCTAATAGGTTCACTATACATGTCTCTATAATAAAACTTTTAAAACAAGATAGAAAAAACACTAACCAGCCCCTTGATAACTCCCTGTGAAACCAGACAGAGTTGACCACTTTCGAGTTCTCTCCACAATGGCAGAAGCTCCTTCCATTTGTATATGCCATCATTCTTCTTATGTCACTCTCTGACTGAAGAAAGGACTTGAATGCATCAAGACCTGTTGTGGATAGGATCTGATCCTCTTCGGACCCTTCTCTTGTTTGATTTGTTGGGATCAGGTATCCCAGCTACTGGTGCTGATGCCTTCTTGGTGTTTAGATCCTTTGTGGAAACAGCCTTAAGAGTTCGCTGGTTCCATTGTATCAACCCATTGCCTTCGTGGCTCTGACCGAGCATAAGGCCTATATTTCTAGAGCCTGAAACTGTATCTGGTTTAAATGCCAACAACGCAATACAGATAAGAAAGATGAGCACTCTATGAGTACTGAAAGCCATGGTTTCAACACTCAAGCAAACAAGAATAGAAGTATCTCGTTTTGCTTAGAGTAATAAGAGAATAAGCAAGTCTGAGTTTGTAATTCTTCTAATGTTATGTTCCATTCCTGTACATATAAGCCCGCCCTTGATCTCTTATTGGATTTGGAGGACCTTTAAAGTGTAAAGCAGGTAGGTCCCCGAAAACCTCTAGGAATTTTGGATTCACCCAAATCATAAGCCTTAAGTTCAAACAAATTAAGGCTGTTATAGAAGAATCTAACAAAGATGAATAAAGGTTTTGGAACAATACCCTTGAGAAGCCAAGTATCTTTTGTAATGTGTTCCCTACATCTCTATCATTTCCCCTGTGTCTGTCTGGTAAAAAATTTGTCCAGCGCAGTCTCTTGGACCATTCCATCTTGCCACATCAGCCAACCATGCTTATTTGTCTATGAACCCGCCTTTTTGGACCTGATACATAATTAGCATATATGTCAGTAGATGTAGATCGTAGTCTGTTATCCTAATATGGAGATAACTGGTGTTCTGGTAAATAACCGTTTCTTTGTTATTAAGAAAAGCAAGTTTATGTGTATGGGACACTACTCATAATACTGGATTGCTACAGTAGCAAGTCATATAAAGAATAGATGAGAGGGGAAAGGATGAATAGAACAGCCTCCCAAAGAAACAAACCCTTGCTTTATGCCATTCTAAGATTTCCCTTCTCACTTTAGAATTCCGAGCTCTCTTCTCTATGCAATGCCAATAAGAGTTCCTGGTTTCTTGTGCTAAATGGGTTTCTTTATGCTTTTCTTTAATCTCTTTTTTGGGTTACAAGCTCCAAATCCCCATGTTAACTTTCGAAAGAAACACATTCCCGGCCTCGCTTTTTTGTAAGTTTTACTTGTTTGTTATGCACACTGCCTTTTCCTTTATTTGTCCTCTTTTCTTTACTGTTAGTTATTATAATTATGATATCACATGCAACTAGGAACATTCTAAAGCAAACGTCGTATACTCTTACCAAAATTGTGAGATAGTTGGTATGATGAAAGGATGACTGGTCAAGGTCCAAGTAGATTTGTTAATGTGCTGATATGCTTCTTTCCCCCACAAATCAAAGTAAGAGTAATGTGTGCCGGTTATCATTTGTAGTTCAAAACATCTATAGAGATATGGAAATGCCACACATGAAACATGAACAGAAGATGCATCTAACTTCAAATCTTGACAAGGTCATGCCTGCTATGTTCATCTTGGCTTTCTTAAATTTGCACCTCCTGTCAATTTGGTCCTTAACCATGAATTTGAGATCTGGCTTTAAAGTTTCTTGACGTTCTTACGAATTTAATGCATGTACAAAGAGCGGCAACATGCATGTCTGTCTGATCTAGCCATAGGGTGGCTTCAACTTCAAGCCAATAGGGATTATATAATCCCCCCTGTTCTGTTCCTTGTGTTTAGAGCGTTTGCCTGATTAGGAAATTGAGATATGCTGGTCATGGTGGGGCCTTGTGTCTGGTTTGTGGTATTGACACAAACTACAAGGTAACAGATCAATAAGAAACTCCTGTTTTCTGTTAAAGTTGGTTAAAATCAGAACCTTAATATACAGATGGATCCCACCTCCAAACATATGATATTTAGCTCACATTGAAGGTAGGGAAAGTGCATAAAATTACATAACAGGGCTTTGTAGATTCTCGAGGCTGGTCTTAAAGTTGGGACCTTTTTGGTACTTTGGTTTAAATCTAAGGAGCAGCCAGGGTCCCATTCTCCCTCCTAAAATGGCTTATCAGAGCAACCAGTGCTAAGGCCATCAAAGAAGAAAAGAAGGTTAGCAAAAGCAAGTAAAAGATGATAAAGGAAACTGAGCTTGTGTAGTTGTGTTTCTTACAGATCATCTTTGAACTATTCCTTGTTTCAATATTTTCCGCATCCAACTTTATTTTTATGCCTAATTTGCAAAATCAAGTACATGTGGTGATAAGATCGAGCTTTCTCTTAACTCCTTACTCTTCTGTTGTTGTTGTTGTTGTTGTTAAGTGAAGGTACCAAGATTAGCTTTTATGTGAGCAATGGATTGAGAATTTGATGGCCGGATTGATGGCAAGTGCTGGAGTTTAGAAATGGACCACATTGAAAGCAGGTGATGTGAATCTGAAGAGTGTGTGGTGGGTGCAAGTGACAGGAGATCTAAAGTGAAATGAAAGTGAGCTACAAACAGAATGTTCCCCAAAACCAATATGCTATTGCTAAAGAGAGTAGTACAGTTCTCATGGATCCATCATATTGGTGCCTTGTGTTTGTAAGAATATATGAATTTTAATCACACCCTCTTGTTTTGTAGAATATGTTTGTTTCTCTTACTTTATGATGCCGAATCTCTCAACGGGATGATAGATGGGGTGATTTTGGTGAGATCCAAATGTAGATCTCAAACAGTTGGGGCGAGTTGTTTCTCAATATATCGCACTCACACATTGCAGATTGCTGGAATCCAACGTCTAAAAATTGTAAATCAAGCAGAAATGAATTTCACTTACCCGTTTGAGTTTTTGATTGATCCACCTAAATTCACTTAGTAGCTAATAGGTCTCTCCAACCTAAGAGAGACATTTTCTTCAAACATAAGTGTAAACAATTTTATATCCACAAGGACGGTAGGTATTTGTTGGTGGCTTCATTACTTATCGTGAAAATATCACCTTTTTTTAACGAAAGGTGTAATTTATTAATTTAAACTTCAAATACATATAAGTGTGTCAGGAATAAATCTTTGACCACGAAGAACAGACATAGTTTAAAGTGTTCGTTATTCTTTCTATACTATAACCATTCCTCACAGTATTGGATGGAGCGTCATAGAGGCGAGCTAACAGTAAGTTGGGACGTCGTATAGGCAAGGAAGGAAGACGGGGGTTGAGAAGGTGATACTAGAATTCCTGCTCCGAAAATTGGCCAAGGACTTCAACAGTAATAGTGGGAGGCAATACATGAATCGGGGTTCCCTCCCTGAAAAAATCCCCGATTATGTATTCACTAGGTATTGATCCTGTAAAGACAAACTCAAATAAAGTAAAAAGGCCCTCTCGATTAGCAGATCCATAATCATGAAAGGGGTCGAGGCGGTTGTGGCGGTGGAGGCCAGGGAGAAGGGAGCGCCGGCTGCGGTTGCGGCTTTAGGGACGACTTTAGAGACGACGGCGGCATCATAGACGGCGACAACATCAGAAATGGCGGCGGCTTCAAAGACGGCAACAACAACATCAAGGACGACGGCCTCAGAGGCGGAAACCCCCGGAGTTGCAGAGGAGGGAACGAAACAGGTCGGGAGACGCTTCGCTGGTGGCGGGAGAAGGTCAATGTCGCGGTGGCTAGAGACGGCTCGAAAGAAACCCTAATAGAAAAAACCTACGCAGGATCCATAGGTAAGGTGCAAGAGAGAGGATGTGTAGACGAGAGAAGCATAACCATGGCATGCGACGAAGAGCTTTTCCTAGGTTTTGGAGAGAAAGGGTATCGCGTGAAAAATATCACTTAACTTGTTTCTTTTTTAAATGAAAGGTACGGGTTTCAATAATACTTAAAAGAGTTATGGAAATTTTTAATATTATACCCTGCCAAATATTTACTTTCAAAATGATACTCTGGCATAAATTTTTTGCAGCTTATTACCCAAACAAAACATTTATCAACAGTTTAGTACCTAACTGTTAGACTTCAGTTAACTTTCCATCTAAAATAGGTAAAAATTCTATAATACCCCTAACTATAGCAAAATTTTCAAATATATACCATTGGATTTTTCAGATTATTATATATATAACAGATTTTATTATAAAAAATCTATAAAAATTAGATTTTGTTTTTAAAAATATATATAAAAATCAGTTTTATTAGTTTTTATTTTATAAATATCATATTTATTTTTAAAAACAGTTTTACTTTAAAAAAAAATTAGTTTTATTTTTAAAATAGGGTTAAATATCGAAACTTACTCTTAAGTATTGGTCACGAACACTACACTCCCCAACATTTCAAAGTGACAAATGCACTACCTTAAGTTTTGGCCACACGATTTTGTTAGTAAAAATAGACGGAATATTCCATTTCGTTAGTCATATGACCTCAAGTATCATATAATAGATGGTAAAATGACATTTTTTCCCCTTAAGTATTTGACCTCTATACATTTTATAATGAACAATAACGAGGGAACAATGGTAATGTTCCTTATAAAATGTATAGAGGTCAAATAATTAAGGGAAAACGTTATTTTACCATCCATTATATGACACTTGAGGTCATATGACTTACAGAGTGGAGTATTCCATTCATTTTTACTAACAAAATCGTGTGACCAATACTTATGTAGTGCATTTGTCATTTTGAAAAGTTGGGTAATGTAGTGTTCGTGACCAATACTTAAGAGTAAGTTTCGATATTTAACTCTTTAAAATATATAGAAAATCAAATTTTATTATTTTAATCTTAATTAATCTTTAATAAAACATTAATTAACCTTTAATTATTATTTTAATCTTAATAAAATCTGAATTAACTTTTAATCTATTATTGTAATGTTTTGTTTAACTATTTTAAAACTAAATTTAAAACAAATTAAAACATTTTGATCCAAAAATCGTTTATCGTCCCGGCCCTTCCCTTGGCTCTTCTAGAGTTGATCCATATGAACCCATATTCATCAAGGATAAGGATTTTTGGCTTCGAAACATGTCTCCACATGTTCTATTTAGATATGTCAAAACAAAAAGGATTTGATATGGGGTTGGGATTTCAGATCAACTGCAGAAGCCATGCCCACTTTAGATATGAAGCAAATCCTGTTTTCGTGACTTCGTCGGAGGGAAGGAAGACCAGATCTAGTCTTGAAGTCGCGAGGTGGAGGTGCGACGGTGATATGAGCTCCTCCGCTACTCCGATCGCTCCTCCAATTTGCAGTCCGCTCGTCTGAGCTCATGAATCTGTGGGATTGGCGATAGTCGTTGCTCGTTGTCGTGACATCGCCAGCTGGTAGAGTTTCGGCGAGGGAAGCACAAATGGGAGATGAGACAAGATCTGAAATGGTAGTGAGGATGAATAAGTTAGTCTAAGTTTTGAGTGGTGTGGGTTGAGTTTGAATTAAATGGTAGTTTAAAATTAGGGTTTGAAAGGGAAGAAAAGTGTTGGGTAGTTTGGTCATTTTCTAAAAAAACAAGGTCATGCGCGAAGCACATGACCATTTTCCATCTTAATTGGACGGAAAGTTAATGGATGGGTAGCAAAGTGTTGGTAAATGTTTCGTTTGGGTATTAAACTGCAAAACATTTAAGCAATGGTATCATTTTGAAAAATGTTTGGTAGGCTATTATATTGAAATTTTCCGAAAGAGTTATTACATGTTTTAAATCTCCGAAGGGCCGAACAATAACTCTAACATAGGTAATTGTCTATCACGATTCTATAAAAGCCATAGACGCAAATAGAAAAAGCTATGAAGGAGTATCTGATGAAGATTGCTCAAGGTGGGCCCTAAGCGTTGCTTGATCCTATAAGGATGACTCGTTTCGTCTGGTCAAAACTCGAACATGACTTCACTAATAACAACGGGGGGAAAGGCTTTTATTGGGAACCCTTCCCAAGGCAGGTCCATGAAGCCATGGTGCCCCTTTATTCCTCTTGTCGAGGCTGCTTACCAGACCACGCTTGATCTTTCCGTGGTCCTTTAGCTGACTTCATCTTCATTCTAGCACTTCTAATCAGGAGTGCTCTTGAGACTCCAGCTTTCCCGCTTCCTGAAGGTTGGCCGACTACCGAGTTTTGTCAACCTGGATCGACACCCCAACCCCCGTACCGTTAGGTACATTGTTCAGGGTTACTATTGGGCCTCTGCCACTATGCAATGGCTCTGTAGGTATAGTGTTCGGGATCAAGGTCCCAAAACCATGTGAGGAGACCAGAGTTGTCTAGGTTGTCCAGTCTATCGCATACTATTTCTTCTTATAAATTCGATAGAACTCCAGCAGCGATATGTCAAAACACGGGACGCTTGGCACCTCCTATTCGCATTTCCGAGGCTCATGTCCAACCCTCCCACAATTTCCACAAAATGTGGGCAATTTGGTGTAGGTGAGAGAGACCCGAATAGGGTCCCGGAACTCCTTGAATCACAACACTAGAGTATGACGCAAGGGATGGTCCATAGAATGCCAGAAGCGAACTTTGACCCCCCCCCCCCCCCCAACATAGGCCCCATTGATTGCAAGGAACCTCCACACAAACACACAGGGCGGCTCCAATCGTCTCCTTGATTATCTTCGTCTTTACTAGCGACGAGAGGCCTTGAGCATGGACTAATAATTGCATGTGATTCAGGTCAAGGAGGTCTCTGGCCATCAGATCAATATCTCTAAGGAGGAGAGGGTGGCCCTCAAAGCACCAGGGTTCATTGCTCCGGACCCATGCACGTTCCTCTTTGGACTTTAAGTAGAAACCAAACATCCTCAGGCCGATATCCTTAATGACCAACCCCGATGCTGACCGACCCCATGAATTGGTGATGAGTCCTAGCATGGTCTCCTTTTTTTTGGGGGGGGGGGGTGGGGTTGAGCCAAAAGCTTTCCCACCATGCCGAATTACTGACGAGCCAACACGCTCGGATCAACAAGCGTGTAGGGGACTAGGACCTCCATGTCCTCTTCTTCATCAATCGAGCAAGAGGTGAGACTCTCCTGGAAGCTAGCCATTAGGGAGATGGTCAAGATCGTCGGAACCAGTACATCCAGTGCATTGATTCCCTCCGGGGGCGGCGGGGACACCCCTTCCAGACGCAACATGTACGCATGGATAGATGGAAGGGAGGGAATTACCAGAATACGATCAAAGTTCGATAATGACAGCGGAACACACAGAGAAATCCCTGCCTTCCTGTGTAGGGATCCCTTCTCCCAAGAAGAGCCGCTTCCCACTGACCTTGGTGACTCAGGACCGTCACATAGGGTTAGGGAGAAAGAGTCGGCGGGAGATTTCTTGGCAAAGCTCCATCATTAGCGTCAGCGCATTAGTGTGCTGACTAGCCAATGCTCTACCGTGACGTCAATGTACCAATGCGTTGACGCCACGTAGAAGGAAATCTCTCCCCCCCCAAATATATATATATATAGGGTTGGTATCAAATACAAACCGCCCCTTATTGTGCAAACTATGAACTCACCAGGTGCTGACACGTGGACGCGCGCGCTGCTGGTGCGCGCACACAGTGCTAACACGTGGCGTGCATAGTGCTAATAGTTTGGGGGCACAGTGCTAATAGTTTGGCACTGTGCGCGCCAAACTATTAGCACCGTGCGCGCGCGTGGTCAACACGCTCACGCGCGCGGGCAGAGGCGCGCACGAATCTGCCACGTGTCAGCATCGCGCGCGCTCTGCTGACGTCACTTTGACCGCATCCTGTGGCTTAGATTGGTTCGTAGTTTGCACAATAAGGATGATTTTTACTGGATAGCTACCCTATATATATATATATATATATATATATATATATATAAGGCAACTATCCAGTAAAAACCACCCTTATTGTGCAAACTACGAACCTACTGTAGCCGCGCGATCTGCCAGTTTTGACGTCACCAGAGAGAGCCAGATTGCGCCACGCGTCCAAAGAGTGCGCGCCAGCTCATTTGAACAGAACGCCGAATCGCGCGAGAAATGAAGTCGATTATATCGTTTGGCGATATATTAAAATTCGCGCCATTCAAATTTCCTTCTTCAACCTTCTGTCTTCGCGATTTCTCAGACAAATTTATATCTCTTCCTGCTTCAACCTACTGTGTTTGCGATTCGCGATTCCAGAGACAGATTAGCGTCAATTGAACAAAAAGCTGTATTTGAAGGTCAAAAAAACACGAAGCTCGACCAAACAAACCATGTAAGTTCTTAAATTTGGTATGTAAACCCTAATTGTTGCACAGAAACTGCGACTTGATTTGAGATAGTGCTTGTAGCATCAACATAGGGATGTTAGAAGCATCTAGAAGCCTCCGAGATATTTTCGGGATGCTAGTAGCATCCCGAAGGGATGCTTGTAGCATCCCATCGATAAAGGATTTTAGCACTGTTAGATTGAGAGTCCAATCACTAATAGAGAGTGTGGATTCTGTCCATCCATAAAGGATATTAACACTAGTAGATTTAGTGTTCAAACCACTGATACAGTGTGTTGGTTGGTAACTAGTATACACACTTGTTATTTGCATATTCACATTGTAACATGCACAACACTAATAGTTTGAGTGGCCAACTGCTAGTGTTCTATGTGTCCAATTACTTATACACTGCATGTTATTTGGTTCTACAGTGACGGGAAAAATATGACTACACCAAATAGTAATACCACACCAACAACCCCTTGTGTCACACGCCAAACTGCTCAAAAACCACCGCGTGTGCCCACACCAACAACACCTCGTGTGACACGCCAAACAGCTCAAAAAGCACCGCGTGTGCCCACACCGACAACACCTTTTGTAACACGCAAAACAACAAAAAACCACCGCGTGTACCAACACCACGTGTGCCCACACCTGTACCAGTGAACACATGCACAATACCACCTGTACCTCATCCAGTAGTAGCTCCAGAGGAGAGAAATGAGCCTGCCAACTCTGATAATACAGTGGCGTTCGAAGACATTGAGTGTCCACCAGATGTGACAAATATCCACCAACAACCTCCTAGTGAAAACACTGAACATTCTGCGTTCCGAGTGCCTGTTGTGGAAGCTGCAGTAGAAGCAAATCCAAACCAACCAAGTTCAAGTGAAAACATACATTCTGAACATTCTGCAATCCCGGTACCTGCTTCATTCATCCAACTGACAGAGGATGGGAAAAAGGAATACATTCCAAATTGCCACGAGGACAGGAAGCCGAAAGAAAAAAAGGAGTTCAAGACACTAGCTGTTGCAATTAACTTTTATGAGAGTTATGCAAAAGTGACGGGTTTCAGCGTTCGGAGAGGGGCAGAAAAAAAAAGCACAAAGATCAAACCGTGACCCTCAAGTACTTGCTCTGCTCAAAAGAAGGGCATAAGTACGAGCGCAAAGAACCTAAGGATGACGAGCCAATAGAAGAAAAGATAAGAAACCGGCTATTGTCAAGAACTGGTTGTAGAGCGAAAATAGCTATTAAATTCAAAGCCACGGAAAATGGGAACATGTACTTCATAAAGGAGTTTGTTGAAGCGCACAACCATGAGTTGTTCGTCATGAATGACATGCAGTACATGAGATCCAACAGGAGGGTGACATCACCGATGCAGAACTGGTTACTGAATTGCCAAAAAGCTACAGTTGGTCCTGTTCTGTGTCACAAAGTTTTAAGCGAAACGCTTGGAGGTCCGGAAAAGGTTGGTGCAACTACGAGGGATTTCATGAACTACCAGAGGGATCTACGGGCTTATGTAATGGATACAGATGTCCAGATGGTACTGGACAGGTTCCATGAGAAGAAGGAGTCCAACCCTGAATTCTTTTTTGAGTTCAAAATTGACCGCTCCGATAGGTTGACCGCTTTTTTTGGGCTGATGCTGAAATGTTGAAGGACTACAAGCTCTATGAGGACTGTGTAGGTTTTGACTCAACTTATCACACAAACCAGTAAGTAACGTTGAGATATTCTTCGTCTGGCGGTTTATAATTTTTGTGGTTTTTATAATTTTTTTTTTAATTTTGCTGGTATGCCATGGTATTCTCTCCATTTACTGGAATAAACAACCACAACAAATCAGTGACCTTTGCGGCAGCCCTGATATCAAAAGAAGATGTACCATCCTTTGTTTGGATTTTCCAAACATTCCTCAAGGCGATGGACGGGAAGGAGCCTCTATGCATCATTACTGACCAGGACCCTGCAATGAAGATTGCAGTGAACGAGGTGATGAAAGAGACAAAACACCGGTTCTGCATGTGGCACATCATGGAGAAAATTCCAAAAAAGGTGAGTACAAGTTCAAATTCATTATCGTGCTGATTGATTTTGGACTAAGACTAGTGGTGCAATGTTAAAGTACAGAGTAACTGGTTGGATGGCTTCTTACTTGTTTGCCACTCACTGATAATTTAATAATCATACTGCTAGTAGTTTACAAATGCACTGTGCTGATAATTTAGCATGTTAATTATTGTTTTGGCAGGTTTCCCTTGCCAATCTGTCTGAAACTAATTTTAAGAAAGAGATTAAGGAAGTGGTGTGGTCCAAGACTATGACGATAGATGAATTTGAGAAAAAGTGGCCTGCGATAATCAAGAAGTGCAATTTAGAGGACAAAACATGGCTGCAACAACTGTTTGAGATGAGGGAGGACTGGATACCCGCCTACTTCCATGATTTGCCGATGGCGAGGTTGATGAGGACGACATCCCGTTCTGAGAGCCAAAATTGTACCTTTAGGAAGTTGACCGACAAGTATCTCTCGTCGGTCCATTTCACGTGGAGAGTCGACGGTGTAGTGAACAACCAAAGGGAGGAAACAAGGTACTTGGCCATGAAGTCTGACACATGTCACCCACAGTACAAGCTGAATTCAAAACTGGAGCGCCATGCTTGGAACCTATACACATTGCCCATTTTCTTCAAGGTGCAAAAGTACATGATGCTGACCGACAAGCTCGAACTCCACAAGATGGGTGACAAGAAGACCAGCGAAGGAATGATAAAGTTTTACTTCATCAGAGACGACAGAAACACTGAATTCATTGTGTCGAGGATGATGGAGACGAACCACTTTGACTGTTCGTGCAAGAGATTCCAGGCAAAAGGTTTGCTGTGCATCCATATATTCCTAGCAATGAGAAATGTGAGGATGAAGTTAATCCCAGACAGCATGGTGAATCTGAGATGGTGTAGGGAGACAGCCAGACAAGACCAAGAAGCAAGGGCAAACATGGATCCTGAAGATACGAACAAACTGATAGAGGACATCAATAAACGATTTGTTGAGCTGATCGAAGTCCCGGATCCTTCCTTTTCTAATCTGCAGAGTCTGTTGCACACACTGAAGAACACAACCATACACAGCAACAACGAAGACTATAGGGCGACAAAAATGCAAAAGCACAAGAAGATGGAGAAAATGACAGGGATTAAAAGGCCCATAGAGGTGACGGTCCAGAATCCGCCGCAGTCAAACAACAAGGGGTCTCGAAAGAGCAGAAGAAAACAGTCGGATTTCGAAATAGCAGTACAAGCAGCGAGCAAGCCACTGAGACTGTGCCATGGATGTTTCAAGATGACAAAAGAGCATGAAAAAAGGAACTGTCTAGAGATTAAGGAGAAGGATTGAACAAGTATTAGTATATGTTTATGATTTTGTGTTAAACCTGTCTTACTTTTGAACACTTGGGAAATATTAGTATGGTATGGAACTTTGAATGACTTGTTGCTTAAAACAATTGTGTTTTTAGTTATATATGGTTTTGAAGTTTCAAAGTGTTAAAGAACCATAATGCAGTATTGTTGATGGACTGGTGCATGAGTACTAATAGATTGGTCGACTTGTGCTAATATACTCATGAACATGTTCCTGGGTGCTACCAAATTTATAGTGCAGAGCGTTGCACACCACTAGAAGTTTAGAGTGCACACCACTAAAAGGCTCTACTGCACAACACTATAAGTTCAGAGTGCAGACAACTGGAAGGTTATATTTCTTCAGTTTCCTTCAGTTTAATATAAAAAATGTACATGGTTGCCATGTTTGGATGAAAAGTTTGAGATAATGAATCCAAATTTAATAAACATATAAAATAAAGACCTTTTAAGATTATGCGTAAATTGCTAACAGTTTCTCTGCAACTAGAATTTTTAGCTTGCATATTACTAACAGTTTATCATACACACCACTAATTTTTTAACATGCAGAGTACTGACAGATGGTAATTTGCTTCTCTAGTGAAAAACACAAACAAAACACTGGATAACATATATTACTAACAGTTTAGCATGCACACCACTAATTTTTTGACATGCACAATGAGGACAGATAGTAATTTGATTCAACAAGTCCACACAAGAACAACAAATTTAAAGAAAGCAGATATATATATATATATAAAACAAGATGTCCAAACAAAAAAGCAGATTTATAAAAAGTCCAACAAAAAACAACAAATACAATGAAAGCATAAGTAGAATGGAAAGGAAGTAACGGGATCTAAACGGTCTGCTCTACTCTGGAGAACTGCTCCAGTACACGACGAATTGCACTCAACTGACGGACGAGCGCTACATGTCTCTGCTTTTCTTCCTGCGGCCATTCGTTGGTGTTGATGTGAGTCAGGGTCACCAGTTATTCGTTGACCTCGGCCTGGACACTGAAAATTTTATCTTCGATGTCCTTATACGCCCTCAGCCTCGCGTAGTGCTCCAGCTTTCTTATCCCTGAAACGATCATCTGGGAATCAGAAGGAGCAGCCGTGGATGATTGACTCGATGTTGGGATTCCTGAACCAGATGGAGCAGCCATGGATGATAGACTCAGAGTTGGGATTCCTGCAAAAAAACTGAATAGAAGTAAAAGTAAAATGTGAAAGAAATGGAACACGGTTGTTCCTTTATATAGAGGATGAAAATGAACCACCACCTTAAATGGGGAGAGAAAAAAAACCGTCACCAGTGTTGATATATGTGTAAAAATTTATTAAGGACGGTTTGATTAGACTATTGATATGACAGATAGATGTTTGAAAATATAAGAAGAATACAAGCGGTTTCTTAACTATCCACTCAGTTAAGGGAGATGTGGCAAGTATTAAAACTGCCCACTAACTCCATCACGAGTTACAGTTCCCTATAAATACACACCTGACTAATACCCAAACCCAACCACGAAAAGAGTTTTGTCTAGTTAAAACAAATGGAGTCAGGATAATCTATCCAAAGTACACTGTCAAAGGAGATCAAGCGTCAGAGGCGCCTCATTGAGCATGAAAGGGAAGTGCTAAACTACACGGAGCTGAGGCTGAAGCTGTTGGAGACCCAGCTTGAAGTGAGTTTAATGGTAAATGATACATGGAACGTGGATGCAAAGGATATGACACCGGACGAGAAGGATGCAAACCAGACCCAAATGAAGAAGTTTGCAGAGCTTAATGTAATGCTTGAGGAAATTATTAAGAAGTTGGATTAGGTAATTCCAATCTTGGCTGTTATTTGTATTCATCCAAAAAAATCATGAACATGGTCATGATTTTTATGCTTTAAATTTAATGAAAAAAGTAATTTCCTCCTGTTGAATCCAAATTGTGTTCTTCTCTTAATTCTCTACAATTCTATATCTGTGATCACTAAAAGGTTAGTGTACACACTGCTAAAATATTAGAATACATGTTGCTGATAGGTCATACATAAAAAGCTTATTTAATATTCATAGATGTATTATAATATGAATTTGAGACTTGCAAAAAAAATGTACATGATTGACATGTTTGGATCAAAAGTTTGAAGAATTCAAGATAATGAATCTGAATTTAATAAACGAAAATGCATAAATTGCTAACAGTTTCTCTGCAACTAGAATTTGTAGCTTGCACATTACTAACCGTTTAGCATGCACACCACTAATTTTTTAACATGCAGAGTGCTGACAGATGGTAATTTGCTTCTCTAGTGAAAAACACGAACAAAACACTGGATAACATATATTAAGCATCAACCAAAATTACACAACGCAGTTGTCCACCTAAAAACAAAACATCTTCAACTATTCAGGTGGACAAGTTCAACAAAAACAACCAGGTTAAAGAGAAAGCGTAATTAGTTGATGTTACGAACAAGCTTCATTGACTCAATGTCAATTAAACAGTCAATACACACATATCTAAGTTCTCCGGCACCTGCGATATCGTACAGCCTATGCCTCCAATGGCCAACATCGTGAGGAGTTTCGCAGATGCTTGATATCCTCAACTGTGACCATCTGCCAAAGTGTAGCATGGCACGAAACTCACGACGACATTCATGCAACATTGCCCTCTCTGGATCACTTATCAGAAAAAAGATACCGTAGAATATGTCTGCAACAAGGCATATTTCCCACCTAATTTGATTAGAGCAATTGCATGGATATATCTTCTTAACATTGTAGACCAGTTGTCACACACCTCAAGTAATTTAAGTCCGAGTCTAGGTTTATTCCGATTGAAAGTATAGTACAGACCAAGAAGGTACCTAGCATTCAAATTACCGGCTTCAGTAGCATTCACAAGCACTGATTTGGTGCGGAAAGGGACTGTCCTGACTACTTGTGGTCGGAATTCACAATTTAAGGCCAACAACACATCATCATCCTCTTTCATTAAGTGATAAAAATTCTTGCAACTGAATGCAACACACAAAGACAAATAGTGTATTAAAATAAAAGAGTAAAAAAGAAAAAGGAAATAAGAATTTTAAATGTTGAGGGATAGAGTTTTAGAACCAGTTTACCACATAGAAAGGTGGACAAAAGGAACATCGCTATCATCCAGAGTCCTTTTGAATATTTCAGACTTCAACTCATCAGGAAAAGCACTAAGGTAATCCATTAAAAAAACCTTAATGAAGTTGAAAAGATTGTTGATCTTCAGGATTTCTTCGAGTAACTGAGGAGGAGTTTGAGATAGAGAGAAACAGAGATAGGGAGAAATATGTTCGAACAAGACTTGCCTATATATAGTAGAAGTAAAACGATGGGATTATTGAAGAAGGAAATGATTTATTAAATGCAATACCGCCCTTCCAACTTCCATATTTAATATGATGGAGACACGTGTAGTCAAATCAAGTCAATCAGATTGTCACTCTCTTAACCGCCCTTACACCTTATTTATTATCTCAATTAATACGGAAATGATAATATATGTGCAGAGTCATTTAATTAAAATACGTGTAAAGCCTCATTTAATTAAATCAGATAAATTTATTTACATATTGCTGATATTTTACCACGCACAATACTAATAATTTAATATTTAAACTGCTGAAAGTTTCCCATTCATATCAGAAAAAATAGTTTTAATATTGGAAGAACTGGGAACCGATAAATGGTTAATTTACACACCGCTAATATATTAGAATACATGCCGCTAATATACCAGTTGTCCAACTAAAAAAAACATCTTCAACTATTTAGAGAACACAAGTTCAACCAAAATAATCAGGTTACAGATAAGTGTAATTAGTTGAGATTATAAGTAAGCTTGAATGACTCAATGTCAACTAAACAGTCAAAGCAGCTATATCTAAGTTCGCCAGGGCCTAAGATATCTTCGATTCTACGGCTCCAATGGCCATCATCGTTAGGAGTTTCACAGATGCTTGATGTCCTCAAGTGTGACCATCTGCCGGGTTGAAGCATGGCGCGAAACTGGCGGCGACATTCATGCAGCATTGACCTGTCGGTGTACAACATCTGCATAAAGATACCGCCGAAGATATCTCCAACACGTTCATCTTCCCCACCTACTTTGATTAGTGCTATGGCACGGACATATCGTCTTAACATTGTATACCAGTTGTCACACCTCTCAAGTAATTCAAGTCCGTGTCTAGGTCTATTCCGATTGAAAGTATAGTACAGACCAAGAAGGTACCTAGCATTTAAATTACCGGCTTCACTAGCCTCCTCAAGTACTAATTTGGTCTGCAATGTCACTTCCTTCACTACTTGTGGCCGAAAATCACAATTTAGGGCCAACAGAACATCATCATCCTCTTTCATAAACTTATAGAAATCCTTGCAACTGAATGCAGCACACAAAATATAAAATCATACACTAAAAAAGAAAATAATTAAATAAGAATTTTACATGTTTAAGATAGGGTTTCAGAACCAGTTACCACATCGAGAGGTGGACAAAAGGAACATCACCATCACTTAGAGTCCTTTTGAATATGTGAGACTTCAACGGATCAGGCAAAGCACTAAGGTAATCGAAACCAGGGGCAGCATTTTGATCCATTATAAAACCTGGGGTTGAAGATGAAATATTTTCTTAAAAACTCAAACATGTAAATAAATACTTCTATGAATCAAAGAAGAAACGTAGAAAAATCAAAGGCAAAATCATACCGCAACAAGTTCGCTTCAGGCTTTCTTCTGGTAACTGAGTAGAATGGAGGAGGAGCTTAAAAATCAACCCTGGAGATAGAAAGAAATATGTTCGAATTAAAGTTCCCTATATATAATAGAAGTGAAGTGATGGTGAAATTCAAAAAGGAAAGAGTTTTTATAATTAATAACTACCCTTCCATCTTCCATATTTAATATGATGTAGACATGTGTAGTCAAGCGCAAGTCAATGAGTTTCTGAAACTCTCTTAACCACCCCTTCACCTTTGTCATTATAATAATTAATTCGAAAATCAAGTTAATCTGCTTACATACTGCTAATATTTGACCACGCATAGTGTCACGCCCCGATTTCAGCGAACCGAACTCGGGACGCGAACTTTTAAAAACATGAACACTTGAAACCTGTTTTCAATAAAAGCTTTGACATTTCCATTTACTTCTCAAAATAATAGCATTTACAATACAAAAACGTCCCAACAAGTGGACAGGGTACAACATCCGTCACTAGACTCAACAAAAGTAAAGACCAGACTCCGCTCCAAGCTCCATGAACTTCAAGAGCTAACCTAGTCCGTCCGGTGATCAGTACCTGTAGGAAAAGCAGCTAGGGGTGAGCGTTCGCTCACCTCCACGGATAACAGACTGACTATGGCATAATTAGCAGAAAAAGCCAGTAACACTAAAACCAAACCCAACACCGGGACTACAGTCCCCAACTCAAGTACTCAACTGACCCACAACCCGTCACCTTCCTCAACAGACTCGACACTCGATAAAAACAGTGTAGACCCAATACAACTATCGACGACCTCCTCAAGGACTCGAACGAAACGACACAACACCAAACAAGATCACAAAGGATCGCACACCAGCTGCTCAGTAACCAATCTCAATCAGGTCAGGGTTCGACCTATCGCAATTCCTCGACACGAAGTCGGATCAGGCTGTCGACCTTTCAAACTCGCAATTCCTCGACACTAAGTCGGATCAGGCTGTCGACCTTTAAAACTCGCAATTCCTCGACACTAAGTCGGATCAGGCTGTCGACCTTTAAAACTCGCAATTCATCGACACTAAGTCGGATCAGGCTGTCGACCTTTAGAACTCGCAATTCATCGACACTAAGTCGGATCAGGCTGTCGACCTTTAGAACTCGCAATTCATCGACACTAAGTCGGATCAGGCTGTCGACCTTTAGAACTCGCCACCCCAGGTAACCACAATCACAATCACAGGCAAGTTCAATCACACAGGCACTCAAGGCCACTCAAGACACCTCAACAGTCAAGACTCGGGTTCAACAACCCCACGGGCACTCGCTGCCACTCAAGACACCAAATTAAATACACGGCTCTCATGGCCACCCCGACTCAACAATTAAATACGGGCTCTCAAGGCCACCCAAACTCAACAATTAAATACGGGCTCTCAAGGCCACCCAAACTCAACAATTAAATAAAGCGCACGACAACCTCCGGCATACTCGATGCCTCCAACAGTCCTAAAATCGCTAGTTTCACAAACAACCTCCGGGCATGGTCATATGCCTCCAGTAATTCAATTATCGCTAAGTTCTCTGTTCCTACGACACTACTAAGTGTCACATGCCTTTCTCTTAAACGCTACAATCCCGTATCATGCTTTTCTAATAATTAAATAAATCTACTCAACCCACGACACCCCGGTGTCACATGCAATTCTACCATTAACTTTCCCTAATCAGGGCCGAGATCCGGCTACTTTTCCCTACCTCGTATACAATCCCAAAAGCGCTCCAACAACACCCGAAGCACACTCAGTCACTCGCCGAGCTTCCCCTTGCCTCGGTCCGTAGCACGATCTAACAGAACACAAATTTAAAGTACTTTTAAACTAGTACGAGTAAACCGAAAATTAATAAACTTAACGCCCAAACGTAACCCCGACAATGCCGATCACTCCCAAACTTCCCAATTACTCGATATTGCCGATAAAGGACCCGTAAGTGCCAGATTCGCCCGTCATGGCGAATCTGCCCGGTTTTGGTTAATTGCCTTCCGGGGCTCCAAAAGTCCCCGTTTTCGTTTCTACGGTCTTAGAATATTTCAAGGAACCCAACGCACTTGACGGAATTGAATTCCGACTTCTAAGTCAATTAATTAACGTTTAAAGTTTCCCAAAACCCGTTAATTACAACTTCTCCAATTTAATTCCAAATTTCGATTCGATTAAGGATAAAGTGGTCCGGGGGACGTTTTAAACCACCCGAACATTAAAACCCGAGCAACCGAGCACGTGGGCCCCACCCAAGAGGCTTGGCCGAGACCCTAGGGTTTGAGGGAGGGGCTCGGCCACCAAGTGGTGGCTGCTGCCACCTCCGGCCAGCCACCACATGGCCGGCCGGCCACCACCCACGGTGGCCGGAGCTCCTCCCGAGCCTCCGGTCACCGGAAAACGTGAAATTTCTCTCCCAAACACCTCTAAAACGTCTCCAACACCTCTTTAATCTCTACACAACCCTAAACCAAATTTTATAACCAAACCCTAGCTCTTGAAAATAATCGAAACGAGAATCGGTTCGGGTATTACCGTAGAGGAGAACGAGGGGAACGGGATTGCTCTTTGCTTTGACTCGATCCAAGGGCTCGATCACAAACCCTAGCTCAACCTCCCTTCTTCTCTCTTCTTCTCCTTCTCCTTCTCTCTCTAAAACCTCTCTTCTAATTTCTAATTTAATTAAACTAACAACAAAACTAACTTTCTCCCCCTTTAACCAATATGGTCGGCCAACACTTCCCAACCACACCTTTTCCCTCCAAAAATACACCACCATATAATTGACAAGTGTCAAGGTGGGTCCCAACCTTTTGGAAAATATCTAGTTGATATTTTCCAATCAGATTCGCGAAAAACGGACGTTTCGGGCCCCGAACGGGCACTTTTCCCAAAAATATTTTAAACTGGACGGGCTTCAAGGAAACGGCCCAACTAAGACCGCTACGACGACGGCTAAGCTCTTCGGGTCCAAAACGGTCCTCGAATGGACCAAAACGTCGCTCGGGTGACTTTTCCAGCGAAAAATCAATCTTTCCCAAAATGACCAGGAAGTTGCCCTGAGTCCCCCGTAACTCATTTTAGTCGATAACGGGGTCAACTTAAGTCCGGCATGACCCTCGGGGTCAATTTAAGTTAAGTTAAGTGTCTGTCTTAAAATTTTTAAATTTTCCTGTTTTTCGCAGGTTTGACTGACGTTGACCAGAAGTGGTTATTACACATAGTACTAATGGTTCAATATTCACGTTGCTCAAAGTTTACCATTCATACTACTAATAAGTTACCATTCATAACAAGTTTAACAAAAACATATTGAGATTCAGTCTATTACATAAAATAAAATAAAAACAAAAGACCTACATAGTGTTATGAGATAGTTTATATGTTTCAATATCAATTAAACATTCCACACAGTTGTAATAAAACTCTCTAACACGTCTGATTGCTGCGACTTTCTTATTCCAGTGAATGGGATTTCCGGTCCATTCACACAAATGTGTGTGTTTTAGATATCTCCAGTTCCTGTTCTGCAGCATTTGGCGAAACTGGCGACGACAAGTAAATAGGACGTGCCTGTCATTCGGATCAGTCTCCTCAAAGAAACTATACATAGCAGCAAGAGATTCATCTTCATCTTCATTTACATTCAGATTGGTCATCGCATAGACATACCTCCTCATCCAAGTTGACACATTGTCACACGTGTTCAGAATTGGAAGACCTCGCTCAGGCGTATCAGAATTGAAGATGAGGTACAGAGCCAAGAGATATGCTGCCCTGGAGTTCCCAAAATCAGTGGCCCTTTGAAGAATTTTGGAGCCGTCATAGTCCACAGCTTTCACCGTCCTCGGGTGGAACTTACAATGTAAAGTCCTGAAAAATTCAATTGTCTTTTACGGGTTTTAATTGACGGGATTGGGAAGCAGTTCGAAAAGTCTAGAAAAAAAAACACTTTTGGGTCGGACCGGGCCGGACCCAACCAGCAACCTGGCCAGGCCAGACCCGACCGACCAGGCCCCCCTCGCTTGGGCCTGAGGCCCGTTTACTCGCCAGCGGCCCAAAAGGGGCAATCAGCCCGTGTATATAAGAGGCTGAATTAGGGTTTTGAACCCTAATTCAGTTGCCCTTTCTCTCTCTAACTCACTTCAGCCGCCCTCTCTCTCTCTCCCATCTCCATCTTCTCCGGCGACCCTCTCTCCGGCTCCGGCCACGTCGTCTCCCACCTCCCTCTTCCTCATCCAGCTCCGACCCTCACTTTCCCCTTCACCCCGTCTTCTTCTCCGTCCAACCACGCCGTGCACCGCCCCCGTCTTCTCCAGCTCACGTCGCCGCCGCCGCCGTTGGCCGAGTCTCCGTCCAGCCACGGCACCACCACTGAGCCCGCCTCTCTCCCTCGTCTTCTCGGACCAGACGCGCCGTCGCCGGCCGTTCCCCGCCGTCCCAGAGCTCCTCTCGCCCCTCTCTCCCGAGGGTCCGCCGCCTCCTCTCTTTCTCGTCGTCGGAACCCTCGAACCCGAGCCCCGTCGTCCTAGATCTGAGACGGGTGAGGGGCCACCGTGCCTCGCCGTGCTCCGCCGCCACGCCCGGCACCGCGACCACCTCCCTCCGCCCTTATCTCCCCTACGGTGAGCCACCACCGTGAGTTTCCGGCCGGATTTATCGCCGTCGAGGGTCGTCGGATTTTCTGACCGAGGCCCCCCTTTCGTTGTATTTCTTTTTTCGACTAATGTTAAATCTGTTAACGATTAAATCTGTTAATGTTGTTTTTTTTTTGTAAATGTTGAATGTGTTAGTAGAAAACAACTATAAATTTTGGATCTGTTTAGTGGAATCAAAAATCAGGATTTTGGAAAGAAAAGTTGTAAAACGAAAATCAGATTAAAGAAAAAGGGATTTAAAATAAAAGAGAATTAAAATCAATTTGGGTTTTAAAAACGGTTTTAAATCGAGGAGTTGAGAATCAGATTGGTTAGGAATTAAACTAAAACGACGTTGGTTTTATGATTTGAGACTGAAATCGTCGGAAATAAAACTTGGGTTTTAGAAAATCGATTTAAGGGAACAATCAGATTTGATTTAAATGGATCTTGATCTGTTGAGCGTGGAACGAATAATCGGCTGTTAAAATGGACTGCTATTTGGGTTTAAAAAGGAACAAAGGCGGACCGTTGAATCGGACCTCGAGATTCGTGCATTTGGAACTGTGCCTCGCATGCACCGGTTTCGGTGCTCGGGTACTCAACCCGATTCGCCGTGACCCTGCTTTTATCCCGCTCGAGTTTAAAAGACAACTGTCGGTTCTAAACTAGACTAATCGTAACCTTTAGTTTAACGGTGGAACCGTTATTGATTTGTGGCTTCGTGTTAAATTTAGAGTCCGGCTTCGACCGAAGAGAAGATCAGAGGTAGCGAGCCAGGACGTCAGCAGCTAGGAGACTTAGCGGTTGCTCTTCAGTTGAGGTAGGGAAAAGTAGCCGGATCTCGGCCCTGATTAGGGAAAGTTAATAGTAGAATTGCATGTGACACCGGGGTGTCGTGTGTTGAGTAGAATTATTTAAATATTAGAAAAGCATGATACGGGTTTGTAGTGTTTATGAGAAAAGCATGTGACTTTTAGTAGTGTCGTAGGATCAGAGAACTTAGCGATAATTGAATTACTGGAGGCATATGACCATGCCCAGAGGTTGATTGTGAAACTGTTGATATTAGGACTGTTGGACGCTTGGGTTAAGCCGGAGGTTGATTTTTTATTTTGGCGTCTTGGGTGGCCTTGAGAGCCCGTGTATTATTATGGTTGATTCTTGGGTGGCCTTGAGAGCCCGTGTATTATTATTGTTGAGTCTTGGGTGGCCATGAGAGCCCGTGTTGTTAATCGTGTTTGGGTGGCCATGAGAGCCTGTACTTTACTGTTGGTGTTTTAGTTGGCTTACGAGTTAGAGTCTCGGTAAGTTGCAAGCGTGTTTTATTGTTGAGTTTTGGGTGGCCATGAGTGCCCGTGGGGTTGTTGAAACCGTGTCTTTACCTTTGGTGTTTTGGGTGGCCTTGAGAGCCCGTGTACTAAGGTTGGTGTCTTTGGCTGGCCTGACCGAGTTAGAGTCTCGGGGGGGTTGTAAGCTTTCTTTAGCTGGCTTACGAGTTAGAGTCTCGGTAAGTTGCAGGCGTGTTTTATGGTTGGTGTCTTGGGAGGCCGTGAGTGCCGGTGGGGCTGTAGAGTCCGTGTCTTACTGTTGGTTGGTGTCTTGGGAGGCCGTGAGTGCCTGTGGGGCTGTTGAGTCCGCGTCTTACTGTCGGTGTGTCTTGGGAGGCCGTGAGTGCCTGTGGGGCTGTTGAGTCCGAGTTGTACTGTTGGTGTCTTGGTGGCCATGAGTGCCTATGAGTGTTGAACCTGTGTTGTTACTGGTTGTTGATTTTGCTTGTGATTGTGTTTGTGATGATGATTGTGGTTGTGGTTACCGGAGGTTGGGGGCCCGCTTCCTGAAACGGGGGTCCACGAGCACACGCGTCTGCATGTTCAGACGGGGTAGGGGGCCCGCCCGCCAATAAAGGGGTCCTGGCCGCGCGTGTGTGGTTTGGGTTTGTGAGCATACCTTGGCTGGCTTATGGGTCAGAGTCCCAGTAAGTTGCAGCATTTTCAGGCTGGCTTATGGGTTAGAGTCCTAGTAAGTTGCAGCATTTTCCGGCTGGCTTATGGGTTAGAGTCCCGGTAAGTTGCAGCATTCTTGGGTTGGCCTGATCGGGTTAGAGTCCCGGGAGGGCGTTCTTGGCAGCTGGTTTGCGATCCTTTGTGATCTTGTTTTGGTGTGCGATCCTTTGTGATCTTGGTTGGTGTGTGATCCCTTGTGATGCTGTTTGGTGTTGCGTACTTTCTTTTGAGTCCTTGGAAGAGGTCGTCAATCGTTGGGTCAGGTCTACTTTACGTGTCAGAGTGTTGAGTCGTTCGAGGAAGGTCATCGTGGGTGTTTGTTCAGTCAGAGTACTTGGTTTGGGGGATGGTGTTCCCCGGTGTTGAGTCGTTGTTGGTGTTACTTGCTTTGCCTGCTAATTATGCCGTAGTCAGACTGTTATTCGTGGTGGTGAGCGAACGCTCACCCCTAGCTGCTTTTCCTACAGGTACTGTTCGTGGGACAGACTAGGTGAGCTCTCGAAGCTCGTGGAGCTAGGAGCGGAGTCCGGTTTTGTCTTTTGAGTCTAGTGACGGATACCTTGTACTTTTGTCCACTTGTTGGGACGTGTTTTAAACTGTAATTATTATTTTGTTGAACTAAACTGGTACTTTTAAAGTGTTTAATGAAAACAGGTTTTCAAGTGTTTTTATGTCTTAAAATGTTCGCGTCCCTAGTTCGGTTTTACTGAAATTGGGGCGTGACATACAAGGTAGCTCCATCAGAATATCCTTCTCAGTAGACATAAGTCTATGAAATGACTTGCAACTAAAATTAAAAACACGTAAAAGAATAAATAGTAATAATAAATAAAAAAAAATTGTAAGACACAAGTTTCAAATTGATTACCAGGATGAGAGTATAACCAAATTTCTGTCTGAATCATCAAAACACCTCTTAAGAATGTTAACCAACACATCGTCTGGCAATGACGTGATATAATCAACACCAGGAACCACTATGTGATCCATTATAATACCTGAAAATGCAGACTACTAATAGTTTATTATACAGGCCACTAGTACATAAAATATGCTACTTATAAAATACTGGCATTCAAGTTAATAAAATAAGAAACATTAACCAGCGCAAATACAGTCCACTTAGTTCACAAAATTTATTTTATTATCTTGGTCTTATTCAAAATGCTCATTATTACAGGCATGCTCCACATTAATGACACATTTTGGTTGGTAGAAATAAAGTAATTACAAACAGAACCTCCATGATTCGTTCTTCAAAAAAAATTCAACCTCTAGAAAACACAGAGATATACACACAAGAGGGATATTTTGCAATTAAACCAAACATATATAGATGAGAGAAGTGACCAAATTTGGAAAAGAGCCAGTAATTTTATGTGAACAAGGGAGATTGAGGCAGGATTCAGTAGTTGAGATTTTAATGCAAAGTACTAATAATATAGACACTGAGGTGCTAATTCATGACCAAATAATCAATATACACACAAGAGGGATATTTTGCAATTAAACCAAACATATATTGATGAGAGAAGTGACCAAATTAGGAAAAGAGCCAGTAATTTTATATGAACGAGGGAGATTGAGGCAGGATTCAGTGGTTGAGATTTTAATGCAAAATACTAATAATATAGACACTGAGGTGCTAATACATGAACAAATAATCAATATACACACAAGAAGGATATTTTTCAATTAAACCAAACATATATTGATGAGAGAAGTGACCAAATTTGGAAAGATGCACCTTGATGAAAATCGTGGCTCTGTAGGGAGAACAAAATAGATTTGAAGAGGAAGATAAAGAGTGGCTCCAAGCTGACGAGGAAGATAAATAGTGGCTCCAAGCTGTTCTCAAATATGAATAGTCAAATCGTTGCACTAGGCATTAATACCTCTGTCGTTTAGGGCATCATGACTACTTGGACTCTAAAAACCCTAATGGGCCTGAGATTCATCTAGATATTCGGGAAAAAGTAATGATTAAAGGAAACAGTCATTTAGGTCTCCTATATTTTGTAGTAATTGCCAAAAAAAAATTATTTTATTCATTTTTTTAAGTTTTCGTTTCCCAAAAATCCTCTGCTGTGTCTAACTTGTTCATAATTTCCTTTTTCTTTACAATCAAACCACAACTTAAGAAATGTCTGGCAATCTACTTCCAGAGAATTTGATATTCAAAGTACTGCTGAAATTTTACAACACATAGTACTAATAATTTAATATTCAAACTGCTAAAAGTTTCCCATTCATACCTAAAATTTTTTTGACATTCATAACATGTTCGACAAAAACATACCGAGATTCAGTCTATTACAGAAAATTAAAAAAAAACAGAAGTCCTACTTAAGGAGTTTTGTGCTTCAGTTTATATGTTTTAATATCAATTAAACATTCTATGCAGTTGTAACAATACTCTTTAAGATATTTAATTGCTGCGACTTTTTTGTTCCAGTGAACAGGATATCTGGTCGATTTGCACAACTTTGTGTGTTTTAGATGTCTCCAATTCCTATCCTGCAACATTCGGCGGAAAAGACGACGACACTCAAATACCTCACGCCTGTCTTAATAATCAATTCCCGCAAAGAAACCATATAGACCAAGAACCGCTTCAACATCATTAGGATCATGTACTTTCAATTTGGTCATCCCATATACATACCTCCTCAACAAAGTTGACTCATTGTCACACGTCTCAAGAAACTGAAGTCCTCGATCAGGAGTATCAGAATTGAAGATGAGGTACAAAGCCAGAAGATATGCTGCCTTGAGGTTCCCAAAATCAGCGGCCCTTTCAAGAATTTTGGAGCCGTCATGGTCGACAGCTTTCACCGTCCTCGGGTGGAAAGTACAAGGTACCTCCATCAGAATATCCTTGTTAGTAGACATAAGTCTATAAAATAATTTGCAACTGAATTCGAAAAAAAAATTAAAAAAAATTAATTATTAATAATGAAGGACAAAAATTCTAAGGCACATATGTGAAATTGATTACCAGGATGAGAGTATGACCAAATTGCAGTCTAAATCATCTAAACTGCTCTTCAGAATATTAACCAATACATTTTCTGGCAATGAGGTGATATAATCAACACCAGGAACCCCTCTCTGATCCATTATAATTACCTGAAAAGGGATATGACCAACTTTTTTTTTGTAATGTTTTTATCAGATACAGAGCAACATAGATAAAGTTGCACAGTACTATCATGCAGACTACTAATAGTTTATTAAACACACCACTACTATATATATATGCTACTTATAATATAATGGAAATTAAGTTAATAAAAAAAGATTAACCAGTGCAAAAACAGTCCACTTAATTCACAAATGAATACAAATACAGTACACAGCTACAGGGCGGATGTATACAAAAATAAATAAACTTCAGATTAAACTAAAAAAAATAGGCAACAATTGCAAGGTTAAGAGAACTAATAACAATAAAAAATTTGAGAAGCCACACCTTGATGAAAATCTGACGCTGTAGGGTGCACAGAGTAGATTTGACGAGGAAGATAAATAGTGGCTCCAAGCTGTTCTCAGATATGAATAGTCAAATCGTTGCACTAGGCATTTGTACCTCTGTCGTTTAGGGCATCATGGCTACTTGGACTCTAGAAACCCTAATGGGCCTGAGATTCATCTAGATATTCCAAAAAATTAAAATCCGGGTAATTATTATACAAGACGCGTGTACAGATACGAAAAGTTATAATGATTAAAGGAAACCGCCAATTAGTTCTCCTATAATTTCTAGTAATTGCCAAAGAAGATAATTATTTTAATCATTTTTTTAAGTTTTCGTTTCATATAAGGTATGTGCCTCTTCGTTTCCAAAAGCGTCATCAACCGGCCTTATATATAATACTCTGCTCTGTCTAACTTGTTCATAATTTCCTTCTCCTTCACAAATCAAACCACAACTTAAAAAATGTCTGGCGATCTACTTCCAAACGATTTGTTACCTGTTTCTCCTCCAACAACATGCGATAGCACTAAAATAAGTTCAAGCAGAGGTCTGACGTCCTACCCAGAGCTGTCAGATGATGAGGGCGAAGTTTCTTCTAAACTCTCAGAAGTTGAAAACAAGGAAGGAGAGAACCCAAAGGCAGAAGATAAAAGTCTAAAGAATGAAAAGGAAGAAGAAAAGAAGGAGGTAAACCTGAAGAATGAAAAGAAAAGGAAAAGGGATGATGATCCAGATGAAGGCCATAACATAGGAAAAATCGTGTCCTCCCAGAAGGCTTAATATGAAATAAAAAATATCTATATATTTTGTTTAATGCTTTGTTTTGAATAATAGTATGTTTCTCTCTTTCTATGATGGATATTACTACTCAACTGTTTGTTATTTGTGTTGAAAAACTTGAAGAAATTGATAATATTTGTTCCTTATCTTCGTCAAAGTTCAGTATTTCAATTTATTTTGAAGTGTTATCTTGCATGTTAGTGATTTGAAAAATAAACAATTATCACATTGTAATGTAATATATTAGTACCAAAAACCATACTTACATTATACAATTAATTTCAATTTATTTGATGTGTTTACTTGCATTTTAGTGGTATGTAACACAAACAATTATCACATTGTAGTCGAGTGTTTTAGAAGCACAAAAACCAAACTTGTATTATATATAAAAATCTGAAAGCATTACAAAATAGATGAAAATTTTAACCTAATATATATTGTAACGCAGCTTATAGGTCTCTATACCTACGATACAATAAGGACAACTGACGTTAAAATCACCACCATGGTCGATAGTATCGTAAACCTTAGGATGCCAATGCCCAATGTCTTCTTCAGAGCAGCACTCGGTGACAACCAAAGTTCGGCGCCTGTTCCCTCTAAGCATCCTTTGGAAATCATAGCGGCAGACTCGAAGTACACGCCTTTCCTCATCACCTTCCACCACCTCCATGATTAACCCGACCAGAATCTGAACACCATAATCAAACGTGCCTACATTGATTTGGGCCATTCCCATGATGTAATGCCGCCTCCAGGTTGTGGTGCAATCAATCTCGGACAGGAGCCTCAGTCCATAGTCGTTCTCACTGCTATTGAATGTGTAGTAGAAGGCAAGCAAAAACCTAGCCCTGTAATTGCGTGCATTAGATGCGTTGCGAAGAACGCGACAACTACGCCCTGTAACAGCTCGAACAACTTCAGGCCTAAATTGGCAGCGCAGACGGGAAACAACTCTCTCATCACGATGCAGAAGTTCGTAAAACCTCCTGCAACTATTTAAACCACGAATTGCAGAAATAAAAAACCAAAATACGGGATTTGTGTAATCAATCTTGACTAGAATCAACAATAAATATAAACAGATACTGATTTGGGAATCAAAATAAAAATAAACAGATACTGATTTGGGATTGATTTACCAGAAGGAAAAGGGGAAGAACATAGTATCGCTTACCAGACAGAAAGAGGAAACAAGGGACCATCGCTTTCTTCCAAAAGCCTGTCGAAAATTTGCAGGAGCACATTGTTGGGGAGTTGATTGATGATATCCCTCTGATCGTCGTTTTCCATCCTACAACTAGGAAATCGCTTCCGAAAAGATATCCCTCTGATCTCTCTATTCAAAAGAGTTTGTGGTGACTGAAAAGACTCTGCGTCTAGGGCACTATATATAACAAATCAAGGGACGCGTTTTAGGAAATGAAAAGGGCGCCGAGTTAATTTTAATTACAAAATTTAAACTGATTAAATCACCGTGAATAGAGGACGTTGCGTGTTAATTGACGCACGTCGCGTCCATTAATGAAGGCACGCGAGGAGTGTCTTCTCATATTCAATTGGGCTCAGCCCACTTTACTGATAAATGGACCTATATCAGGTCCACTAAGAATACAAATAAATAAATAATTTTATTTATTTGTTTATTGTTATAATACATAGTATTATAACAATATTCCATAATTTTTATGTTATAATATATAGTATTTACTGTTTTATTATCAGATACAAACCAACCTTAGGCAAAGTCTATGCGCATCACTTATACTTAAAAACACACACCACTGATATACCAGTCTACACACCACTAACATTTATGACTGTTTTGGTTATGATAAACTGATTAGAAAGGCAACCACCATGACCCTGACGCAATCTCTGAAAATAAATAGGTTTAAAAAAACAAGGGAGATTTAGCTATTAAAAGAGAAATGCACTGATCAGAAGTTGATCACTTTTGGAAATGAGGTATTGATTTTTGTGGCCAAGGGATTTTGATGCAGTGATTTGGTGGTTGAGAATTTAATGCATAAGAGTAGAGTGAATCATAAAAAGAAACTACCCACTAAACACATAATTTATTATTTGACTATCAGATACAAAACACAAAATTATGTTGCACACCACTAATTATTTAAAATGCACACCACTGATATACCAGTCTACACACCACTAACATTTATGACTGTTTTGGGTATGATGAAGTGATTAGAAAGGCAACCACCATGACACTGACGCAATATCAGAAAATAGATAGGTTTAAAAAAACGAGGAAGATTAAGCTATTAAGACAGAGATGTACTGATCAGAAGTTGATCATTTTTGAAGATTTAGTGGGTGAGAATTTAATGCATAAGAGTAGAGGTGGTGTTGAAAAGAAATTACCCACTTAGTCCATAACTTAGTTTCGGAATAACAATAATGTCCTTGGACCAGGGCTATAAATACCCCCCACTTAGCAATCACTTGAACACACCTTTCAAACCTCAACTGCACAGAAATATCTTAAGTCCCACAAAACAAAACAAAAAATGGCCTCCAACGGAAGAAGTGATAATAGTGCTTGGTTTCGCATGAACATTGAAGATGAGGAAAGACGTATAGATACCATTCACCAACTATGGAAGTTGAAGTTCACAGTGATCCAGTATCAGATGTTGATGCTGGATGCACAGGTTGTGAAGTTGTTGGGTGAGATGGAACGAGACGACAATCATACTTGGAAGGCAGAACAAACAGCTGCCAAGGAACGCATGCTGCAGGCACTAAGGGGATATCAACAATTCCTCGGAAATATAAATGTAGATCCCTAAGCCATAGGCAGATGAAGGATTGTTGGTACCTTCTTTTTCATGCATGTCGTCTTTTGTCTGTTTTGTTTGGTGTTTCACACACCATTTTCCCCTATGAATCTATAAAATATTAAAGTTTGTCAAGTATGAGTAAACAGTAGCATATGGTCCATAGCAGTAATAAATTGTGACTTATTATCTACTGGTTTTGAACATATACAAAAATATAATCATGCACAAGTCAGTATACTAATAATCTATGTTGCACAACACTATAAAATTATACTGTACACCACAAATTGCTTAATGTGCAGACTGCTAATATACTATATTACATTCCACTGAAACTTGAAACATAAGCTCCAAAATACTAAGAATCATATCTGTATTATAATAACCATGTTTGTTTTAAACAGAAAAAAATATCCATAGTTATGATCTCACAATAAAGAACAATATCCATACTGTTCCAAACAATCAAGAACCTATTTTTGGCAATTTGGTACATTTAAATGGAAACTTTGTTTGGCGAAAATTGAATGGGTTTCCTGTTCTTGAATAGTAGAGCTTCACTTCTTCATGCACATCTTTCCATTTACCGTTCAGCTCAAACGTCAAAATTTTTGCCATGAACCTCATCCTCAGCTTCTTTGTCTGTGTCCTTTGATACTGCATTGCAAAAGTTTAAATGTGTGAATGCTTTAAGAAATGCAGCAGAAAAAATATGTGACTCTGATGCACACTAAAATGCCAAAATCAGCCTTTTAGTGCAGACCACTAAAAGGCTCTGCTGCACACCACTAAAAGTTCAGATTGGAGACCACTAAAAGGCTCTGCTGAACACCACTAGAAGCTCAAAGTGCAGAGCACTAAAAGGGTATGTTGTACACCACTAGAAGTTCAGAGTGTAGGAAACTAGAAGGTTATATTGCAGACCACTAAAAGAGAGGTTAAGAGAAGAAAAACATACTGTAATCCGATGTGCGATTTTGGTTTTATTGGCCCATCGTCCTCGACCGAGATAGTTTTCTGCATGGTACATGGCAAAAACCCCACAATCCTTGCAGTTCAAAGCATTCTTCCAATGAAGATGACGACGTCTGATTTGTCACGCCCTAATTTCAGTAGACCGAACCAGGGACGCGAACGTTTTAAAAACATAAAAGCACTTGAACCTGTTTTCATTAAACACTTTAAAATATCAATTTAGTTCATCAAAATAATAATTACAGTTTAAAACACGTCCCAACAAGTGGACAAAAGTACAAGGTATTCGTCACTAGACTCAAAAAGACAAAACCCAGACTCCGCTCCTAGCTCCACAAGCTTCGAGAGCTCACCTAGTCCGTCCCACGAACAGTACCTGTAGGAAAAGCAGCTAGGGGTGAGCGTTCGCTCACCACCACGGATAACAGACTGACTAAGGCATAATTAGTAGATAAAGCCAGTAACACTAAAACCAAACCCAACACCAGGACTACAATCCCCAACTCAAGTACTCAACTGACCCACAACCCGATACCTTCCTCAACAGACTCAACACTCGATAACACAATGTCGACCCGACACAACTATCAACGACCTCCTCCAAGGACACGACAGAAGGACTACACAACGCCAAACAAGATCACAGGAAAACGCACACCAAACAAGATCACAAAGGAAACGCACACCAAACAAGATCACAAAGGATCGCAAACCAGTTGCTCAGTAACCTCCCTCACTCACTCAACCTCAAACTCGTAAAGTAAAACCGACATAACCAACAATGACCTTCCCCAAAGACACGAACCCGGATCAGGCTAGCCGAAGAATGCTCAGAACCTACCGAGCCTCGTACGCGGTCAGGCCAGCCGAAGAATGCTCGTAACCTGCCGGGACCCGGTTACGGATCAGGCTAGCCGAAGAATGCTCATAACCTCTCGGGATCCGGACACGGAACAGGCTAGCCGAAGAATGCTCAGAACCTGCCGAGGCTCGAGTTTGGTCAGGCCAGCCGAAGAATGCTCGTAACCTGCCAAAATCCACACCACTCCCCGACACACAGTTGGTTCGGGCAAACACAACCACAAACACCAGCAAGCTCAACAAACAGGCACTCAAGGCCACTCAAGACACCTCAACAGTCAAGACTTGGTTGCAACAACCCCACGGGCCATCATGGCCTCCCAAAACACAACCACTTCACTCGCGGGCTCAACAACCCCAAGACATCAATAACAACACACGGGCTCTCATGGCCACCCAAACTCAACAGCAAACACAAGGGCCATCATGGCCACCCAAACTCAACAACAATTAACACGGGCTCTCAAGGCCACCCAACTCAACAACAATAAAACGGGCTCTCAAGGCCACCCCACTCAACAACAATAAAACGGGCTCTCAAGGCCACCCAACTCAACAACAATAAAACGGGCTCTCAAGGCCACCCAACTCAACAACAATAAAACGGGCTCTCAAGGCCACCCAACTCAACAACAATAAAACGGGCTCTCAAAGCCACCCAAGACGCCAAAATAAACAATCAACCTCCGGCTTAACCCAAGCCTCCAACAGTTCTCTGCTCCTACGACACTACTAAGTGTCACATGCCTTTCCAATAATCACTAAGTTCCCGTAACATGCTTTTCTGATAAACGCTACAATCCCATATCATGCTTTTCTAACAATTACCAAGTTCCCGTAGTATGCTTTTCTAATATTTAAATAAACCTATTCAAGCCACGACACCCCGGTGTCACATGCAATTCTACTGTTAACTTTCCCTAGTCAGGGCCGAGATCCGGCTACTTTTCCCTACCTCGTGCGTGTTCTCCCAAAAGCCAAACCACGAGCTCCGGTGATGATCTCAGTCACTCACCCAGCTTTCCCTTGCCTCGGTCCGTGGCACGATCTAAAAGAACAAAATTTAAAGACACTTTTAAACTAGTACGAATAAACCGAAAACCATTAAACTCGATGCCCAAACTTAACCCCGATAATGTCGATCACTCCCAAACTTCCCAATTACTCGACATTGTCGATAAAGGACCCGTAAAGGCCCGATTCGCCCGACATGGCGAATCTGCCCGGGTTTTGTTAATTGCCTTCCGAGGCCCCAAAAGCCCCCGTTTTCGTTTCTACGGTCTTAGAATAGTTCAAGGAACCCAATGTACTTGCCCGAATCAAATTCCGACTCCCGAGTCAATTTAATGACGTTTAAAGTTTCTAAACCCGATAAATTACAACTTCTCCAATTTAATTCCAATTTTCGATTCGGTTAAGGATAAATGGTCCGGGGAACGTTTTAAACCACCCGAACGATAAAACCCGAGCACCCGAGCACGTGGGCCCCACACGGCCATAATGGGAAAAGTTCCTTTTTCACCCCAAAACGTTCCTAACGAACTCTAAACCTCAACCGTTCATCATTTAATCAATTCTAAACGAACACTTAGAAATCAAATGTGTCAAAACGAGCAAAAGTCGGGTTCTTACCGTAGACAATGACGAGGGGATGACGGTTGTGCAAGAATAAACCCGATCCAACGGTCGGATCGTCGACAATCTCCAAAAATCTCCACCGTTCTTTCCTTTTCTCTCCTTCCCTTTCTCTCTCTTCTTTCTCTCTCTATTTCTCTTTTTTTTTCTGACTTAGCCGTGCATCTCTCAACTCCTCTCTTTTATTTTGTTTTAAAAACAAACAACTATCTCTTACTTCTTTTTCATTTAAAAACCAACAACCACCACAATTATGACAAGTGTCTTGTTCAAATTACCTAACACCACCACTTGGTTGACAAGTGGCAAGGTGGGTCCCACACCTTTTGGAAAATATCTACTAGATAAAATCCAATCAGATTCGCGAAAATCGGACGTTTCGGGCCCCGAACGGGCACTTTTTCCCAAAAATTACGAAACTTGGCGGGCTACAAGGAAACGGCTCAACTAAGACCGCTGCGACGACGGCTAAGCTTTTCTGATCCAAAACGGTCCTCGAATGGACCAAAACGTCGCTCGGTTGACTTTTCCAGCGAAAAGTCAACATTTCCCAAATTGATCAGAAAGTTGCTCTGAGTCCCCCGGAACTCACTTTGGTCGATAACGGGGTCAACTTAAGTCCAGTATGACCCTCGGGGTTCAATTCCGGTTCAATTCAGTGTCTGCTCAATTTTTTTAAATTTTACTGTTTTTCGCAGGTTTGACTTGCGTTGACCGGGAGTGGTTATTACATGATTGGTAGACCACCGATTTTTAGCCCAATCTTCTTATTGGTCGTCATAACATGTGCTGAAATGCCATCTCTCTGTGATATATACAAATTTTGAAACATTATTTACAAGTAAATATGTTCAGATAGAATAAAATATAAAAATATATAACACTCAAGAACAAGAAAAAGAAGAATATATTAATCTCACCAAGTCATGAAAACAATTTTGATAACGATCCTTATCGTCAGTATCAGGGTCATAATTGTCAAGAATCTCGATGATACTATTCTTTATATCAATTACCATGACCATGTAATGGCTCTTCCTGTATACAAATATCATAATCTGCAACAAAAATGATTTCCCAAAACACAAAAAATTCACCAAAGTAATTTGACTTAAAAACAAATAAATAATTAGAATGACCAAACAGAAAATTACCATGTCATAATAATGTAAATTCATGTTAAACTTTCGAAGTTCATCCTGTACAATACTTCCCAAAGCATCAGTGTTTCCTGACTGCTCATAGGCAATCTACATATATGTAAATACAAGAAGATTATTATTCAAAAAAGATAAAGTAAAATGATGACAAAAATAAAAATTGAATGACTTCAAAAAGGATACCAAACTTCAACTTACAGATATATTGGTTGATAAGAACACCCGTGATGGACCGAGATGGTTCACCTTGTAGAACTCCAAGTAGTTGAGATAATCAGCCCAAGCATCAATCACAGAACTGTAAACTTCCATGTCATCTCTGAAAGTCAAAATGTCGTCTCTTCGCAATCCATTGCATGCATTTTCATACACATGATCCCTATCACATCATAAGAATGAAATTTGATAAACGACTAAAAATTTCACTGTAGACAGGTAAAACCTTATATGCAGACCACAAAAAGTTCCTGCTGCAGAACACTAAAATCTTATACGTAGACCACTAAAACCTTATAATGCAGAGCAGAAAATATTTTATGCATTAATTTTAGATAAACAGAATAGTAATAACAGCAACTTACTTCAAATCAGTTTCGGTGGGGTTCAAAGCCCAATCTGTCAACAGAGTCTCCCAAATGGGCTGCTGCTTACTGCTAATGAATTCGGTATGCCTGTTCCCATAAGGTACTATGTCCTTATCAAACAAATAAAGATCGGGACCTGTAGCGCAATCTGGCGATGGGATGGCCTGAAGTGGAGGAATATTCAATGCGCCTTTTCTTCTCCCTTTGCGTTTACGAGGAGGTGAAACAACTTCTGCTGCATCAGGAGGAGTTTGTTGTTCATTCTTTTGTTGGTAAGCGTTGAAGATATCGTCTGTATCACCAGAATGATGTGATGGTTCTGCATCAACGCTTTCCTTGCCTACTGGTTTGTCCTCATTGTTTATGTGTGAAGCTGAAGCAGATGTGTTACTCCCAGACAATTTATGTGGAGGAACATAAAGGACCATATCCATGCACGGCTCAGATATCTCCTCAAGTTCTTCACATGCGTCCTTCCCTATTGATGCCATAGAAGAGAAGAGAGCTTCTGGATCATCAAAATCCTCTACATCAGAGTCACTAAGCAGTATGTATGGAAGTTTCGGGATGTCTGGAACCGAATGTGAAGAACTACCTTTCTGATTAGAAACCTCTATCTTTAGTTTTTGTTCTTCACTGTTACCAGACACCAATCCACGTACCTCTTTGCCAATATGCAGAGATGTGTCAGTACAGGTCCCACCATCTTCTTTGGATTGTATTGGGGATAAAAGACCATGTTCAGGAATTAAATCTAGAGAAGGGTGATCTGCTTTAGTGGTTTCCTCCTCAACAATGACTGTATTCTTCTCTTCAGTGATTTCTTCCTCAGCACAAATAACCGATGATGCCATTACATCAATCATCATTGCATCAATTAGACAATGAAGACCATTTTTATCTATGGTTTTCTGACTGTCAATGCCGGGAACAGTAATGCCTGTTTCTTTCCCTTCACATGCAGTCTGTTCAACTGGTACATCAGCATGACTTTGTTTCAATGATTCATGTGTCTCAAAATCCAGTACAACAATATGAGATCCGCTCTTCAAATTACTGCTTTTATCCGGATCAGTTTTTGGAATGCTATGTTCCCCGGCATCAAGAGTGTCTGTTTCTTCTTTATGCTCCACATCAGCAACATCATCTTTCCCTTCACATGCACTTTGTTCCCCTGGGACATCATCGGAATCCAGTACAACAATATGAGATCCATATTTCTGACTGTCAATGCCGGGAACAGTAATGCCTATTTCTTTCCCTTCACATGCAGTCTGTTCAACTGGTAGATCAGGAGGACTTTGTTTCAATGATTCTTGTGTCTCAGAATCCAGTACAACAATATGAGATCCATCATTCAAATTACTGCTTTTATCCAGATGAGTTTTTGGCATGCTATGTTCCCCGGCATCAAGAGTGTCTGTTTCTTCTTTATGCCCCACATCAGCAACATCATCTTTCCCTTCACATGCACTCTGTTCACCTGGGACATCAACAGCAACAACATCTTTCCCTTCACATGCACTCTGTTCACCTGGGACATCAACAGCAACAACATCTTTCCCTTCACATGCAATCTGTTCCCCTGGGACATCATCAGCAACAGTTTCTTTCCCTTCACATGCACTCTGTTCACACTGGACATCATCAGCAACAGTTTTTAGCATGCTATGTTCACCGGCATCAAGAGTGTCTGTTTCTTCTTTACGCTCCACATCAGCAACAACTTTTTTCTCTTCACATGAACTATGTTCAAGTTGTACATCAGGTTGTGTATCTGAATCAACAAGAATAGGACCAATGCCAGGGTACATGTGCAAATCGTCACTCTGTTCAGCTCCAACGTCTGCTTCAGTTGGTACCTCTGAATCAGGTGCATCTACTTCTCTTTCTTCTTCGTCATCACTTACATAAGCACACTTGTCCAAATCAGAATAGCTTCCACCTGAATTTTCTCTTTCACTATCGTCTGAACCTTCCAACTGATCCTTATCAGTTTCGTCTTCTTCGCAAATATTTTTCTTGGTCTCATTTTCTTCAAAGTCAGGCAGAAGGGTGAAAGTAGGTACAGGACCTACATCAGGTGATCTAGTCCTTAGTGCATGAAAATAAGCATTGGACTTCTTTTTCATTTGAGCTTCTTCGATCTTTGCTATAGCGTTTAGAACATCCTCCCGCTCCCAAAAGTCACCATCCACAAGCTGTTCAACACGCATAGGTGGTGCTGTTTCCACAGGACTTGGAACTCCAACAATGTCCTGAAATCCTTGAGACAGACGCCTAACTTGTTGGACATCGGGTAGAGGATGTTGACTGTTTTCATAACAGTCAACCAAAACTTCAAAACTCTCAGCGAAAACTTTTGCCGCTGTGACAAAGTTTTGGTATGAACGCTGAAATGTTATCAATAAAACTAAATCAAAAAACAACATTTAGGAATGATAACTGAAAACAAATAAAAAATATAAAAGTCAGAAAACATACACAATAACTGCTCCCTGAACCACGAGTAGAACCAGAAGGTCGTGGATGGGACTGAGGATCATGAGTATTCTGGTGAGTACCAGATTGTTCATCGACCTTACGAGGAGATACAATAGGTGGTTGAGGAAGCAACTGAGTCGGCAACTGAGGATCAGGTTGATCAACGTAACACATTCCAAACTTGTCACCTAACAACAACTCTTTATCCTCCCTCTCCTGAACACCGTCTATAGTCCAACCAATTAACGAAGGTTTATATTTTGGCTTCTTCAGATTGGCTATGGTAGTACGATCCAAATAGAACAGCTGCAAATAATCTAATAGTCAAGTAACGAACTGATTTTAACATAATAATACCACATTATGAGAAACATGGTACTGCATACAGACTACTAAAAAATTATGCTGCAGACCACTGACAGCTTCACTGCAGACCACTAAAATAATGCTTCAGACAACTAAAAAATTATGCTGGAGACAACTAAAAAATCATGTTGCAGACCACTAAAATAAGTACTACATACCACTAAAAATTAATGATGCAGACCACTAGCATATTACAGTAATTCTTTCAGTGCAAATTCTTAGAGGCAAAAAACCCAATTACTAAAATACTATGCATTAAAAAATAAAAATGGGCAAATAACCTTACTTACCACCAAAAATGTCATTGGACCTATGTAGAATTTTTTCCGGTCCCAACTCTTAGATGTCTCCACCAACCTGTCAACCAGAAACTGACACCAATTGTAGTCTTTGATCTTTTCGACATCGTGAACAGCATCCAATATGTACTAGTTCACAAGCCCGGAGGAACTACCAAAATCTATCATAAGTGTGGTAAAGAGCACCAAAAATGATCGTTTGAAATGGTCCCCTCCATCGTTCAAAGACAACAAGTGATGGTACAGATCCTCATGTGTTATATCATAGACAGATGTAGTATGTTTCTTCTTACCCTTCACATCAACCAACTTTGTTAACTCCCTCCATTCCAAGCGAGCTTTTGAATAAGATTTACTCTTATTCAAGTAAATGCCAAGAACCTGGTGTACAACAGAATCGTCGATATGTAACCAATCCCCAAACCCAAGAACCAGGGACATAATGCCAGGCTTGAAGCTCTCGGCAAGGTACATGCACAGGCGGGCGGGAAGAAACTGCACTCTAAGATGTAATATGGACCCAAAACCTATCTCTTCAATGTCTTTTCTTTGGGCTGCACTTAGACGAACGATCAGATCGTATAACCTAGACGGTGAAGTGCGTAACAAAATCTTAGGTAGCCCGGCTTTCCTTTTCTTAATCAACTGCCACTCCTCCCTCTGCTGTGAAGTTTTATAAACTCTTCTCTTCACTTCACCAGCAATCTTCGGTTTCTTTGCCTCCTGATCTGAAGACACAACATCTGGCTCTTTACGCTTACCAAGGACATCAATCCTTTGTTTCCGCTTCCGAAGCCTCTCATAAACTTTCAGATTCACAGACTTTTTCCTTAAAATGCCAATAGGCATGTTATCTTCATCACTTAGCCCATGTAGCGAACTAGTTGCAGAGTCAGGAACCACTAACTCTGCAGCTAGAGAGGCTGCAGCAGTTTCTTCTACAAAAAGACACAATCAAACCACAACTTAAGAAATGTTTGGCAATCTACTTCCAGAGGATTTGATATTCAAAGTACTACTGAAATTTTACAACACATAGTACTAATAATTTAATATTCAAACTGCTAAAAGTTTCCCATTCATACCTAAAAATATTTTGACATTCATAACATGTTCGACAAAAACATACCGAGATTCAGTATATTACAGAAAATTAAAAAAAAAACAGAAGTCCTACTTAAAGAGTTTTGTACTTCAGTTTATATATAGGGTCAAGTGAATTATGCCTTCCAGAATGTTTCTCAGCATCATTAAGAGGTTACCTATGATTTTAGAAGAAAGGGGCATGACAGATTATAGGCCATAACATTTAAAGTCTAGGGCATATCTTCTCTTTTGTAGAGTCAGATTTTGAGGAAATGAAATAGTACATGACTCAAAAAATCAGTTTAGGGTTAAGTGAATGAGATTGGAGGGTGAGGTTAGGGGTCAACTCTTAACTCTTAATTGCTTGACTATCATAGTTTTTGTTCACACAAATCTACAATGCATAGAATATTGTTGCTCGGTTACTCAGCTATGATGCTGCAAATGATAATAGTTAAGCTTTGTAATTGTTCATAGATTTTCAGAAGTTCATGAATTTGAGAAGCCAAATGATTCACAAGCTCTGAACCTTATGAACTCATATGCAGTGACTTTGTTAGAAGAGTTTACCTTGTTTGCTCGAGGTCCTGTGGAAATCGGAGAACATTTTTGAGGTCATTTTGAAGACCTACAGTTCTCCTTGAGTTCGACTTCGTCTTCGTCTTCGTCTTCGTCTTCTTCTGCTTCTGCTTCTACTTCGTCTTCGTCTTCTTCTGCTTCTGCTTCTACTTCGTCTTCGTCTTCTTCTTCTTAATACGAAATTAACAATATGAAATAAGAAATCGGACACACGCATATTGAATGGGGGCAAAATAAAAAAATATAAAATCAAAATCAAAAAGGGGATTGATTCGATTAATTTAAAATCTCGCGTGTTTCTAACTAAAATCTCGCGTGTTTCTATCTAAAATCTCGCGTGTTTATATCTAAAATCTCGCGACAAATAAAAAAGGGCCACAAATTACAATTTTGCCACCGCGTCTCTCAGCGCGATCTGAGGCATCGATCCGAACGGATCATGCGGCCCACAAGAGTTCGTAGTTTGCACAATAAGGGGTGGTTTTTACCTGATAGCTATCCTATATATATATATAACCATTATCAAATACAAATCAGGAATTGAAATATAAAATGAAAACTGTTATCAGCCATTCGATCTTATTATATAGAGGGCTCGGATTAAAATGACAGATTTTGAAATTAACAAAATTATGATTTATTTTTCTGTATTTTCGTATATCCAAAGGGTGTTTCAGTCTTTTTTTATTAACTTGTAACTAACCTAATCAAATCTCTCTCACACGATCTCCTTCCCTCTCTTCTCATCCCCAAATCCAATTCCTACTCTCGGCGGCCGCGATGAGCTCTCGATTGGATGCCTCCGCCGTGCTTCTCAGATCGTGCGCCTAGGGATCGGTTTCCACCAATAACATATCAGAGTACCTGAGGATGTTCTGCGCCAAGGACTTTCTCGATCCTTCTTGCTTTGAACCATTAATGTGAGTTTGATTTCGAACCCAACTCTTGTTGAGAAAAATCAATATCTTGTGTGTTTTTGTGTTGCTGGAGAATACAGCTTGTTTGAAGCTCTTTAGAATTTAAATTGATTTGTGTATCATGGGCAATGCATAACAAGTACCTGAAATGTGTTCAATTGTTTTAATAGCTTACAATACCTTCTTTATTGATGAATGGGTTATTTTTTGATTGAACTGGTAAATATGTATTCATTTCACAATGTTCAATCTTAATTGTCAGTTATTTCATGGTGCATAGTCATAAGTATTGAGATGAACAATTGAATATTGGATGTCTTTTGTCATCCAATGAACTTTTTTATCATGATCAAATTTCGTTTAGAGTTTTTACTGATTTTTAACAAATAGTACATGCATATGTTTCAATGTCCATTTAGAAAAGTACAAAAATCCATTGAATATATTCATGTAAGGGTTGTTTATTAGTATAGCCGATTTTTTTTTGCATAGGCCCATTGTTAACTTTGATTCACTAGACACATTGTTGAGGGTTGTATTTTGTTTTGGTTATGGTTTGGAACGATAACAAAGATGACTTGCATGTGTTTCATTACTACTACCCAATTGTTTCAAGTAGTTTGAGAACCAATATAAATTAGCTAATGTTTCATTAGTTGTAGATATGTAATTGTTGCACAAGTTTCAATTTCAATTGTCATATGTTTCACCAATGATAATTAAAAGTATCTTGATGATTAAGTGACTATCTCACCGTCCATAGTTAAAATGTTACTGATTTCTAACAAATATTATAGGAATATGTTTCACTATTAATATATTTTTGGTTCAACCTTATCGAGTGGTAACACTGCACAATATACCTTCGAATGTTTAATTTGTTCTAGACATTTATTTGATGCTTTTGTTTCAATCCCAAAAACCAATTGTTTCAACTTATTATTACAAGTATTAACATTTTAGACATTGAAACAATTATTGGTTTTAGAATGAATCATGCTGACACAAGTATTTATGGCCCTAAACATGGTTAGTATATACAATGGACCATTACATGTTGTCAATTGTTTCACCAAACATTTTTTGTTATTTCAGTTTCACCATCCACATTAAGAGTGTCACTGATTTTTAATAAATATGATCAATAGATTTTTGGTTCCACCTTATCTACAATTATCGAGATAATTGGTTCAAGTGATTCATTCTTAATTTACGCCTAAATATTTCATTAATTTACGTTTATTTGATGCACTTGCTTCATTTCCAATACCATTTGTTTCAACTTACTGGTACTAGTATTAACACTTTAGACAATTGAAACAATTGTTGATTTAGTATGAATCATGTGCACACAAGTACTTTTGACACGAATATGGGTAAACCCCAGACTTTTTTTTATTCAAATCATGATCAATGTTGTTCTATAGTTGTTTCACTTTATACAATGGATCACTAGATGTTTCATTATTCCTGCAACAATATTTCATAGCTTTGTGTATAGATTTTCATTGCAACTGATATGGTTTTTTATGCAGTATAAAATGATTTCCACCAGCACAAACAAAACATTTCTGTAAAGCATCAAGGACTCTAGTTTCAGATGTGGAGGAATCATCTTCTGATGATAACCCTGTTTTTATTGCCGGAAGCGATAGACTTGTAGTAAGAAGGGTCGTCATGAAGAAGTTAAACCAGTATGCAGGCATGTTTCAAAGCAACCAAGAAGACTGTCTACCAAAATGAAATCTGAAACAAGGGATGTTGAAAAGGAGAAGTTGGACTAAATTCAAATGTATATGTATGTGTTGTGCCTAGTTTGACAAGTTACTTGTAATTGAGAAGTTTGGAAACATAATATCTATACAATTTTCTATTACGATTGAATCAAAATTCTAGCATAACTGTATAATGAAACTTATGTTCACAAGGTATGAAACCTTTTCATATTTAGGATTCAAACGTAATATGCCAAAACTGATCTACTGTTATTAATGTGTACTTCAACAACAATGTTTTGATTTCAGAACAATATAAAGTATGTGTGCTACTTTAAAAACATAATTTTATCATCAAATTTCAGTTCATATACACTAAAACATATTGCCTAAACATTTCAAATCTTCTCCTATTTATAGTAGCAGCTTGTTTCAAATTCAGAAAATTGTGATTTCACTATATGCTTTATATCGGGATGTATTTATATAATCCATTAATCGCCTATAAATATAAGAAAACTGGTATTGGCTGCAAAAAAAATTAAAATCTCTTTTACAATTTTTCAGCTATGTTGTCATTTGAATTAATATAGAACAACTGCCCATGGCAGTTGGCGTGGTAATTGGATTGCTATTGTGGGGATGAAGCAAGAGAAAAAATATTCATTCCTAATATGCCCTTTTATTTATTTATTTATTAACATATTAATTCATTTCAGTTACTAAAATTCTTCAACATTGGATGTCTTTCAATCTAATGATTAGGATTAGTTTTTAACTTATATTTTAAGTATACTTTATATTAGATAGTGAGCCTATATATATATATTCAGATTATATATTTTCATTATTGTCCACTTTTTTGTCCTACCAGCAATTTGAGCTCTCTTCTATCTTTCGAACAATTATTTCCCGTCTTTTCCTTAATGGTATATTTTCATCTCCTCAACATCGTCTTCTATGGATCTACCGCTTGACGAGAATAGAATTATGAAGTTACTAGAAGAACATATTGAAACGGCACATCAACAACAGATTGAGGCAGAGTTAGCGACACTTTTTCTCGTCTTCAACTGACAAGATTGATGAGTATGTGCGCATAGGTGTCAACACGACGTTGATGTATGTGCGAAAATTTTGTATATGTATCATCACTATCTTTAGGATAACATATCTACATCATCCAATTGAGTCACTGTAAAACCCGCTTCGTTTCATTAGGGTATTAATTTAAAATCCGAAACCCGTAGGGTAGGTTTTTGAAAAAAGTGGTAAAGCAAAAAAAAAAGACAAACTGGACAGGCCAGGCCTGTTTCGGCCAGCCTGGTGCAGGCCCCCATCCAACTCGCTTGGGCCTAAGGCCCGTTGCTCAGCTGAGGCCCGAGAGGGCCGGCCCATCGCGTCTGATATAAGCTGAAATCCTAGGGTTTCAGCATCAGAAACGCGCAGCCGAGACCCACCCTCTCCTTCGATCCTCTCGACCTCACTCTCTCTCCTCCTTCGTCTTCTTTGCCGAACCAGCACCGGCCACCATCGTTTCCGGCCGCCACACCCCTCACAACCCTTGTCCCATCCTTCTCCTTCATCTCCCGACCTATCTCACCGTCTCCGTCCAAAAACCCGGTTCCGTTCGAGCCCTAACGCGCCACAGCCCCGTTTCCCGTTACGAGCATTCTTCGGCTGGCCTGACTGCGTACGAGGCTCGGCAGGTTCTGAGCATTCTTCGGCTAGCCTGATCCGTGTTCTTATCTTTGGGGAAGGTCATTGTTGGTTGTGTTTGTTTTGCTTTGCGAGTTTGAGGTTGAGTACTTGAGTTGGTGTCGGTTTTTTGGTGTTGGTTTTGGTGTTGATTTTAGTGTTGGTGTTACTGGCTTTATCTACTAATTATGCCATAGTCAGTCTGGTATCCGTGGAGGTGAGCGAACGCTTACCCCTAGCTGCTTTTCCTACAGGTACTGATCACTGGGCGGACTAGGTTAGCTCTTGAAGTTGGTGGAGCTTGGAGCGGAGTCTGGTCTTATTTTTGTTGAGCCTAGTGACGGATATTGTACCCTGTCCACTTGTTGGGACGTTTTTGTATTGTAAATAGTACGATTTTGAGAAGTAAATGGAAATGTCAAAGCTTTTATTCAAAACAGGTTCAAGTGCTTTTATGTTTTAAAATGTTCGCGTCCCGAGTTCGTTTCTCTGAATTTGGGGCGTGACAGCTTGGTATCAGAGGTCGAGGTTTCAAACCTCGGACTGTCCGTCACTTAGGGGGGGGGAGTCGAGTCAGTGTAGACCCGTCATGTCTTGAGTCTTGTTTGTGTTTGTGCGTATGTTACAGTATTTTGTTGCTGGCATACTGATTGTGTGTGATTGCGTGAACTGTTTTTAACTGTCGCGGGTCGACTCAGGAGCGCTCCTGTAGTCGAACGTGACGGTGTTGATGTCAAGTCGGTACAACGTGTTTCGGGGACGCCTGAACCGGGTTGTAACTACGTGATGTCAAGGAACGAAGTTTTAAAATGAAAGGGTGGAGGTTTTAAAATTGTTTGCCCTGTTGGCATGTCCTGAACTTGATTGGCCCTATGGGCGTAGGTTCGATTTTGGGTGGCCCGGTGGGCAAGGTTCGACTCTGGTTGGTTTGTCGTCGCTTGTGTGGTGTATGTCGGTGTGGTCTCGTATACTAATACTATATATAAAGTATGTTTAGCTTGACCGGTGTGGCGCTTAGGTGATAAGCATGCTAGTGTAAGCTTAGACCGGGTGAACGTTAGTGTTTTTGAACTATCGTTTTTATTTAAGTTCGCAAACTGAACGTTTGCGTGTATCCGTGCAGAGGATACTGTTCATGGCTCGCGGCAGGCGGGGACGACCATCAGGAACATGGGGTCAGGCACCCACGCGAGGCCGGCGGGGACGGTCAGCAGGGGCACCAGGGAGGGTGCCAACCGTCGAGCCCGCCGACTACGCGGAGGCACAGGGCACTCCTGTCGGAGAAGACAGGAGAAGTGATCTTGGGTATGGATTGGCTGTCGAAGTACCGACCCCTGGTGATCTTCTCGTGTTGGGGATGACTACCTTTGATGTGATCTTGGGTATGGATTGGCTGTCGAAGTACCGAGCCAACATCGATTGCTACAGACGACGAGTGACAGTGACAGTGGGCGGTACGAAGGTGACGTGCGTGCTGGGGAGTAAGAGTGGGGTCCTCCTGTCGGCGTTGTCCGCAGAGGAGGAAGTACCGGCTGTGCAGAGCCGAGAGTTACCGAGAGTGGTATGCGAGTTCCCCGAGGTCTTTCCTGAGGAGTTGAGCAAGCTGCCACCGATTCGTGAGGTGGAGTTCGGGATTGACCTAGTGCCGGGAACGTCGGCGATATCGATGGCGCCTTACAGGTTTGCGCCGACAGAGTTGACTGAGTTGAAGCGTCAGCTGGAGGAGCTTCAGCAGAAGGGGTTTATCCGTCCGAGTGCATCACCGTGGGGAGCACCAGCACTCTTCGTGAAGAAGAAGAGTGGAGAGCTACGGATGTGTATAGATTACCGGAAGCTGAACCGAGTTACGGTGAAGAACCGATACCCGATGCCGAGGATCGATGACTTGTTCGACCAGTTGAGAGGGGCGACTCACTTCTCGAAGATTGATCTGCGATCCGGTTATTATCAGTTGCGAGTCCGTGAGGGGGACGTCGCAAAGACTGCATTCCGGACACGCTATGGGCACTACGAGTTCCTGGTGATGCCATTCGGGCTGACGAACGCGCCAGCAGCGTTCATGGACCTGATGAACAACATCTTCCGGCCGTACCTAGATCAGTTTGTGGTGGTGTTCGTGGACGACATCCTGATATATTCGCAGAACGAGGCGGCGCATAAGGCACATCTGAGGGCTGTTCTGACACTACTGCGGAAGCATCAGCTATATGCCAACCGGGAGAAGTGCGAGTTCTGGCTCTCTGAGGTGAGGTTCCTCGGCCACATCGTATCCCGTGACGGTATTCTAGTCGATCCGTCGAAGATCGACGCGGTCTCGAAGTGGGCACGGCCCACGAGTGTTTTCGAGATCCGTAGCTTTCTGGGATTGGCAGGCTACTATAGGCGATTTGTCCAGGATTTTGCACGACTAGCCGCACCGATGACTCTGTTGACCCGCAAGGGTGTGGGGTTCGTGTGGACAGATGACTGTGAGCGCGCGTTCGCGGAGTTGAAGACTCGACTGACTACAGCTCCAGTGTTGGTGGTGCCCGAGCGAGGGATTGGCTATGATGTCTACTGTGATGCGTCCGGAGAGGGACTTGGTTGCGTGCTGATGCAGTCGGGCAGAGTTGTGGCTTATGGCTCCAGGTAGTTGAAGATACACGAGCGCAACTATCCTACCCACGACTTAGAGCTAGAAGCAGTCGTGTTTGCGCTAAAGAGCTGGCGATATTATCTGTACGGCGAGGGGTTTCAGGTGTTTTCGGATCACAAGAGCCTCAAGTACATATTTTCCCAGCGAGACCTGAACATGCGTCAGCGACGGTGGATGGAACTACTCGAGGAGTACGACTTCGAGCTACACTACCACCCAGGCAAGGCGAACGTTGTCGCCGACACCTTGAGTAGGAAGTCGGCTCCGAGCCTCGCCAGCATATCTGTCCGAGAGTGGGGCATGATGGGGGAGCTGAGCACATTCGGGCTTGAGCTAGAGGAGGTTACTGGCGGTGTTGCCACGTGCTCGCTAGTGGCTCAGCCCTCACTGCTTGCCCAAGTGTTGGAGGCGCAGACGGAGGACGTCGAAGCATCGGAGATCCGCGAGAGAGTCGTCAGGGGTGACGAGGTGGTGGGCTGGCAGGACAGTACTGATTGGGGACTACGGTACCGCGGGGGGCTGTTCGTACCGGTTAACTGTAGAGACGCCGTGTTACGAGAGGCACACCATTCGCGTCTCACAGTGCATCCGGGGGGCACCAAGATGTACCGTGACCTCAGACGACACTACTGGTGGCGCGACATGAGGAGAGCAGTCGCAGAGTTTGTGTCGAGATGCCTTGTCTGTCAACAGGTGAAGGCCGAGCATCAGCGTCCCGCGGGATTGTTACAGCCACTACCGATTGCTCAGTGGAAGTGGGAACACATTACGATGGACTTCGTGTGTGGACTACCGAGATCGCCCAAGGGAAACGACGCCGTGTGGGTGGTGGTTGACCGACTGACCAAGTCGGCTCACTTTCTGGCTATTAGGATGACAGACCCGGTCGACAAGTTGAGCAGTGTGTATATCCAGGAGATAGTGTGTCTCCACGGGGTCCCGGTGTCGATAGTGTCTGACAGGGATCCCCGCTTCACGTCCAGGTTCTGGCCGAGTCTGCAGAAGGCACTTGGGACAGAGGTCCTACTCAGCACAGCACATCATCCTCAGACAGACGGTCAGTCTGAGCGTACCATTCAGATCTTGGAGGACATGCTGCGAGCATGTGTGCTAGATTTCAGAGGATCTTGGGAGACCCACCTACCATTGGCCGAGTTCGCCTACAACAATAGCTTCCAGGCCAGTATCGGGATGGCACCGTTCAAAGCGTTGTATGGTCGGTCGTGTCGGTCACCAGTATGTTGGGCACAGGTGGGGGACAAGAGTCTGTTGGGGCCAGATCTTGTCAGAGAGACGACGGAGAAGGTCGCATTGATCCGCGATCGGTTGAGGACCGCGCAGAGCCGGCAGAAGAGTTATGCCGACAGACGGCGTCGACCTCTTGAGTTTGCAGTCGGGGATCACGTGTTCCTGAAGGTGAGCCCGAGGAAGGGGCTGGTGCGGTTCATGCGCAGCGGGGGCAAGTTGGCTCCAAGGTACATTGGCCCGTTCTAGATTTTGGGCAGAGTGGGAACAGTGGCTTATCGTCTGGCGTTGCCACCGCAACTTGGGAGAGTCCATAACGTCTTCCACGTGTCTCAGTTGCGGCAGTACAACGCAGACCCCTCCCACGTCATTGAGTGGACTGATATCGAGGTGGCTGATGATGTCTCCTATGAGGAGCAGCCGGTTCGGATCATGGACACACGGGAGCAGATTCTGCGGGGAGGCAAGATTATCCGCCTGGTACGAGTGCAGTGGAAGCACCACGGGGCTGAATCGACTTGGGAACGCGAGGACGAGGTTCGCGCGAAGTATCCCGCCTTGTTTGTCTCCCGAGGTACGCCTGTTTTAAATTTCGTGGGCGAAATTCCTTTAAGGGGGGTAGATTGTAAAACCCGCTTCGTTTCATTAGGGTATTAATTTAAAATCCGAAACCCGTAGGGTAGGTTTTTGAAACAAGTGGTAAAGCAAAAAAAAAAGACAAACTGGACAGGCCAGGCCTGTTTCGGCCAGCCTGATGCAGGCCCCCATCCAACTCGCTTGGGCCTAAGGCCCGTTGCTCAGCTGAGGCCCGAGAGGGCCGGCCCAACGCGCCTGATATAAGCTGAAACCCTAGGGTTTCAGCATCTGAAACGCGCAGCCGAGACCTTCCCTCTCCTTCGATCCTCTCGACCTCACTCTCTCTCCTCCTTCGTCTTCTTCGCCGAACCAGCACCGACCACCATCGTTTCCGGCCGCCACACCCCTCACAACCCTCGTCCCATCCTTCTCCTTCATCTCCCGACCTATCTCACCGTCTCCATCCAAAAACCCGGTTCCGTCCGAGCCCTAACGCGCCACCGCCCCGTTTCCCGTCTCTGACCACCCTGTCTCTCTCTCCTTCGTCTTCCTCACCAAACTCCGACCGAGCACCACCTTCCCTTCAACCGAACGCGAACCGAGCTCCCGCCGTCGCCGGCGAGCTCGTCAGATCCGGAACGAGACGAGTCGTCCGGACCCGAGCCGTACACCGCCGCTCTCCACCGTCTCCACCATGTCGGTACGGTGAGTTCTCTTCATGTGGAACCTCGGCCGATAACGGCATCGCCGATGGTCGGCCGGACCAAAACCGAGCTCGTCCCTCTTCTCTTATTCTCCCTTTCCCGAGTCCGTTCAGATCCGATCGGTGATAGAACGCTCTGTTCTGGATCTGGTTGGGACGGAATGAGACTTTGGAAATGGAAAGGAACAGAACAAGAACGTGATCTCGGTTTGTTTAAGGAGTATTGGGTTGTATTGTAAATCTGAAATGTAAAGATTGTAAAGAAGAACATCAAATTTTAAGTTATTGTTATTATGTCATTTACGTTTTTTTGATCTGTTTAAGGGTGAAAAAGGAAGGGTTAAATCTGTTTGTAAAATGAAAATCAACTTTAGACTAAATGTTAGATCTTTATCGTTCGGACGTAAAATTGTTATCGTTAAAACTAGGTCGGGTTAAGTTTAACGGGTTTTAAAACGAAAGTCGATTGTTAAGATTAGACTCGAGTTAAGACTAAATCGAAAAGGGGAAACCAAGCCGATCGACTTTATAAGGGTCTTGGACCAAAATATCGACTTTGGAAACGAGCAGAAGGAAATCGTTCGTTTTGAAATCAAAGTCGGAATTAAGTAAAGAAAAGGAGTTTCAAAGACGGTTTTAAGTTAAAAATGGTTTTAACTGGGTTTAGATCAAATCTGAGTTCGGTGCACGGGTGCTCGAACCCGATCCATCGTAAATCCCACTTTTATCCCGCTCGAGTGTAAACGACAACTGTCGGATTTAAACTGGACTAATTGTAACCTTTCACTTAACAGCGGAACCGTTATTAAATTGTGGCTTTGGGTTAAATTTAGAGTCCGGCTCCGATCAAAGGGGGAGCCCCGAAAAGCAATTTACAAAACCCGGGCAGATTCGCCACGTCGGGCGAATCGAGCCTTTAAGGGTCCTTTATCGACAATGTCGGGTAATTGGGAAGTTTGGGAGTGAGCGACATTGTCGGGGTTACGTTTGGGCGTTGAGTTTATTTAATTTTCGGTCTGTTCGTACTAGTTTAAAAGTGAGTTAATTGTGTTCTTTTATATCGTGCTGCGGACCGAGGCAAAGGGAAGCTCGGCGAGTGATTGGGACTACTTCGAGGTTTATTGGAGCGCTTTTGGGTTTATATACGAGGTAGGGAAAAGTAGCCGGATCTCGGCCCTGATTAGGGAAAGTTAACAGTAGAACTGCATGTGACACCGGGGTGTCGTGGGTTGTTTGGGTTTATTTAATTATTAGAAAAGCATGTTACGGGAACTTAGTTTTTATTGGAAATGCATGTGACACTTAGTAGTGTCGTAGGAACAGAGAACTTAGCGATAATTGAATTACTAGAGGCATATGACCATGCCCGGAGGTTGACTGTTTAATTTCTGTCTTGGGTGGCCATGAGAGCCCGTGTTTTTATTATTGGTGTTTGGGTGGCCATGAGAGCCCGTGTTTTTATTATTGGTGTTTGGGTGGCCATGAGAGCCCGTGTATTTATTATTGGTGTTGGGTGGCCATGAGAACCCGTGCTTTTATTGTTGAGTTTGGGGTGGCCATGAGAGCCCGTGTGTTATTTTTGGCGTCTTGGGGTTGTTGAGCCCGTGAGTTAAGCGGTTGTGTTTTGGGAGGCCATGATGGCCCGTGGGGTTATTGAACCCGAGTCTTGACTGTTGGGATGTCTTGAGTGGCCTTGAGTGCCTGTTTGTTGAACTTGCTTGTGTTTGTGGTTGCGTTTGCCCGAACCGACTGTGTGTCGGGGAGTGGTGTGGATTTTGGCAGGTTACAAGCATTCTTCGGCTGGCCTGACCAAACTCGAGCCTCGGCAGGTTCTGAGCATTCTTTGGCTAGCCTGTTCCGTGTCCGGATCCCGAGAGGTTATGAGCATTCTTCGGTTAGCCTGATCCGTGACCGGGTCCCGGCAGGTTACGAGCATTCTTCGGCTGGCCTGACCGCGTACGAGGCTCGGCAGGTTCTGAGCATTCTTCGGCTAGCCTGATCCGTGTTCTTGTCTTTGGGGAAGGTCATTGTTGGTTGTGTTTGTTTTGCTTTGCGAGTTTGAGGTTGAGTGCTTGAGTTGGTGTTGGTTTTTTGGTGTTGGTTTTGGTGTTGGTTTTAGCGTTGGTGTTACTGGCTTTATCTACTAATTATGTTATAGTCAGTCTGGTATCTGTGGAGGTGAGCGAACGCTCACCCCTAGCTGCTTTTCCTACAGGTACTGATCACTGGGCGGACTAGGTTAGCTCTTGAAGCGGGTGGAGCTTGGAGCGAAGTCTGGTCTTTATTTTGTTGAGTCTAGTGACGGATATTGTACCCTGTCCACTTGTTGGGACGTTTTTGTATTGTAAATAGTATGATTTTGAGAAGTAAATGGAAATGTCAAAGCTTTTATTCAAAACAGGTTCAAGTGCTTTTATGTTTTAAAATGTTCGCGTCCCGAGTTCGTTTCTCTGAATTTGGGGTGTGACAGTCACTCTATCGTAACAACTTATTTTAACTGTTTGGCTTAAACATAAAAAAAAAATTGATTTGTATGCTTAAACCAAACTTTAAGTCAAGTGTTTGGCTTACACACTCTACATCGTCTAGGAAAAAAATGGACTAACAGAGAAAGCACATTAGTTACCGATTAAACAAACTTTTATATTTTCAAAAATAAAACATCGACCGAAAAGCAGCTGGTGTTGTAGGATTTCTAGAAACCGTGTTGTGCTGTCGCTGATGTCGATTGGTTTCTACCGGTTTTCGGTTTTCCAGTTAAATTTGAACATCTTTATGGACGGTCCATTGTTTTTAGGAAAAACTTCAAGTACTAACTATTCCCGACTTGTACATCTCAAGAACTTGCTGCTGACTTATTAGTCGATCAGATCAGTACCCTTGACTTATAGTAATTACACAGACTAACATTTTCCGTTAAAAATGAAAGAAAACGTTAGAAAAAACTTCAAGAACTAACTGTTATATGACTATTGAGCTCTAAAACTAACTGTAGACTTTTACTTTTTTGAGTTTTTCCTTACGTTTTTTGTCATTTCTAACGGAAAATGTTAGTTTGTGGAATTACCATAAGTCAAGGGTACTGATCTGATCAACTAATAAGTCAACAACAAGTTCTTGAGCGGTACAACTCGACGATAGTTAGTTCTTGGTTTTACTCCTTGCTTTTATGTATGTTTTGACCTGTTGGACTTTTGTCGGTTTTTGATGTGGGTTTGTGGTTCTTTCCCACAATCCAAGCCTTTTGACGAAAGAAAATTGTGTTGCTTCCGGTAAATGGGTTCATTACAAAGGAATGAAAGTACAGCAAGTAACCAAGAATTCATGCTGAAGAAGACAGCACAAACATAACATTTATCCAGCTTTTCTGAGCTGCTTGAAATAGATCAATATATACATACAGAACAAGAAAAAAATATGGTAATTGGCAGTAAGATATCAGAATCAAAAACTTCTTTTTTTCAGTTTATTTCCCTCTCTGGTTCATTTGTCCGGTTGAAGAAACCTTTCTTCATTGGCTAAAAATCACACAGCATCGATATGGTAATGTAGGCTATTACTCGAGTTTTCTGGGTGTGGAGTAACAGCTGGTCCAGATGCAATTGCAAACTGCAGACCCCTACGCTGCCCCGACTGCAACACAAAAGCAACCTGTGTAGCTGCCAATGCTGCAGCTTCCTGTTTCATCCCAAGTTTGTCAACTTCCACATTATAATAGGCTGATATAGTTTGAGGAAATGCTTCTTTTACTGGCACAAAACTATAGTAAAATGATGACCTGTCTTTGCCTCCGGCGCTGCAATATACTGACAGCCCAAGCCATGATGTAACAGGGCAAAAGAAACCCAGCAGCTCGAAGCAATAAAAGCTGAATAACAAATTTATCAATTGAACTATAAAGCCGGATGCAGTTATCATACGAGAAGGGAATATAAAGGCACTCACAGAGAAGTAAGTTGGCGCATCTTCATCTTCTCCATCAGCATCAGTAATAGTCAATGCATGCCTCAAGAGTACAAGCGCCATCAACTGCAAAACATAGTCAATTATGCTTAGATAAGAAGCAACATCATCATACAAGTTCTTGTTGAGCATTAATGATCCAAGTGCATATTACTATCATCGCAGCTGAACGGCAAAAGGCAGCTCCACTGGCATTAGAAGCGGCATATTCGTCATACTCAGCTTCCAAAAAGTGGCGCTCTGCCTCTGCAATAGCCAAGAGGCGAGGATCGTGTAAATCCAAAGGGGTGCCCGAAATTGTCCAGCCTCCACTGATCAGGAAATCAGAAGACAATGAAGCAAAACCCGGACTACAATCTCTTCGAAAGACAGGGAAAAACTTGGCTTACCCAATATCAATGGCAATATCTTCATTACGAGGTGGAGGAGGTGGAGCCGTATAACCAGGTTGATAAGACTGTTCATCATTCAATATTTGTAAAACTATCACTTATATATATATATATCATTGTTGATTTGAATCTAAAATATTATGGAACGCATTCACAAGGTAAAAGGTAAATAAGAAAGTAGCCCAATCTAAACGCATTAGAGTAGGAACGACCTTGAAACAGATTAAGGCCTAAACATGAAAGATTGTGTTAAGTATGTGAAAATAAGCCACCTCATTTTCAGGAAATTCAACATCTTCACCCCTAAACTGATATCCACATACTAAAGCATACTTCTCCCAAGCAATATCAAAAGAAAAACTATAATACCCGAAAGCACAAATGATAGTTTTCCCAATCTTACAGAAAACAAAGTAGCAAGAAGATTACAATCCTTCTTATTTACCTTATACAAACTCACTCTTCAAGATAATAAATAGATAAGACATTGTAACCCATCATGACCCTTCTTCTCAGACATGGGAAGTTTAGAAAATATATATGTGAGTGTGTGTTGATTTAATTTAGTTTGCATGGATGAGCAGACAACACATACCTGGTGACAGATCTCACAAATTGTATCTCCTTTCTCGTTGCACCAGTGCTGGACACACTTTCTATGAGCATACTGCATAAACATTTTGTAGCCATTGAAATGCCATTGCAACCGAAAAGAGAAACAGAAACCACATAATGACCAAGCCACCATCATGAATGATATCATTTACATCACCTCAAATAGACTGTTATCAAATTGCATCATAACACAATAGCTCATCAAAGAACATTACCAAACACAGGATGACTACGATAAATGTAGCCAAACCAACAGATAAAATACAGACCCTCTAAAAATGCTGCATATGCAATAAAAAAACAGGGGCCGCCCGAGCTCGGAGTCATACAGCATCACCACCACTATGGCACTACAGTACAACCACATCTGGTCTTGAACAGAAGACAAAACAGCCAAACCCATCTATCTCTTGATTCTCCAAGCAAACAAACCCACATTGACCAAATGGGTATAGAAAAAAAAACATATTTTTGAAAAGCCAAAATCAAATTCACATCCAACTCCCAAAAGGGCTTTCTCATATCAAACTAGAAGCATACAAATCAGTCACAAAGAAGAAGAAAAAAACCATACCTTGAGGCTTCCACTACAAGCGCAAGGAGACTCCAAATTCTGGGGGTAATCTTCCTCCTGGCAAATGCGGCACTCCGCCCCCTGGATCAGAGGCGCCTCCTCATCCAAACCCCCAATTTCGTCCTCCTTCACCGCCGAGGAAGAAGACGGCCCAGAAGCCTCGGAGCTGAAGGTATCGGGAGAAGAAGAAGGAAGAGGAGCCTGAACATCTTCTCGTTGACACGATGGCAAGGTCACGGGCCTAATGATCCTGTCCACATACAATACCAAATGATCGCTCATTTTTCACCTCCTCCTCCGACAACACCTTCCTCTTATTTCCAACAATTGTATTTTTATTTTTTCAAAATTCTCCTCTCAGATCCGACACTCCTAATTTGAGGTCCTAAAACAAGCCTAGATAAATCGAAACAGAAAATAACCAAAAACGAATCAAAGGGTAAAGTTAAGTTTTATGTATTATGAGTTGAGAAAGGAACCTAGAAACCAACGACCGCCGCGAGGAGCACTGCGGGCAGGAGGTTTCTGAGAAAATCAAAGAGATAATTTGAAATCAGAGAGAAAAAAATATTTTTATTATATTTTCGTTCTTTGAAGAAGAGAGGAAAAAAGATTGGATTTTGATTTAAATTCACGACACCAGAGCGTGTCTTGCGGCTTGGGTTTCGATCATTTTTAAGGGTCTGTCTATTTTTGCTATTTATAGGTACCTTATCGTGTTTAAGGATACTACGTGTCTGTACCTCAATCCTTTGGTCTCTTACCGTTCTTCGGTCGGGTCAGGCGACGTCATTCCAATGGTCATGACGGCAATTACGTTATTTCATCTATTTGCCGCGTTGACGATCGTTTCTTTCATCGTCAACCAGGCTTTGCCGGTTTCCCTCATTAGGGAAAATCCTTTTACTTATATTTGAAAGGAATGGATATCAATTTATTATTTATTAATTTATTATATATTAAATATGGTTGTGTCTTTGTCAGGGCCTCTGAGGTTTGTACCCTCTCGAACTCTAGATAGGGGGACTGTTCGCGATGTAACGGTATGTTCGGCATATTCCACGATCATGACGGTGAGGGTTCGGACCCAATGCTTGATCCGTGACAGTAACGGGTTGCAGAGGAGGACGGTTGAGGCCTCTTCCACGTTCGCTCGTCGAGACTAAGCATGGAGGCAGATTAGGGTTTAGATACCCTACGGTGGGGATGATCCCGGGCCTGACCGTGGGGTCGGTAGCCCTCCGTTCGGCATACTCCACGATCACGACGGTGAGGGTTCGGACCCAATGCTTGATCCGTGACAGTAACGGGTTGCAGAGGAGGACGGTGGAGGCCTCTTCCACGTTCGCTAGTCGAGACTAGGCGCGGAGGCAGATTAGGGTTTAGATACCCTACGGTGGGGATGATCACGGGCCTGACCGTGGGGTCGATGGCCCTCTGTCTCTGGTCTCGAGGAGCACAAGTCAAGCACGCTCTGCAGTTTTAGCACAGAAAAGGACACGGCAAGCGTACCAGTCGTCAAGTAGTATTTCACGATTTTTAGTTCCGAGTTATCGAACCCAAAGGAGCACGAATCAAGCATGTTCTATCTCAAAGTCGGTGTCAAGCTATTTCGATTATATGATGGTTTTGGTTTTAAAACATGTAAAAGTAAACAGTAGGCAAAATTGACAGTGAACGAGTACTCACAAAGCTTTAAAGAGTTTTAATTCAGAGAAAAAGCAATCTAAGGTTTTGGGTTCATAGAGACCATTTCCAATGCATTTAAATGATGATGAACATTGTGAAGTTATCTGATTTTGGGGGCAACGAATCATCTCTCAATCTAGTCCTAACTCCTCACGTTGTTTCGAACCCTAATGGAATCTAACCACCCAGTTCTCACGAATCAGGATGTAGGGAGACCCAAAGCATTACGTTCTTTGATAATTTTTAACTTTCGGTATGGATCCTATGGTTGTTGCAATCGTGTTAAGCTAGCTATCACTAGTCTAGATTTAAACTAAATTTGTATAAGATTTATGACCTAATTGCAATTCACCTCTCACGAGTGTCAGATTGCAATTCCCACCTTCTATCAGGCCTACTCGGGAGATAGAGCATTAAGCTTAAATCGAATACAAACACTAAATCAAATCATCCAACACAATACCCATTCATACATTCAATACTTTGGGAAGTAAATCTCTACTCCCCCATAACCCTAGATTATGGGGTTTTAGTTACTCATGAACAAGGAAGAAGAAGATGCCATTGATGAACACAAACAAAGCTTCATAAATGGAATAAAGTAGAGAAATATAATACCCAAGAGTGATTACAATGATGTTCTTCCAAGTAGAATTCCTCTCCCTAGCTTGCTCTCAACTCTCCTCTCTTCTTAGCTCTCAAAATTACTAGTCCCCCTTATCTAACATAGCTCCCCCCTATTTATAAGAGTTTTGATGGCCTTTTTCTCCTCAAAATCGGACTTGAAAAGAGGAAATTTGCCTCTTTTTCGCCTTAGAATCAGATTTGGAAACAGGTTTCTGGGCACGTCACGGCTCCTTGATGGGACCCGTCACGGATCATGTCACGGCTCCTTGATGGATCAGAGAGTTTTTGGCTGTTTTCGATCTCCGTCACGGCTTCATAGTGGGACCCGTCACAGACCATGTCACGGCTCCGTGGTGGAGCAGAGAGTTTTGGATGGTCTTGGGCCCTTGAAGAAAGTTGTAGATCTCTGAATTCCCTTCGATTTGACATAAAATTCAAATAAATCGGAGTTTTTATGAAGAAGTTATATCCTTCTCAAGATCAGCCAACTTCCAAAACTCCTAAAACCGGGTTTTCTTCTACTTTAGCCCTTTTTTCGATCAAATCACCTACAAACATAATAAGAGACACAATACGAGTAACGAGAGAAAAATGGTCCAAATTATACAATCTCGGGACTAAAATGCTCAAGAATGTGGGCTAAAAACATCTAGAATCGATGCAATTTATGTCCACATCAACTGCGCTGGAGGTCGAGGAAGAGGATGACTCTGCACGAAGGAGGATTAGGACGTCTCCCCTGCCACGGTTGTTGGGTCTCGAGGTAGGGTTGGAGATGAACCAACTCGCAGCGGAAAATCAAGGAAAACCAAGAGACGATTAAAACCATGAAACAACTAATAAAAAATGGATTCACAAGAGAAAAATTCAGCACTAGTTCTTACCAAAACAAGAACACCGGGTAACGAATGATTGGCTTGAGTCTCCAAGACGCCTACGTATCCACATGGGAATCAAAGCCACGTAGTTCTTCTCTTTGAGGACTCAAGAACACAAAAATGGAGGTGGGAGCTTGCCAAACCCGAAATTGCAAGGGAAGGGAGAGAGAAGTTGTGTTTCCTATTCTTGTCTTGTGTTTGTTATGTGGAAAAAAGATGACTTAAACATAACAAAACCCATACTTGTCCAACTAAAAGCATGGGACAAGTATGGTGTCAAGTAAGGTGTAAATAGGACAAAGTATGGCAAGACAAGATTGGGTTAGGTGGTGAATCACCAACACCTTAATCCTTGTCTTGCTTGCTTAGTACTAATTAATCAAGACTTGATTAATTAGTTCCATGGGCCTTGGTTGCATGGGCCTTTCATGGGCCTCTTGGAACATGGCCCGTGGCCATTTCCAACGAGGTCCCGTGATTAGCACATCGCCTCCAAGCCTTCTATACCGAAAATGTCCAACATTATCCAACACGATCAATCCCAAGACTCCAAGCCTTGTCTCGATCCGTAAAGTCCTATTCACTTACGGGCACATGACCCAAAACCCAGTTTTGGTCATGTCCCGAGACAACTCCCTTTTGGCCATTCTCCATAAATGTGTAAATGAGTTTCATCCTCCGGTGTGACCCTTAGGTTTATGCATGTCAATAGATCAACGTAAAATCCCATTTTACTTGATCCTATTTAAGTGGCAACTAACGAGACTTTAGTATTGCCTGACACTGAATAACGAATCGACCCTGTCGATTCTAACCTTTCCGTCATCCCTGTCATTATCCTTTTATCTCCGATATCCTGATTGAGATAAGGCATAGAGCCGTCATCCTTATTATTCTCAATCAATGTTCCTTGATATGTGAGATGACTAAAGATATGATACCCAGTATCATGTGCATGGCCATGCTATTCTTTCAGTCACTCTCGATCAAGCGGCCGAGAACCGATATCTTTCTCATACCTTAGTATGAGGGATAAATCCCTTAGGCGTCTTTCGTGTCACTCATGTAGCCCGTCCCCAAGCCAATCCTGGCCGTTATGGAAGCCCTGTTACGGACAACGTTAGGCTCAGGTCAAACTCAGTTGTTGACTACATAGCGATCACAAAGACTCCTTGGTCTAAGGATACATGACAAGCTACGACACTGAATATGTTCATGACTTAATCTATGGCACATATTCAGGGCGGGTCGTCCAATATCATGTCCCACATGATATCTATGATCAGACTCCGGAATCCCATTCCAATGACTAACAGAACGTAAGCCATAAAGAGCCATCTTTCATACTAGTCGCTTCTAATGAAACTTTGTTGACTAGGGACCCATCGAGTATGATCTATCTAAATCTATGGTTCTATTCGCATGGTGGGCATAGATCAGAGCACACATCGATATATTACTCCAACACATAAGTAATATAAAGCCGCTTTAATTTTATTGCTAACGATGATATATACATTTGGACATTTAGGATTTAACTACGGGCACTAAGACTGACAACGGTATCCTCAGAACCACCTTGTGGCTTATAGGAGGGGTCTGTTGCGGCATACTCCGGCGATAGGGCCTCGTGTTGGGTCTCGAGGTACGGTTGGAGATGAACCAACTCGCAGCGGAAAATCAATGAAAACCAAGAGACGATTAAAACCATGAAACAACTAACAAAGAATGGATTCACAAGAGAAAAATTCAGCACTAGTTCTTGGCAAAACAAGAACACCGGGTAACGAATGATTGGCTTGAGTCTCCAAGACGCCTACGTATCCACATGGGAATCAAAGCCACGTAGTTATTCTCTTTGAGGACTCAAGAACACAAAATAGAGGTGGAAACTAGCCAAACCCGAAATGGCCATGGAAGAGGGAGAGAAAATGTGTTTCCTATTCTTGTCTTGTGTTTGTTATGTTGAAAAAAGATGACTTAAACATAACGAAACCCATACTTATCCAATTAAAGGCATGGGACAAGCATGGTGACAAGTAAGGTGTAAATAGGACAAAGTATGGCAAGACAAGATTGAGTTAGATGGTGAATCACCAACACCTTAATCCTTGTCTTGCTTACTTAGTACTAATTAATCAAGACTTGATTAATTAGTTCCATGGGCCTTGGTTGCATGGGCCTTTCATGGGCCTCTTGGAACATGGCCCGTGGCCATTTCCAACGAGGTCCCGTGATTCGCTCATCGCCTCCAAGCCTTCCATACCGGAAATGTCCAACATTATCCGACGCGATCAATCCCAAGACTCCAAGCCTTGTCTCGATCCGTAAAGTCCTATTCACTTACGGGCACATGACCCAAAACCCAGTTTTGGTCATGTCCCGAGACAACTCCCTTTTGGCCATTCTCCATAAATGTGTAAATGAGTTTCATCCTCCGGTGTGACCCTTAGGTTTATGCATGTCAATAGATCAACGTAAAATCTCATTTTACTTGATCCTATTTAAGTGGAAACTAACGAGACTTTAGTATTGCCTGACACTGCATAACGAATCGACCCTGTCGATTCTAACCTTTCCATCGTCCCTATCATTATCCTTTTATCTCCGATATCCTGATTGAGATAAGGCATAGAGCCGTCATCCTTATTATTCTCAATCATTGTTCCTTGATATGTGAGATGGCTGAATATATGATACCCAGTATCATGTGCATGGCCATGCTATTCTTTCAGTCACTCTCGATCAAGCGGCCGAGAACCGATATCTTTCTCATACCTTAGTATGAGGGATAAATCCCTTAGCCGTCTTTCGTGTCACTCATGTAGCCCGTCCCCAAGCCAATCCTGGCCGTTATGGAAGCCCTTTTAGGGACAACGTTAGGCTCAGGTCAAACTCAGTTGTTGACTACATAGCGATCACAAAGACTCCTTGGTCTAAGGATACATGACAAGCTACGACAATGAATATGTTCATGACTTGATCTATGGCACATATTCATGCCGGGTCGTCCAATATCATGTCCCACATGATATCTATGATCAGACTCCGGAATCCCATTCCAATGACTAACAGAACGTAAGCCATAAAGAGTCATCTTTCATACTAGTCGCTTCTAGTGAAGCTTTGTTGACTAGGGACCCATCGAGTGTGATCTATCTCGATCTATGGTTCTATTCGCATGGTGGACATAGATCAGAGCACACATCGATATATTACTCCAACACATAAGTAATATAAAGCCGCTTTAATTTTATTGCTAACGATGATATATACATTCGGACATTTAGGATTGAACTACGGGCACTAAGACTAACACCTCGTCCCCGTGTGAGCCGACGAGAGTTTCAACCGTCCCCACAGACTCGAATGGGGCAGAAGTCCCTCGGGGCTTGCGGAGACGGCGTCGCGCTGTACTGGGATTTGGAGGAAGCTGGCCCAATCCCGCTGACATTGAACACGATACTTTAGTCTAGGTTGTCTCGAGGAAGGCGACCCAGCGTAACAATGTACCCGATACCTAATCTGGGCCCCACGAGTTCCCTCTTGGGACGCTAGCCAGTCCCCCACGATAGGCCTCCCTGAGCGGTCCACCCCTAACCCTGCGGTTTTTTTGTACACATGAAGATTCAACAGGGGTCTTGTGGTGATCATCTCTCTACTGATTCGATCGTCGACCCCCCTGCAATGAGAGCGTGGTGGGTTTGGAGGTGGAGGACGCGCACACCCAGAAGCGCGAGATGTTGAAGCTCCATCGCCCGTGGCCCATGGGAGCGAAACTGATTGTGCGCTGAAAAGGATGGCGTCGGCACCTATTTGGGGTGACAAGTTACAGGTGGGGAAGAAGCCCCGCTGGGAGGGATGATATACCGACTGAGCATCCGGGAATGGCCCTGGGAGGCGTCCCTAGACGATGTTTTTCCTCCCACCATCACCACTTTTGAGATCTTTGATTACCGGTACCCCGTTCCCCCCCCCCCCCCCTCGTCTTATGTCTTTGCCTGATGGGCGTTAAAAAACCGTATGTGACAGTTCTGGTACTACAAGGTTCAATGAACCATTGTTCATTCATACTAACCTTTCGTGGTCGAGGAGCATGTTCCTCGATGCACAATAATATAATCGATTCTAAAAGTTATAATACTGCACATTTCGCTAAAAAAAATAGGTTTTTGGGCCTACGCTTCTCCCTCAACAAAAAAAATACCCTACTCCTTTCTCTTGTTGTCGTCGTCACCAGTAGCCATCATAGCTCCGATCACGAGGGCTGTCGGTAGAGCTCTTTTTTCCACATCTCGACGCACTCTCCATTCACCTTACTCAACGCCATCACGTTCTCTACCCTTGGGCCGCCGCCACCGTCCGTCATACTCAATTTCCATAGATCCGCCTCCTCAGCTCCTCCTCAGGCTGGATCTACCACCCTACGCCCTCATGCCGACCGAATCCACATCCTCCGGCCAGATCTGACCCTCAAGCTGGCCAGAGCTTCAGCTCCTCCATCCACCTCCCTCACCCTGCTCCTCTTCCCAACGTCGGATGTAGTCGGTCATATCCGTTCTTCTCGCTCCCTAACGCGTCGTCTCCGTCTACTACGAGTAACCACCCGAGCTCCACCGCCCTTGCTCCGTCACCGCCCTCCTCTAACCACCCCCTCCTGTCCCCAACCTCGGCTCGTCGTTCCTAGCCCTACATCTACCTCGTCGACCAGATCTGCCAGCACAATACTCAAGCCAGGCAGATCTGCTGGCTCTTTACACCCCCCCCCCCCCGACATCTATCGGCGACATTCGGCCTCGAGCATCCCGACAAAGTTCCCTCCCTCCAGCTTCTTATCCCAACGACGACAACCCGTGTTACTCCGACCGAGCTTCTTCTTCATGCTCTTCCTCCGTCTAAACGTCTAATTCCACTCTTACTGTTCGCCGCCAGAGGTTCGCAGTCCGAGCATCGTGCTCCTACTTTCAGTGCTCATATGGCTTGTCTCGTGCCTTTGCCCTAAGCGGATCAGATCTATTACCGTCAACGCCGTCCACCTTTCCCCTTCGTTTCGAAGCCAGCCCCTATCTTCAGAGTTCGACCGCGAGTTTTTCCTGCTCGTCGTAGTTGTTGTTTATTTTGTTGTATGTCCCCTCTATCGGAATCCCGGATCTTCAGTAGAGGTGATGGTCGCCTTTGGCGGCATGACCAGTCGGGTCTTTCTATCGGCGATTCTTTCCATAATGTCGATAAGAAAGACTTACTCGGTAGTTGGTTTCTAGGCACTGCGTCGCCCTGTTTGAGAGCTATCATCTCATTGATCGTCCTTCAGATTGTCGAGAACGACCGATGGAAGCAATGCTTGTATTGTTTCGGTTGTATATCTATTATATATATTTAAGTTTCAAATTAAAATATATTCTATTAGTATAGATTGGATAAAGATGATGTGTATCTTATAGGAGGTTGTTATTTTGTAATCCTATATATACTTTACTATGTGAATATAGAAAATACAATTCAATAGAGCATTTTCTATTATGGTATCAGAGCCTTACGGACAATCTCTTCTACATGATTCTTTCGAAAACTACAATGGTTGATCTGACTGCTCTAACCACTATTCTATTAGACCCGGTGGGGGGAGAGAACGCCAACCTAAGGGAAGCATATCAGACGGATTGGAACACGTTAGCTGACCAAGAATAAGGTTGTGTCATGGTAGGGGAGATTGGTTAGGCCAAGGTGATTTAATTCAGAGTAGGATATGCCTAGGGGCGAATTTATGGGATTTAAAGATATGCAACGACATACCCTGCCCGAGAAAGTTATATAAAATTTTAAAGCTTTCAAATATCTTCGATTTTATTTTTATGGTCCTAAATTAGAGTTCGTATGAAAAGGTTATGATCAATTGAAAATCTGTTGCATGTTTAAACTCATTTTCTTCGAAATGCTATTTTTAAACTCCAAACGTCTATTATACATTCCAACAACCTTATTCATAGATCTTCATAGGCTGTATTTGAACAGTTTTATGTAATACATAACGATTCAGTGTATACATTTATATGTACTTATAATCATTGACAATAAAGTAGTTTTTACTCATTTTTCAGAAGAAATGATGTCCCGTATTATCTTATTCACTAGATTATAATTAGTTTAAGTTTAGCGTTCGAATATAGTCATATGGATTATTAGGTATGCAAATATTTTTTTATTCAACTCATCACTTAATATAAACAATTCCTCGATCTTTCACCGATATAAGAAGTAATTACGTTTAAAATAGAATTAAATATGTATGGTTATATTATAATCTAAAATATTAGTATATAAAATTATGCAGTATTCATATATTTTTTATCGTTGAGTTTTCCTTATATTTTTACAATTGTAGATAGACAACCATGTGTTCTATAACTTTTTTTTTTTAATTTCTACATTCTATTTTGCAAGTACATTTTTTTTAATATTCATTTTAAAACAAATTGTTTTCTCCATTACAAACTTTAGAGTTGTAAAATGTGAATATTGAACTTGAACAAGGTTCCGTATAAAAAAATAGAGGATTTTTTTTATCAACTCGAAAATATATTTTAAAAAGACTCTTCCTGAAAGGGAAGCATCAAAGGGTCAAAGACTAGTACAAAGATTACATAAAGAGCTCCCATAATAGAGCTAAAGGCATAACTATTTTAAAAAAAGAGTTATATACTTTTTGTTACCCAAATATTTCGTCCACGAACGATTTGGTACCCTTATGAATTTTTATTCCAATTTGGTACCCTAATGTTCTGTCCACTAGCGATTTAAGTTAATGGGGTTAAAAAATTAACAGAATAATGTGAAATGACCATTTTACCCTTACATTGATTTAGTTGACTCTTGACTTTAATGTAAAATGACCATTTTACCCTTATATTGACTTTTAACTTTATATTTTAACTTATTTTTTAATTTTTTTTTATTTTTTCATAAAAATAAATAAATTTATTTTTTTATTGAATTAATTTTTTATGAATTTTTTATTTTAATCTATTTTTTTAATTTCATATTTATTATTTTATGAAATAATTAAAAATTGTTTTTAAATTTTCTAAAATAATTTTCGGAAGAATTTATAATTAATAATTTATTATTATTTTTAAAATTTTCATTTTTCTTATACGATTAATCTATTTACTTGTTTGTTTTTTTTAATGTTTCTAATATTTTCATATTTTATTTTAATATTTTTTATTTATTTTTATTTTTCTAATATTTTAATTTTTAAATTTATTACTTTTTATTTTTTAAAATTTTTACTTTTAAAATTTGAAATTTATTTTATTTATTTATTTATTTTTTATTTTTAAATTTTAAAAGTTTTAAGTTTTAAAATTTTGAATTATTTTAATTTTTAAATATTTAATTGAATTTTTTTATTAATTTTAAAATTTATTTATTTATTGTATTATAACTAAGGGTATAATGGTAATTTTGTCTATCAAATTTATAAGCTTAAAATAATAAAGGGTAAAATCGTCATTTCACACCCCACTTAACTGCACATGACTAACTTAGAGGAATATTCCGTTAGTTTTCTAACTGAATATGCCAATTCCGTTCGTGGACAAATCAAAAGGGTACCAAATTGGTCATTTGAAACATAAGGGTACCAAATTGTTCGTGGACCAAACATTTGGGTACCAAAAAGTATATAACCTTTTAAAAAACACAAAAGAACAAACCCTATTGACGACCCGATAAGGCCTTTAAATCCTGACGGGCCTTAGTCGCCGCCTGATTCCACCTCTCCATAATTAAAGGGGCGACCTGGACAACACATTCATGACTAAAAGAACGAGTCATCAACCTATGAACAACAAAGGTACATGACAAATCCTTCTTTACAACACGGCCCACACGGGGCGATTGGTGAAGAAAAACAGCCTTCAAAGGAGTCCCCCGTCCCTCAACAGATAATGTTGACGCGTCCAAACCCTAGTCAATGGCCAAAGATCCCTCAACTATCGAGTGAGCTTCGACTACCTCTGCACTTTCAACCCCTTCAAATTACCTGCGACAACCTAGACACCTGAAGCAGATTTACTCCTTCACCAGCTCCATTAACATGAACATGGCCAAGCTGAGTTAAGTCTACATTGGGCCCAAGAGTAGAATGATGAAGCCCAATTACAGGGCCATCAATTGTTTTCCATCCCAGCATGCGCAACCTTAACCTGTAGAGAGTCAAAGCCCGTTACAATAGTCTGCTCTAATCTCCTGCATTCATTATCGTAATCCGAATTGATGTTGAGTACCGGCGGTGCTCTTAGTTTGTTGCTGGCTTGAGTGGTTGGGGGTGGTTCTTGGGCTGGAGATGGTGCTCTTATGATCCCTTGCGGCCACGTGCCCCGTGTTGTCTCTGCCGGTCGAGGTAGAGCTTGGAAGGTGCTCGCCTCATAAGGTCGTCCGCTCTAGGAGCTCAATCGTGGTCCCACTCTCTATTCCTCCATTCGAGCCAGGAACATGGCTCTCCCTAAGGATTTCGGCTCCATCATGAGTACGTCGATCCTCAATTGTGGTCCGCTGATGAAGTTGGATACAAAGAAATCTTCATTCAACGCCGCGTTCCTTGCCATCATCAGACTTTGCATTGCTTCGAACTGATCCTCATAATCTTGCATGGATCCTTCCTGCCTCAACTGTTTGAAGTTAGAGACCACGTCGTTGTTTTTACCTTCGTCAAATTTCCAGGCCATGCCTTGCACAAAATGGTTCCATGTGAGGACATCACGTCCTCCCTAGTAGTCTTGGAACCATACCTCAGCACATCTGGTCAAGTGCATCACTGCGAGCCTGACTATGAGCTTCTCTGGCACCACATATAGAAAGAAATAACTTGTGCGCTTGCGGATCCAAGCTCGTGCATCCTCGCCATTAAAGGTTGGGAACTGAATCCATGGCGCTCTGAACATCAGATTATGCTGATCATGTATGGCCTCCGCCCGTGGTTCGTCAGCTTTGTTCCGATCCTGACCGAATCCGACCTCGTGGTTCGTTCTCCGGCGAGGTTCTTCCGACCTCGAATCTTGTTTGTTTCCAAATTCGAATTCTTGGGTCACTCGGCTCTTGCTCCATGCTTCTTCCGTTCCAACGATCTGGTGGTGAGCCCTCGTTGTAACGGGATCCGTCACGTGATGCATGTATCCTCGCTGGCTTTGAGCGTCGGAGATCTTCCGACGTCGCGCGTGGCTCTCTGGTGGATTATCTGTTGCGAACCTTGATGTTCTCTACTCTACTAGTCATGTCACGCCCCAAATCCGGTTTTGACCGGACTCGAGACATGAACTAAGATAAAAGATAAATAAAGCAATTTTAAACCCAAAATGAGTCTCAAATAACAGTTTAAAGATCCAAGTAATAACACGAGTCAACAGCTCGGTAAAAACACAAAGTAAAAGGGTTCAGTAAAAGTAAATTGTACGCCACTAGACCCTAGACAAGACCCTCGCTGGCTCCCAAGCGCCGAGAATCCCGCTAACACAAATCCCGCTCAACACCTGAAAGACAACAAGGTAAGGGGTGAGCTTTCGCTCAGTAGGAAAAGTAGTTAAGGTTATGAACATCAGTTCAATACCACGAGTAACCGTCCAATTAGAGCATACTAGCAAAGCATAACTATCAACAACGCCCACGGGACAAGTACCAACCACCAATCACTCTCGTAAGACCATAATCACAAATAATACAACGCACATAGCCAATCAGTACGCACAGAACACACATTAGAACAACACATAACTTAGTACAACCGTCCTCAACATCACCGGCTATCACAGCCCATCCCATTTATATCATACTGGAACACAGAGCATCGGTCCCGACATCTTCCCGTCACCTAGACTCGGGGTAACATACCTGACCGGCGATACATTCAGTCGGATGTCTTCCCGTCACGGAGACTCGGGGCCTCAAGCATAACGGACCGGCACATACCTCGGTCGTACGCCTTCCCGGAACACATAGCATCGGGGTGATGGTTAAACCGTCCTCGTCCTCGATACTCTACACCGACACACTCTCTCAGTGCAGATATCATACCGGACACAACTCCTCTTGGAACACACATCAAGAGAATAACACGCATCACAATGCCATAATTCGACCACGGTACACTAACCGAGCCAATTTACCATAACACACAAATCGGTCTATCACTCACCCGATCATATCACAACCAAAGATTCACATCACATCAATCACGGCACACTTTCCCACATATAGCCACAACATGCTACACCGAGTATATCATAACATGATTCTCAATCTTATCGATACTAAGTCACAAATCATGCATCTCAATCAAGGATCATGGCATTTCAATCAACACACAACTTAAGGCTCGACATGGCCATTCTACCAGTACGACAATATCCCAGAATTGAAAGCGGTTAAACTAGTGAATCACATCCTATATGCCAACTATGACTCGTCCGATTATTAATGTAATTGAAAGCGGTTATTCTAGTGAATCACTTCCTATATGAAAACTAGGACCTTTCCGGTTATTATTATCATCTACAATCATACTAGTAACTTTCCGTAATTAAACCGGTATTCGCTACGTTCCCTACCTCGAACTCAAAAGTACTCCACTCCTAGCTGCTGACGTCCTGGCTAGCTTCCTCCTCCACTTCACGAGATCCAAGCGTCTCCTCCTCCGGCACGCTCGGGTCCCAAGTCTTGGATCACAAAACAAATCCCGAATCAAAACAATTTTTGAATTGAATTAACGAGAAAACACCAAAATAAGCCCGAGGGTCCAAACATTGGCTAAAAGGGGAAATGGGTCGGAATGAGGCCCAAACCGGGTGACCCAGAGGCCCAGAACCCGACCCGGCCCGTGTAGCACATCGGCCCGGCAACCGACCCGGCCCGCGCCACAGACCGGCCCGGAATCAGACACGGCCCGTGCGACACGCCGACCCGGAACCAGGCACGGTCCGTGCTGCACACCGTGCCGGACCCTAGCCCGGTCCGCGCGGCACGCCGTGTAGGAACCTGGCCCGTTCCGTGCGGGGTTCCGTGTCGGAATCTGGTTCTCCCCGTGTCCCATTCCGTGCCAGACTAGAGCAGGTCTCCTTCTTCTTCCCCAACTTCCTTCTCCACGAAAATCCTCCACAAAACTCCATTGAAGGACCTGCCAAGCTCCAAAACAGATCCTAAGTCCTTCAATACTTCAACACCCTCAATGGGTTTCATCAAAACTACTCAAACCGATAGGTTTCCAACATCCAACTTCACTTCCAACCACAAAATCATCATCCAACATCATCCAACCTCAAACTCCACCATTTCTAGCTCTTCTCTTTCAAAACCCATTATCCAATTTCACCAAAAACGAATTTGATTAGGGGCTTTACCTTGGAAATGATGAGTATAAGAAGAATATGGGGTTTGTATGGTGGTTTGAGGTAGAAAACTAGAGAAAGCACTCTTTTTTCTCCTTTCTTCTACATAAAGCTTCCAAGGAAGCTTCACTCTCTTTCCTCCTTGGGTGGTTTTCGGCTAAGCACTAGCAATTGTGCTGAATTGCTCACCAAGTGGTCCCTTTAACCCACAAGTGTAGTGACTCAAATGCCCTTTGTCTCCAAAAACTTCATATAACCAATTCAAGGGTAAAAGAGTCAAAATGCCACCCTTTCTTCCCTTCCAAGCAAACATGGACACATGTCCATGTGGGGACCACTCCAAGCTTAAGTAATTCCAGCTCTAATAATTAATCGAATTTAGTTCTTAATCGGGCCGCGTTTGACCGATAAAAGGCCCGGGTTGACTTTTCTCAATATTACAGTCATCGGAAAGGGAACGACCCAATTAAGCCAACCGTTACGACGACTAAGCTTTTTGGGCCCCGGAAAGGTCCCGAATGACTCCCGGAGTCATCGGTTGACTTTTCCGACGAAAAGTCAACTTTCGTCGAAAACCTCCGGTTCGACCGGGATCTACCGGGGGCGGTTCTTACAAGTCAGATTCTGTAGAATAGTGAGGATCTGGTTGAACTGTCCCTATATTATGTTTAACATTTCTTCTACGCTTGGCCTGATGTTCTGCACCTGTTCAGTAAGGTCCTGAACTGGTATGTCCAATTGTTGAGACTTGCTTGAGCGGCACGTCGTACAATGTCGTTAAGCTCGGAAGCTCTAGTCATGATCGTTAGATCGGGGATCTGATACCACTTGATAAGAACTAAAGCTTAATCAATCTGATTTTATTGATGAATTGGAAGCTTACAATACCGGCGCTCAATCTGGAGCCGCCATGTTCTCTCTCTCTGAGAATTACACAGAAATTACGTAATGAAAAAGAAAAAGTACAAAACTCGCGCTATTTATAGAGTCGGCCCTGTCAATAATGTTGACTGCTACCTCACCTTGCTGACCATAGCAGACTCAATGGCATAACAAAAACGAACGTAACTGACAGACTAGCGCCACCTGGAGCTACTTAGAGCGTCCTTTATTCCTCTACTCTATCGCTCTTACGACATCGCGTGGATTGTTATTCTTTGAAGCCTGATAACTCGTGATAATCAATCTGTGTCATCGTGCCTCAAAAACAATAGGGGGCTTGAAGACAGTGATGTTTAAATTGGAACCAACCTGACCCACTTCCACCTAATGTTAATGTACCTTTCACGAACATAGTTTTATTTTAGGTGTGATATTGGTATGCTACTTGATGTTTTTAATGTCAATTTTTTTTTTCCTTTCAGAAAAGAACTTCATACTAGGTGATCTATACCAAAAATAGGTGATCTTTCATCGACTTCTTCGATCCATTTTAATTTCAAATTCAAATCTAGTAGGTGACGCCGTGACGGTATTAGTATTAGGCATGGCCTTTTGTTGCCTTCCCTGGTCTAAATTTTAGGTGCATGAGCCAAGGTTGTTTATTGTGGGCTTAAATTATTCGAAAATTGGGCTTTCCATATGCAGCCCATAAAGAATGAGTACTTTTCAAGAATTGTTTGTACTGAAATTATATATTTATATCAGCACTATGATCTAGTACATAATAATATAGTATGTAACATAGTGAGAGCTCTTTACTTGTGTAATGGTCTCTTGAACAAAGAAACTGACATGCAAAAGGCTGTATAGAAAAAGCTACTTATCCATTTTCTGATAAAATCAACACCCTAATTTCCTGCCCATTTGCCTAATTATTCAAAGCAATAATCACTATCGAAATAGCTTTATTTTTAAAGTATGGAAAAAGAGTGTCCATGCATGCAACTCCATGAGTCTTTGTCCCTGTTATATATTAAGACCCAGAAAGATAAAAAGATATGCATGAATGAGTCCGGATTTATAGCATATCTGCATCAAGCTCCATGTCTACGACTACTAGTGTGATAGAAAGATACACAAAAGAAAAACATTTATCTAGTGATAAATATCTGCACAAAAATGCTCTGCACAAAAATTTCATTGATTGGTTGTTATTAGAGAATAAGGTTTGAAGCGAAGAGAAGTGTGCCAAACCAATGTGACTATGAATCCATACAAGCAACTGGCTCTGGCTTTGCTCTCCGGTCTGTATCGCCAACTAGCTTTATGTTGGTACTGAATCAAATGATATATTTAGATGTCGAGACTTCTTAAAATATAATTATAATTGGGCCTTCAACTGTCAACTTGAGTTTTTATTTGAGTTGGTCCTCTAATAACCCCTTTTGAGTTGCATGCCAGTTTGAGTTGGGATTCACATTTATGATACAGACATCCCATGTTACTTGAACAATATTGTGATGCAAAGCTTTTAAGACATAATCTCATCAGAAAACAAACCTGAGAGAGGAGTGTTGTGAAGGGGTAATTCTAGAAGTAGAAGGGCAGTAAATGGAAGAGGCAAAGAAGAAGGCACACGCCTTGTATTGCCTCACACAAGCAACTGTCATAAATTAAACAAAGGTTGCAACATGTGATTGTGAGTGCCTTTCCTTTTAGGAAGTTGGAACTGCAAAAAATGGTCAACAAAGAAAATTAACAATAAAAATAAAACCTACCCATGTTGCTTTCTTTCCCTGTTTCAGCTTCAATTGCCAATCTACTCATCCTCACTATCTCCTCTCTTGATCCAACCATTAATGGATAAGCATTATTGATTTTTCATCTCCGCTCGGCCTCTTATATATATATAAATAGGTAGCAACATCTCAGTAGAGAAGAAATGACAATGGAGAACCAAGAGCAAGCGAGCAAGGGAACCACCTTCCTAAGGACATGTTTCAATGGTCTCAATACCTTATCAGGTACCTCTCTCGTGTTATGTTATGTTATGTAATGTTATATGTTTGTCTGGTTTGGTAACGCTTTGTTGCAGGTGTTGGGATACTATCAATCCCATATGCGCTCTCTCAAGGAGGGTGGGTGAGCTTGGTGCTTCTTTTTACGGTAGCTCTTCTGTGTTGGTACACCGGGTTACTTCTGCAGCGTTGCATGGACTCGAGCCCCCTCATCAAGACATATCCGGACATAGGCCAGGTCGCATTTGGTTGCAAAGGAAGAGCTGTAATATCCCTTTTCATGTACCTTGAGCTCTACTTGGTCGCAGTGGAGTTCCTCATCCTTGAAGGAGACAACCTCGACAAGCTGTTCCCACACATGAAGTTCACCCTGGGTGGCCTCAAAATAGGAGGAAGGCAAGGGTTTGTTCTCCTGACAGCCCTCGCCGTTCTGCCAACCACTTGGCTCAGGAGTTTGGGCATGCTTGCTTATGTCTCTGCCGGCGGGGTTCTGGCTTCTCTTCTTCTGGTGGTTTGTGTTGCCTGGGTTGGTGCTCAGGGTGGCGTCGGCTTCCACGAGAAGGGCACCACCTTGAATTGGGGAGGCATGCCCACCGCTGTCAGCTTGTTCACCTTTTGTTACTGTGGTCATGCGGTGTTTCCTACATTGTGCAATTCCATGAAAGACAGGACTCAATTCCACAAGGCAAGATAAGACTAAGAGTAAATTACAAATACGTACTCCAAATTTTTAGTGTTTAATTGATATATATATAACAAAAGTGAGTTTTTTTTTTTAAATAATGACTGAAGTGTAGTTGAGGGTATTTTCGTCATTTTAGCTTACAGCTTGGACTATTTGTTATGTAACTAAACATCTGAGTATGTATCAATACTTTTAGGGTAGGTATCAGTTAAACGTTACAAGTTTGGGGTAGGTATTTGTAATTTACCCTAAAACTTATGTCTATTATGTATGATCATGCAGTGCTTACTTGAATTTGACTCTCCTTGCAGGTTCTACTTGTTTGCTTCATCACAAGCACGATCACATACGGATCCATGGCTGTTCTTGGCTACCTCATGTTCGGGGAAATGCTCAACTCTCAAGTGACACTAAACCTGCCCGTAACAAAAATCAGCACGAAAATAGCCATATACATAACACTGACAAACCCACTCTCCAAGTATGCAGTCATAATCACTCCAATTGCTAATGCTGTTGAGGACATATCTCCTTTCTGCAACAGTAGGCTCATCAGTATACTCATCAGGTCAACAATAGTTTGCAGCACAGTGATTGTGGCGCTGACCATTCCCTTCTTTGGATACGTAATGGCCTTCATTGGGTCATTCTTGAGTGTAACGGTGTCCATGTTGCTACCCTGTCTGTGCTACCTGAAGCTTAACAAAGCCTCTCGGGGTTTTGGGTTGGAGTTGATGACAATTGTGGTAATCCTGGTGGCCGCTTCTTTTGTAGGTGTTGTGGGCACCTATACTTCTCTCAGACAAATTGTAAACCATCTATGAATTCTATATAACTCTAAATGCATACAAGCACAAGATATATATAGCTCAAGTAAAAAAGCGAATGACATAGTATTTTCGGACATATTATCCTTCATGTTAGAGAATGAGTATGTCCTAACAGAGTATTTACACATTGTAATAGGTATATTTAGCTATGGAATTACTAAAAAGCAAACTGATCTAGATTATATGTAATCGTATATATACCCAAGTAATGTTGCATTAGAGAATGCGTATGTCCTAACAGAGTATTTACACAATGTAAGGGTCTGATTGAATCAACAAAGATAGAATCAAAGAGGGAAACAAGCCATTGTGACTTAATGCATCAACTGTCCTTGCTGGCTACTGGTGGTCAGTGCACTCACTCAGCTATAATGTTGTTCCCAAATAACACCACCAACAATGCATTGACTTGCAAGAGCATAATGGGCAAATCATTTAACCTGAGACCACACAGACACCAAGCATAGACATGGACATAGACATCTAAGTGTGACGTGTATAAAGCTAAATCTTGTTACTGTTTCTATTGTGTCATGGATTAAATATGTGTATGATGTAGGGCTTTGTGTGCACGGAGGATGTCTGTTTCCCAGCGTGCCAGATATGGCAGGTTATGTATCTGTGTATATACACCCATTAGCATTTACATTTAGCAGATCAACTCAACAATTATTACTCTTTACACTCTTCCACAAGAGGATAAAAGATGATGATCCCACTTGTCATCATACAGATACTGTGCCTGATAGTTTCAGCTGTTTCTCAAGATTTTGATTTCTTCTACTTTGTGCAACAGGTCACCTCCTTCTTCTTTTCCGTTGCTGTTAATTTCTGTTATTGTGTTTAGTTTTTGAATGTGGTGGTGGTTTTGTGATTTGTGTGACTAGTGGCCAGGATCATTCTGCGACGCACAGAATAGTTGTTGCTACCCAACAGCAGGGAAGCCAGCTGCAGAGTTTGGGATTCATGGTCTCTGGCCTAACTACAACAATGGCTCTTACCCCTCCAATTGTGATCCTGCCACCCCCTTCCATCCATCCAAGGTATGTCTTTCAGGATTTATTCATTCTCATTAACAGTTTGTGCCAAAACTTATGTGTGTCTTTTGGCATTAAGATTGTTCTGTCATCAGCAATGAATAGTTTTTCATTGGAGTAAACAAAATTAGACCGGCCATAAGAGTGCAAAATGGAGCTAATATCCATTAAGCAGATCAAACCAAAAAGAGTGAAATGTGCACAAACAACCACCATGCTTGATTCCACCTTCTGTCATTGCCTAGAACATGTAAAACAAAATTTTATCTAGAAACAACAAAATATGTGTCATTGGCCGGTGTCCAATTTTTTTTGTTTAGATACGTTAAAACATGATCTACCTAAAAGTTCAAACTTTTAAGTGAAGACCTTAAGATGTTTATCAAGTGGTGTCGGAGACCACATCTTTTAGATGTTAAAATTTGTTTTGTCCATGAAATAAACCTTTTGCTGATCACATCTGCTGTACTGAGGTTGTTTGACTTTTTTGTAGTCTACAACTACAAGTTGTTGGGCTGCCAAAACGTTTTTTTATCCCTGTGTCATGATTCATCATCTTGTGTTGATTGTTGTAAAAGATATCAGACCTCAGCAGCAACATGGAGAAGAGTTGGCCAACACTGTCCTGCCCGAGCAACGATGGCACAACCTTGTGGTCACAAGAATGGGACAAACATGGTACCTGTTCATAGTCTGTCCTCGACCAACATGCCTACTTCCAAGCAGCTCTTGACCTCAAAATAAAAGCAGACCTCCTCCAACTTGAGAGCTCCGGTGATTGTCAATTTCCATCCTCTTTTCTCTATATTCCCAGAAGCATTTGTTTGGATGAGTATAATTAACATGTTACAGGAATTCACGCGGACGGAGGATCTTACACATTAGAGATGCTATAAAGCAAGGACTTGGGTACACTCCGTGGATAGAGTGCAACCAGGACTCTTCAGGAACCAGCCAGCTCTACCAGCTCTTCTTGTTCTGCCTCACATCTCATTGAGTGTCCCGTGTTTCCCTCCGGCAAATGTGCTTCTGATATTCAGTTTCCTTCCTTCTAGATACATGGAAATGATTGTAATCATTGACACGAGTTTCACGTTCTAAAATAAGTATTTCATTAACAACAACAGATGCAAAAGCAATGATACATGTTGAAAATTCTTCTAGATTTTGTTATGGATTTGAGTCTCTCCTTTCTCTGAGGATCTTGATCCCTTGGTACCTTCCCAGCATCAAGAGAGTGGCCATTGGGTTTGTGCCTGGTGACTCGTGGAGCGTTGATCCATCCACAACTCTCAAACCCTTTACCCCAAACACTCTGTAGCTCCCATCCACAACTGAGCCCACCAAGCACCCACCATGGAAATGGTAATATGTCCTCACATTCTTCTTGCATAACTTCCTGAGCTCATCTTCACTGGTCATCTGGTGTTTATTGAACTCTGTTCCAAGATACATGGTCACTGATTGAGACCTTGCCACTTTCTCCACCAGTTGGTATATCTCCACACATTGCTGCAAGTCCTCTTCTTTTTGCAGGTAATTGAATCTGAGTGATGGGTTTTGTCTTGGATCCGTGCTATTGAGCTCAAGCTTCCCTTTTGATACCGGGAAGGCGACTTTGGCAGCAATTGGCATTCTGGTTGAGTTGGGGCTGATGGGTATGATTCCTGCTTCAACTATGATTCTGAATTCTTTTGCTATGCCCACAACTTGAGGCGGCTCTGGCAGCTGGTTCCGAGGCTGAGTGTCTGCAACAATGGCAATGCCTGGATTGTCTCTCATTCCCTCACCAACCCATTTGAGGTTCACCATTACTGGGATCTTGTGGTCTCTGAGGTGCTTCTCTGGTCCGATCCCACTTAGCAGCAGAATCTGAGGGCTTCCAATTGCTCCTGCTGTCAAGATCACATCTCCCTTGGGGCTTGAGTTCTCAACCTGGTTGAGGTAAGCTTCATAGGTTTCTTCTGTGTCGTTGTTGTCCTTGCCATTACTCTTGATGAACCTTATACCTCGTACCATGCTCTCACTTCCATTACCTGCATCATTGCCATACATGACATGAAAAAAGTTTCAATTTCTATTAGTAGCTTTATATCGTGCTTACAGTTGTTGTGGAAAATAAGGTTCTTGACAGTTGCATTTAGAAGAACTGTCATGCTTTTGTGATTCCCAGCATTGAGAAGATCAGCAGAGGTGTGCCTCTTCCCATATTCGTCGAACGAGCTCCCACCAATCTTTGTCCCTTCCACGTGATCCAAAGTGAACCCATTGCAAGGCTCAATCCCAGCTTCAAGAAACCCGAATTCAACGACAGATTGCCATGGACTCAGCTGGGGTTTGAAGATGATTTTGGACTCGACCCACTCGTAGGCCTCCTTCACCAGCTCCTCATCCCACCCAACTCTCTTCACAAAGTCAGCACTAGCTCTGCTGTAGAACCCGCCATTGATGGCTGATGACCCTCCAAGCACTCTTCCCCTCAGATTCCCAACCCCGTCCTGGGAGATGAAGCTTTGAGCAACTGATGAGTAGTCATCGGTTTGCATCAGCGAGAAGCCATACTTGTTTCTGTCAAAGATGAGGGGATTGTCCGAACCCGAATCGCCCCTCTCCACCACCAGCACAGAGAACCTCGTCGAGAGGGTCGCGGCCAGAGGGCAGCCTGCAGTTCCTCCTCCCACAACAATGTAATCAAAGGACTTGCCCGATACTTCTTCCAAGTCCCATGTCAAGAAAGGAACACTCTTCCCTACAAGAACAAGACAAAAATGATCACACTTCATGAAACTTTGCTAACAAAGAGAACATTAATAAGCAGTAGCATACCCTGAGACTGTGATGAGACTGATAACAAAAGACTGACAGCAAGTAGCAATGCAAATGTCCCTGTGATATCCATGTCTGGTGTTTCCAAGGTAATGGTTTGAACTTTGATGTGAGGTAGAGATCAGCATCATTTATGAACCACTTGGTTGAGAAGCTATCATCAATCACTCGACAAAATGAATGGTAAGTCACTTAGTGTTTTATTAAGTTAATCTCACGCATGCTTAAGCTAATAATGACTGTTTCTCTCTCTGGTCAGTGTACCATGATGCTGCTACTCTGATGACTTCTCCTACCAAGTTTATAATTTAGAGCATCCACAGTCATCTCGTCGGTTGCCGGTGAGATGGCGCCGACAAGATGATATGAAATATAATATTTTAAGTATCTCGCCAGCTCACCGCCAGCGACATCTGCAGTAGGGTACTGTTGCTGGCGAGGAGCCGCCGGCGAGATGGAGGAAAATTCAATTAAAAAAATGAAAAAAAAAATTGCAACAGTACCCACAACTTTATTATAATTATACATATACCACACATACGATAATTAAAACAAACTTAAACGATAATTATACATATCATTAGCACGCAGATGGTAAGTTAATACATAATTAAACGATATCTAATTTTATGACACGATCACGATCTACAGCTCGTGAACGTACTGCAGGAATTTGTAATGGTCTCGAACGATCTCCCACAGAAACATCTTCGTGAAATGGGTGCCATGGTCACTGTGGTGGGCAACGGCTGCTTAAGAGCGAAAGTAAGTCTCGGTACTTCCCGGCAGGGCGTTATGAACTGCTACACGGTAGCACAGTTCATACCAGTGGATTCTCCGGGCGAGATCCTGCCAGTGGTCTCGACACTGTTTCTGGGTTCTCGGCGGGGAATTGGCCGGAGCACCGTGGACAAAATTGGCATAGACTACCGGCAAATACCTATGATTTGGGCCCGGTCGGGCGTCCTGCAGCCAACATAGGACCAACACCATCTCTTCCTCGTTGGTCCACGGGTATGAGCCTACGCCGGCCATTGGTGCTTCGAAGAAAGGAAGGAAAAATGGAAGAACAAAAGTATGGGAGATAGAGAGAGAATTGGAGAAGAGGTGTGAAGAATGAAGGAGGAAAAGGGTGGTATTTATAGGCCAAAACCGCCGGCCACTAGGGGGCATTTTGGTCATTTTGTGGTGGTGGTGGCAATAATGGCACACATCCCAATAATGGACAACTCATAATGTAAAAAAAAAGATCTTCTTTGACCAAATTCAAACAAGTCATTAAAGTAAAACAATTACCAAAACATGAAACTTAAAAAACATTCATTAAAGGAAACTTTTTTTTTTGATAAGCGAAAAATTTATTAAGCAAACGTTCTACAAGGAAGTAAAACGATGCGAGAAAAACAGTCCTTAAAAGGACTTTTTCCCCCTACCGATACAGGCATAAAGCCAAAACTAAAAACAGAACAGAAAGCAAGTAAAACAGAGCACCACCCTATAAACCTACTTTGTCACGCCCCAATTTCAGCGAACCGAACTCGGGACGCGAACATTTAAAAAGATGCAATACTTAAAACCTGTTTTCATTAAAACACTTTAAAAAGCCCGTTTAGTTCAACAAAAGAATATCATTTACATCTCAAAAATATTAGTCCCACACTTGGACAAAAAGTAGGTACACGTCACTAGACTCAAAACACCCAGCAACCCGCTTCAAGCTCTTCAAGCTTCGAGAGCTCACCTAGTCCGTCCCACGAACAGTACCTGTAGGAAAAGCAGCTAGGGGTGAGCGTTCGCTCACCACCATGGATAATAGACTGACTACGGCATAATTAGCAGACAAAGCAAGTAACGCCTACAACAACTCAACACCGAGGAACACCATCCCCAACCCAAGTACTCTAATTGAACAAACACCCACTGTTGCCTTCCCTGACCAACTCGACACCCTGACACGTAATGTAGACCCGACACAACCATTGACGACCTCTTCCAAGGACTCCAAAGAAAGTTACGCAACACCAAACAGCATCACAATGGATCACACACCAACAAGATCACGAAGGATCGCACACCAAACAAGATCACAAAGGATCGCAAACCAGCTGCCAAGAACGCCCTCCTGGGGCTCTAACCCGGTCAGGCCAACCCAAGAATGCTGCAACTTACCGGGACTCTAACCCGTAAGCCAGCCGGAAAATGCTTGCACTTACCGGGACTCTAACCCGTAAGCCAGCCAAAGTATGCGTGCAACTTACCGGGACTCTAACCCGTAAGCCAGCCAAAGTATCCTCACAAACCCAAACCACACACGCGCGGCCAGGACCCTTTTATTGGCGGGCGGGCCCCCTACCCCGTCTGAACATGCAGAAGCGTGTGCTCGTGGACCCCCGTTTCAGGAAGCGGGCCCCCAACCTCCGGTAACCACAAACACAATCACAATCACAATCACAGCAAGTTCAACGACCAGTAATAACACAGGTTCAACACTCACAGGCACTCATGGCCACCCAGACACCAACAGTAAAACTCGGACTCAACAGCCCCACATGCACTCACGGCCTCCCAAGACACACCGACAGTAAGACACGGACTCAACAGCCCACAGGCACTCACGGCCTCCCAAGACACCAACCATAAAACACGCTTGCAACTTACCGAGACTCTAACTCGTAAGCCAGCTAAAGAAAGCTTGCAATCCCCCGAGACTCTAACTCGGCCAGGCCAGCCAAAGACACCAACCATAAAACACGCTTGCAACTTACCGAGACTCTAACTCGTAAGCCAGCTAAAGAAAGCTTGCAACCCCCCGAGACTCTAACTCGGTCAGGTCAGCCAAAGACACCAACCATAAAACACGCTTGCAACTTACCGAGACTCTAACTCGTAAGCCAGCTAAAACACCAACAGGAAAGTACGGGCTCTCATGGCCACCCAAACACGAATAATAACACGGGCTCTCATGGCCACCCAAGACTCAACAATAATAATACGGGCTCTCAAGGCCACCCAAAACTCGACAATAATAATACGGGCTCTCAAGGCCACCCAAAACTCGACAATAAAACACGGGCTCTCAAGGCCACCCAAAACGCCAAAATAAACAATCAACCTCCGGCTTAACCCAAGCCTCCAACAGTCCTAATATCAACAGTTTCTCAATCAACCTCCGGGCATGGTCATATGCCTCCAGTACTCCTAATATCGATACGTTCACAAACAACCTCTGGGCATGGTCATATGCCTCCAGTAAAACAATTATCGCTAAGTTCTCTGCTCCTACGACACTACTAAGTGTCACATGCCTTTCCAATAATTACTAAGTTCCCGTAACATGCTTTTCTAATAAGCGCTACAATCCCGTATCATGCTTTTCTAATATTTAAATAAATCTACTCAACCCACGACACCCCGGTGTCACATGCAATTCTACTATTAACTTTCCCCAGTCATGGCCGAGATCCGGCTACTTTTCCCTACCTCGTGCGTGTTCTCCCAAAAGCCAAACCACGAGCTCCGGTGATGATCTCAGTCACTCACCCAGCTTTCCCTTGCCTCGGTCCGTGGTACGATCTAAAGGAACACAATTTAAAGTCACTAAACAACTCGCAGGAATAAACCGAAAACCACTAAACTCAATGTCGATCACTCCCAAACTTCCCAATTACTCGACATTGTCGATAAAGGACCCTTAAAGGCCCGATTCGCCCGACATGGCGAATCTGCCCAGTTTTCAATAATTGCCTTCCGGGGCTCCAAAAGCCCCCGTTTTCGTTTCTACGGTCTTAGAATAATTCAAGGAACCCAACGCCCTTGACGGAATCGAATTCCACCTTCCGAGTCAATTAATTAACGTTTAAAGTTTCTAAAACCCGTTAATTACAATTTCTCCAATTTAATTCCAATTTTCGATTCGGTTAAGGATAAATGGTCTGGGGAACGTTTTAAACCACCCGAAACACAAAACCCGATCACCCGAGCACGTGGGCCCCACCAACCCACTTGGCCGAGAGCTCCTAGGGCTCAAGGGGAGGCTCGGCCACCATGTGGTGGCTGCTGCCAGCTCCGGCCAGCCACCTCATGGCCGGCCGGCCACCACCTACGGTGGCCGGAGCTCCTCCCGAGCCTCCGGTCACCAGAAAACGTGAAATTAAACCCCCAAACACCTCTAAAACGTCTCCAACACCTCCCCAACCTCCACACAACCCTAAATCATCCGTTTTAACAAACCCTAGCTTTCCAAAATAATCAAAACGAGAATCGGTTTGGGTATTACCGTAGAGGAGGATGAGGGGAACGAGTTTGCTCCTTGCTTGAAGACGATCCAAGGGCTTGAATGACATGAATAGTGCCAAACCCTAACCCCAACTCTCTTCTTCTCCCTTTCTCTCTTCTCCTTCTCTCTCTAACTTCTCTCTTTCTTTTTCTATTTTCTTAAACTAACACAAAACCTCTTTTTTCTCTCCTTTACCTCTTAATTTCGGCCACCCCTCACAACCACACACTTTCCCCCCAAAACTAACACCACCACAATTAGGACAAGTGTCAAGGTGGGTCCCACACCTTTTGGAAAATATCTAGTTTATATTTTCCAGTCAGTTTCGCGAAAAACGGACGTTTCAGGCCCCGAACGGGCACTTTTCCCAAGAAATTACGAAACTTGACGGGCTACAAGGAAATGGCTCAACTAAGACCGCTGCGACGACGGCTAAGCTTTTCGGATCCAAAACGGTCCTCCAATGGACCAAAACGTCGCTCGGTTGACTTTTCCAGCGAAAAGTCAACATTTCCCAAATTGATCAGAAAGTTGCCCTGAGTCCCCCGGAACTCACTTTGGTCAATAACGGGGTCAAATTAAGTCCGGTATGACACTCGGGGTCATTTTAGGTTCACTTAACTGTCAGTCTTAAATTTTTTAAATTTTCCTGTTTTTCGCAGGTTTAACTGGCGTTGACCGAGAGTGGTTATTACATACTTCCTATCCGGATTCAAACAGAAGAATCGGTTAGAAACCGAAATAGGAGAAACTTCCGGGATAACCTCCAACTCGCTATCCACAACTTCCTCCTCACCATCACCTTGTTGCGGTGATTTAAAACACTGGGAACCAGCCTTTTTTTTTAATTTACAAATCTCTTGCTAAAGCTCCACGTACCTTCTTTACTCTGTTTAGCAATGTCAATAGTGAGAGTTCCAGCAGGATCCCCTTTATCCGCTGAAGTTATGGCTCTTGTTTGATAATAAACAACTGGAGGAGCTGCCTTTTTAGGCTGTCCCGTTTTTGGGCGGCCACGCTTCCTTGGCACCTCTACAGGAATACTGGGTTTGCTCAGAAGAATGTCCTTCCAAATACTGCATTGACACTCGACCATAGACGGTCGAGGCGTGTCTGACGAGCCCACAGCCGGCAACGGTCCCAATTTGAATTACAACTTAAAAAAAACAAGTACGGTAAGCTTAAAAAAACAAGTCACTGGGCCATCAGATTGCGCAAAATCTTAAGCTGCGTCATGTAGGCCTCTAGCTGCTCGGGGTCCATGCCCGAAGTGTCGGTTTTTTCAGCTTCGACCCACTGCTGTTATGCCATCAGCTTCAACTGCGCAACCTTCTCAATGGTCCTGGCTTGGCTTGCTTCTTTGGCTGCTATATGGGCCCTCTCGACACGATCGACAACCGCTTCCTTAGACAATGATGCTGAGCCCTTACCTCTGAGCCTTGCAGCCTTGGCAGCCTTGCAGCCCATAGGCCTCTTGTACTGGGGTTGACCGTCTGTATTAGCACCGGTCGTTTGCTGACTGTCCTCACAGCCCGGCGTGCCTTCACGAGGGCGCTTGCCGGAGTCGGTAGAATCTTCGACATCGAACTCCGTAACCGGTGTCGGTACAACGGGCTCGTCAACAACAAAGTAATGAGAATTCCACTTGTGTTCTCCTTTCACAAGATCCCACCAGTGTTTCCATGTGAATGGATGACCACAAGCCTTTATGTATTGCTCCTCGGTCAACTTCATGATTACCGCATCGTTCCGACCGCTCCTGTGGTCCCTGCAGTTCTTCACAAACAACCCTTGGAAGAACGTCACTTTGGGATTCGTCCCCAGCCAATGGTCTTTGCACTGCTTCCCCGACCTCACCGGATCATCCGGGCCCCGAGTAGATTCCAGTTCCTCAGCGATGGCCCCCCAGTACTTCAAATTATGCTTCTGGTTGCCGTGCACTGAGTCGTACGAGTGGTGCATCCAAGCTCGAACTAACCTGCAGTCCTCCTCGTCGGTCCATAAGACACGCTTTGCTTTGGCCTTTGTCGGACGGACGGACGAACTTCGGCGGGCTCGGAAATGGGTTGAGAGGATTGGACAATCGGGTTGGGGGAAAAGCAAGGCTCCAAAAACTCTTGGGACAAAGTTTCATCCGTCACCGACCTATAGTTGAGAACCCACTCGTTGAGATCGAAAGAAGACATAGCGAAAGAAATTTGAATAGGACTTTTTGAAGTGTAGTAGAAAAGAGAAATTGAGTGTGTGTAAAAATGAGTTTTGGGGTGTTTATTTATAGGGGGGAAAGTGAAAAAAAAGTTAATGTTGCTGCCAGCGAACCAGGCCACGTGTCGCCAGCGTGTGGCTCGCCAACGGCCGGCGCGCCACCCGAGGAGGTCAAAGTCTTCCTCGCCAGCGAGATCTGCTGGCGAGTTCGCTAACGACTACCCAAGTCGCCAGCGTGCTCCTCGCCTCCACCTCGCCTGCTCCCCGCCTCCTCCTCGCCGGCGAGATCATCTCGCCAGCTGCTCCTCGCCCACGAATATGGGTGCTCTTATTGAATTTATCATTCAAACTACATTGCTTGACTCAATTCCCACAAGTTCATGGGGGTCCATACACATAACAAATATACATATCTTTATATAAACGAATCGTCTCTCAGAATAAGGTCACAGCATACACTATATGACTGAAAGTCTAAAACCCATCTAACATCCAAGTCCAAGGATACTTAATGTGCCCATAAAAACTGTTATATTCCCTTGTGTTCAAGTCTTTCTATTATGAACCTGAACCAATGTCAGTCTGATACTTGCTGTTCAAGTCAAGCATACCAGACCATCCAAGCATTGCCTTTTCTTGGGATCTTTTAGCAGACGGTGACTCAAGACCATGGTCATCGGAGGTCGTGCTTCTGCTTCTCTTCCTCCCTGTAGCTTGGTTTCCAGTGTGGATGTCCATTAATGGAAGTTCAACAGATGCCGGGCTGGTCTTATGTGCCTCATCCTCTTCTTTTCTGCCACAACTCTCAGAGGATGTCAAAGAGCTTTCCATGGAACATAACGTGCCTCCCACTTGTTTTCGTTCATTGTGCTTTAGGCTCAAGCCTCCTGTTTCTGTTAACTCTGATAGTGAAGAGCTTGGGCATCCAGAGTTGACCATCGAGACTAAGTGGGAGAGTTCAGCTCGCGCCTGTTCCACTCCAAGAGATGATGAATTATACCCAGCAAGTGTTTCTTGTGCTTTCTTTAGTACTGACTGTAAGTACTTCCCTTGGGCTTCGATTCTCAGCTGCAAATGTCTCTGTACCTGTAAACAATGCTGTGGCTTGGTTGGCATCTATATATGATGTGAACTAAGTTCCCTAACCAGAGTGGGATAGGACTGCCATTGTCATTGAGCATACCTTGATTTCTTCATGGAGTTTCTTCTGCACTTCCATTTGCACTTGCAGAGCCTGTGTGATCTGCAAGCTTCTGAGAAACAAAACATATGATCAAAATAAGTTCTTTTCATATTCATTTGCATCCAAAGTCATTTTAAACAAACGGGCTTGAAGTAATTACTCATTGATCTGATTGCTTTCCCTACTGGGATGCAAGTCCTGGCATTGAACCTCACTGTAATCTGCATAAAACTGTAAGGATCAGAGTTCCCCTCAAAACCCAAGTGGCATAGCTTTTGATGATATCTTGTTATTTGGTGATCGGATATGCCAAAACAAAACGAAAAAAAAATCACCTTCTTGCTTATGGTCAATGCAACTTTCTGTGATCTGACCCTTCCCCAGCCTATATTTCTGCAGCAAGAAGAGCACAAATAGTTAGACGTGTGCTGGTTTGGTCTTACTTTCTCGGAATGACAAACATGGATGTAGTAGTAATCATTGGAAGAAGAACATACCTGTAAATGGCTTTTCAAGTGGTACAAAGTAAGTCGAGGAACCCCCATCACTCTCATCAAACCCTTTGGCGTGGCCTCTGCCAATACGTAAAAGGAATTAAAGAAACACATTAGAAAAAACGATCAGAATATGAAGAAGTAAGGTAACTTGTGTATAGACTTACTGTCTGGGCCACCAAGCTGAGAAACAGCTTGCACGAATAGGTGATGAAGCTCTGGAGTCCATTTGAGCCTAGGCTTGGCATCGGTGGAAAGAAGCAAGTTCAAGTTGTTATTTTGCATATTCTGCAGATCCATATCTGTTTGAGGGAAGAAGGACAGGTTGAGATGGAACAGCACTCAAACATAATACATATATGTATATGGGATATTGATCCTTCCAGCTAATGTTAATGCCTGATGGTTGGAGTTGGAGATGTGGCAGCTAGAGTTTCTCTTTATAATTAGGAGTGGTTGGCTTGTCCTATGTTCTCACTCCATATCTGGAAACATAAGTGGGGTTATGTTGGAGGAATATATGCCATAAGCTCCTTTTCTCTCTCTCCCCATTTCATACCTACTTTTCTTTCTTCTTTTTTTGTGATAAATATACATGTATTTATCTTATTTTACTTGGAAAGGGTTGGGAGAGAATCTATGATGCAGCAAAAACAGAGAAAGCAACACAGTTCAATTTTGGAGTCTTAAAAGCAGAGAAAAGTGGACAAGTGCATGGTTTGTTTTTATCTCCCTCTCATCTTGCTTGATTCCCTCATGAGTGTAGATTATGAATAATGGGGGCAATACCAAATGAAGTGACTCTCTCTTTCTCTTTTGGAGGAGGTTTTAGTGTCATTGGCAGATTCCTTTTGTTCTTTCTAGGGGTAGAGGAATCAAAGAATCTACCCTTGGATCGTAGTACCTCCTTAACTTGCTATATTTTCCTCCAGAAAACTAGTACAGAAAGAAGACAGCTTCTTGCTGAAATCAAGAGAAACTTCCTAAGTAAGCACCCAAAACATACAGTTTTTTTCATCTTCCACGTAAAGAGGTCATGGAATGTTTCACTAAAACTTATCTGGATAGCAAAGAATATTTAGGTCCCCCAAGTTCACATTTGGCACCAATATCTACACTCATATGGGGTCCATATCCCAATCTCATCAGTTCAACAAAATCTTAAATAAAATGACCCATAGATCAAATCTAGCATGCAAAAAGAAAAGGGAAAAAAACACCGTCTGTAAGTTTTATGTACTGGGGCCTTTGATTCAATTCTTAGTAGTAGAAACCAAAACCAGCTAACATGATGAAACTGATCCAATGATCATGGTGATTGAGTATTTCTTTGTTATTTAAGGTTTTTTTTTTCTTTCTGGTGGCAATGGATAAGCAATGTGAAATGGGTAACAGGTCAATATAAGTTTTTGAAGTACATAAAAAAGTCCACATATGTGAACTTTTGATATTGTAGTATGAAAGGAATCAAGAGGACTTACTCAGCATAAAAGTCGGCTAAAGAAATATTCCAAAGGGCTTTAAGTCTGCAATCCATATCCAAGCTGGGTGATCTGATCAAGAAAGAAAAGAAAAGAGAGGCCAAAATGGCCAACAAGAAATCATGAAAAAAGTGAATTGAATTAGATCGATCTTCAGATTTATTGGGTTGTGGTCAAAGTGTGTGGATCACTGGAATCAAAATCCAATGATTGATCTTCAACGCTTTTCCGTCTCAGTGGCATGCATACATTCAGTTGATCTGCTCCATTTTAAAAGAACATCCATGGAGTTTATGAGTTATATCATATCAGTCCTAGTAACTTGATTAGTAAAGAACATGTTACTGACTGTGATGGATCGACCCATGATCACTCTCTGGGCTATCGAAAAAGCAATGGTGGGTCCAAATTTACAGCCAGCCAGGCCAGGGTTGGGAGGTTCTTCTTCCCAAGCAAGTATAAAACTTGTAGTGGCTAGCTATCTAGCAGATTGTTGATATTCAAAGAAAGGAATATAATTATTGGCCATGTATTTATCATGATATGTGGCCCGAATGTTTGCAAAACACGAAAAGAAAAGAAAAGAAGAATTAACAAAGGATGAGTTATTGAACAAGTACCTTTCTCTTTAACCAGCTGATGTACTTGAGACCTCCCTTTTATTGCTTTATATATTCCACAACAGGGAAAGGAGATTCTGGAATGATGCCAAACAACCCCATGCCCATGCTGTTTCCTATCAGAAGCTCCCCTGAATCACCAAACAAAGCCCATTTAAACATAAACTTTGTGTCTCTGATCATCAAAATTATTGTCTGAGGGAGAGGAGAGATTTCACAAACCCAAAAAGAAGATGGCATCAGGAATCCGTAAAAGAGAAATCATCGAAAGGAACCATCCTACACAGAATAATTGAAACTCCAATGACGCGAGCAATGTGTCATTAATCAGCTTATTCACATCACAAATATCCTTTTTCTCTTATATGATTGTATAAGCACTAGCACTAGGTAGCAGTGAAATAAACCAACTTTTTCCCTTTTTTCATTTGGCCGGTGGAAAAAAAATGACAACCACTGGTGAAGAATAATATTTTTCCTTGTAAACAAGACATCATGATGAAATGGATCATGGAAACATCTTAAGCATGATTCACTGTGAGGTCTTCAGATGCAAGAAAATGAACCACATATCTATTTTGTATGATCACACACTCTAAACCACAGTAGAAACTAGAAACGGTCCCCCAAAACAACATGGTAGGACTTGGAACAATATTCAAAGGTAAAGCAAATAGTTTATTGGTCTGAGCATACAGGAGAATCAAACAAAGCCTAATTAAATGATCAAGAATCAAGACCTTTCGACCAAGACCCAGTACAGATTTGCACGTCTAGAAACGATTCTAATGGTCAGAAAAGGTCAACCAATTCATTTAAGCAAACAGTTAACATAAGCATGTTGATTAGGCATTTCATCGAGCAGGTGGTGGGCATTATTGCCTAGCTCGCCAACAAGATGATAAATGACACACGAAAACTTACAAAAATGTTAGGTCATGAGGAAAATCAAGAATCTTGATACATGTCTACATACATACATACATCTTTATATCCGTAAGAGAGAGACTAGAGAATAGAAAAAAAGCACCCACAAATTGATTGGCAAAGACAAAATAGAGCCATGGACGAATATTCCTTCAAATTATTTAATGCCACACTCAAACTCCTCTGCTTCTAATTGCAAAAACAAGGAAAAAGAAAGAAGAAAAAAAGATGTACAGCAAAAAGCCTTAATGCCCTCTTGATTGACATAACTCAACTCGCAGGAATTCATAACTAAACGACATAAACTGAATATGATTGTTACAGTGTTGTTTATTAGATTTAAGATCATACTGTTCGATATAAAAAAACTATATTATTTTTGAAACGGTAACGAGATCAAGATGCATTATTGTAAGTAGGGGTTACAATAGGGCCGAAACCCTGGGCTCCAGAATATGGTCCGGGTCCCCCGTAGGTTACCTGGTGCTCGTGGACCCGTAAAACTAGTCTGCTTAGCCTTCACAGACACACACAAAATTGAGATCACGTCCGACCGTCCAGAAAACAAAGGGAACGCCAAACTAGCAAATGAGTTCAAAACATAATAAAAGTCCAAGCACCAAACAACTAAAAATAGAAATAACCAACATAAAATATAAATAGAGGCTCATGCTTCCAATTTCTTCCTGAGGCAAGTAAGCACTACCAACCCCGGGTCTAGAGGAATAGGGTCACCACCCCTCCCCCTTCCCGGGGTCCTCTCATTGTCCCTGGCGAGGCTGCTTCAAAGCCCTCACCTACTGATCATCAACGGATTTGCCGACCCGTTCCCCTCTTGGATCTTGTCCGAGTCTCGGATGAGGACTCAGGCCCGTGTCCTTATCTCCCTCAAGCCCAAATGCTACGTTCATTGAGCCATCCCACCTACCGGGCCTTCTTGCGTCCACCATCAACCCACGACCCAGATCAGATAGGGCCTCGTTCTTCCTCGACTCCGACAGCAAGCCCATACGGCCCCCCTTCTCCACCGGAACCCTGGCAGACTCCATCACACGCCGCCGCTCAAGTCCTTCCTCCTTTTGGTCGGTCGGATTCACCTCGCCCTAAGGGACCTGCCGCAACGACAAGCCTGTCAGCAATGAAACTGGCTGCTTCAAAACTCACCTCAAATCCTCCACCACGGTCCGCCCCATCGGTAGCTCCCGCCCTTGAATCTCTGTGGGTCAGGAGGTCGCATGTTCCACCTTACAACGTTCGCAATGCCACCATATGATCACTGGAATTGCCTAGCTGCATCTCCACCGAGGCTATTGCATACATACCTTAGTGATTTTGCATAGTTGAGATCCATGGGAGACTAGTCTTGTTTGTGAGATGGTTGGTGTGGGAAGAAGAGAAGGATGGTAATTGCGGGGAGAAGAAGAGGGTGGTGGCTAATGGTGGTTGGGCGGCGGGTTTTTCAACCCTAAGGAAGCTCTATTCGTGCGCTTGCCAGCATTGGACTATCGAGTTTTACCCATTTACAAAAAACTATATTTGATACATTAACTAAGCCAATATGCAAATTGATTTTTTAAAATGGTATTTTTTTAACGTGACGATATAAATGTTATATTAATAAGTCCGATCAATCGCTATAGAATAGGACCAAAGACCCTAAGTACTAGAATATGCCTGAGATCCTCGTAGGGTTCCTGGTGCTCTTGGAACCGTACAAAACGTGTAATTTCTATCTTAGAAAACCTAGAGCATACATAGAACTAAAACAAAAGAAAACACAGAAAATAGTAAATAAATCCACGATCGAAGTTTTCAAAGGATCCTTAAAAAGAATTGCATAGGTGATTGTTCGAACGCCTCATGATAGATCCTATTTTCTGGATCTGTTTGGGATGCTTTTGTCACGCCCCAAATCCGGTTTTGACCGGACTCGAGACGTGACTCAAAGGAGAATAATAAAATCTACGATAAGGCAGTTTCAATAATAATAAAGTCTCCAACTTTAGTTTCAACTCAAGAAGTCTCAAGAAATACGTCTACAATATGGTTTAAAAGTAAAGTGTTTATAAAATAAGGCGACCACAACATCTCTAAAGACAAGCTCCCGAGCCTCGAGTCCACTAGTCACCAAGCAAGCATGTATAAACAGTAAACAAACAACTAGGGGTGAGCTTACGCTCAGTACGGAAAATAATAACGAAGCATAACCTTTAACAAGTTTAGTGAATTGGAATGTTACAATTGATATCGAATTACAATAACTTGCATAACCAAAGAGATACTCAGTTAAAAGATATAAACGAGTATCTGACGTTTTAAGAATATAACAATTACTAATAGGAAGTTAAGGAAAGAACAATCCAATATCACGATGAGAAGTGAAGCCTCGACACTCCGTCCACAATAATCTTGTGTCATGTCGGATTTTCCCTCGGTCCAGAGGAGACACATATCGTCGGAATACCGGTAATGTCCCTAAGGGAACACATATCATCGGTACTTCCGGAAATGTCCTCAAAGGACCATATGTAATCGGGGTATAGATCATCGGGGCAAAACAGGGTAATATCCGGGTATGCTCCTGCAAGACGCATACACCCGGGGTGAAACAACACGTAACCATCCCCTTAGGGTAAACCATCCAACTGCCCCGCATGGTCCAATAACCACACGCCATACCGGAAACGCACATCGGCCTAGACGCCTTCCCGGTAACGCACATCGGGGAGTATAGTCGTATACCATACCGGAAACGCACATCGGCCTAGGTATTTTCCCGGACTACCTCGAGTGGGACACAAAACCATCTCAAAACATGCACAAGAGACTAACATGCCAATACATCATACTACCAAAGCTTAGCAAATCACAAATCCATCACAACACACCAAAGAGATCCATATACCTTTACACTTACCGTTATACTTACCAATAGCGATCCATTGGTCTACCACTCACCCGATCGTACCATTTGGCACAATCAATTACACTCAACCATTCATTCAATCATTCAATCATTCATTAAATCATTCAAGCATTCGATTTATCTAGTTTCGTTAGACTCTTAGTTTATCCTGAAGACTAAGCAAGCAATCCATGTGAGGCAACCACAACCAATCCTATGGCTCATCTCGGCCTTTCTACCAGTAAAGCAAATTCTCAAGTATTGAAAGCGAGTTAAGCTAGTTATTCACATCCTACGCATGCATACTAGACACGTCCGGTTATTAGTAATTGGAAGACGATTATTCTAGTTATTCGCATCCTATATGTATTTCTAGGACCTTTCCGATTTTATTAACCTAATAGGCACACTAGGTATTGAAATGCACGAGGAGTTAGTACTTTCCCTACCTTGTGGTCTTCCTCTAATAATCCTTCTTGTTTCCGGAGTCCAAGCGAGCTTCATCTCCGTTCTTCACAGGGGTCTCCAACTAGTCTTCGTCTCTCGAGCTCGGTTCCAAGGTCTTGGATCACAAATAAACTCTAATTAAAGACTGAACATAGTGTAAACACCTAAGCACAAAAGACTCCACCAGATGTTTCAAAACACCCTCTTGAAGTAAACAAAAGAAGGTCGAAAAGGGGTTCAAAGGACCAAGACGGGTCTGCCACGGATCTGGTCACGGATCTGTGGGCTGCGCTGTCACGGTTCTCCTCACGGAGCCGTGTCTGACATCTTCACGGTCTCCCTCACGGAGCCGTGACGCCCTCCATGACGGTTCCTGTCATGTAGCCGTGACACCTGGTACTGTTCATCCGTCTACTTCCTCCAGCTTCGGGGTTTCACGATTTTAACCCCCAAAACCTCCATGGATGACCTTCTAAAGCTCCAAAAACAATTCCTAAACGTCTCTACTTCAAAACCCACTATGGGTGTTCATCAAAACTCCCAAAATACGAATTAAATCCATTATCTAACATCAAAATCATTCAAAACTTCATCATTTAAACTCCAAACTCATCCATTGTTCATCAAGTTTCTCCAAAACCCATGAACTAAAATCCATGGAAACGAAATTAGGGGAGGGATTTACCTTGAGGATGAAGAGTGGATGAAGAACCAAGAGTTTTTGAGAGGTTTTGGGTAGAAAGTGGCTTCAAGCTTCCATTTTTCTTCCCTTCTTCTTCTTCAAGCCTTCAAAACCAATTTCCTTCTCTCTCTCTCTCCCAAATTCGGCTGCCTTGGTATTTGTGCTGAAATGAGCATCAAATGGGGCATAAAACCTAGATGGTATAGTGCTCAAAATACCCCTTAGCTTTACTCTTCCCCCAAAACCACTAATGAGGGTAAAAGGGTCATAACACATCCAAGTCTCCTCTTCCAAGCAAGTTTTGACATATGTCCATGTGGGGACCACTCCAAGGCTTAAATAAATTACAGCACACAATTTTATCGGATTTTGTTCTAAATCGAACCATGTTTGACCGATAAATGTCTCGGGTTGACTTTTTCCAATATTACAGGCAACGGAAAGGAAACGGCCCAACTAAGCTAACCGTGAGGGCGACTAATCTTTTTGGGCCCCGGAAAGGTTCTGAATGACTTTCGGAGTCATCAATTGACTTTTCCGGCCGAAAGTCAAACTTCGTCCAAAGTCCACCGGTTCGACCGGGATCGACCGGGGGCGGTTCTTACAGATTTGCACGAGAAGGATCGATCTGCATGTCGTCTTAAAATTCCGGGATAACCCGACCTGGGTTGTTGTGGAACCGTACACCATCTTACCGTCCCACCCCCAGATCCCAAAGCCATATGGTAATCGTTGCGTAAAAGGCGACGATGAAGGGGGAAGACAAAGTTCAAACCTGACGTTCATCGAGAAAACGGCGCCCAAAAATTAATCCTCGTCAGATGCTAAGGGCTCTCCCTAACCCTACCCTGATAACCATGACTCTCACCACGAGGATGATGAACTTGAAGGCGCCGAAAATAAAAAAACCGTCGATAAAGAGGGGAGCCAGGGCCAGCTAATATCTTAGACTCTTGTTTTTTGTATTTTTTAATATGATATTAGAACTTATTTAGTATAAATTTTCAAATAAAAAAAGAACTTGTTTATCGTAAGTTCAAATCCCAAAACCTCCACAATATTATCATTTCCGTTGTAAATAAATTAAAAGATTATAGAAGAATGATCCATTCTAGTCCAATAAACCATCACAGAGCAATTGTATTAAACACTAGTGTGAGCTCCTGCATATGGTTGCTTGGGTAGGATATAAGGAGACAAAGAAGATGGACAGAGGAAGCATTTTTTTGTATTAGTCATATAAAATGAATGATCTATGCCTATTTATAGGAAATACAAAACCGCCTTACAACTTATTATATTATAATTAATATAAAAAGCTAATATTGGTTCAGTGGCTTTGGCGGCATGTCAGACCAACTTGCAAGAGCTGTTGATTCTTTTGTGCAAGTGGGACTACATTTAAAACACTCCCCCTTAGTACCACTATTCACAAATGTTAAATAATATTGAACGTGCTTTAGGTTGTCTCGTTAAAAATCTCCTCAGAAAAATTTGGTGGGACAAAATTTGTGAGGAAAAGAGTGCAACGCACAAATGTGCTTTGAAGCTGTGCTTGATGCTGCCTCGTTAAAAACCGTTCCAAGAAAACCCTGTGGGACAAAACTTAAATAAGGGGAAAAGAGTACAAAAATGTCTCCCCTTGACTTCAGGCAGGTTACTTTGGTTGTTCGGTTGAGTCGACACATCCTGATCTTGAACATTAACTTATCAACAATTGAATGTTAGAAAAGCCATACCGAGTAGAGTGTTTCTTATATTTACCCACTTCTGATGAGTTGCATGTGCATAACATCTGCCTCGTTAAAAACCTTTACAAGAAAACCTCATCGGACAAAACCTGAACAAGGGAAAAAGAGTGCAGTGCACGGAAACATACTCCCCCTGACTGTCGCCCCCCTGAAGACCGAATGAGTAATCTTAGTTGCTTGCGAAGTCGACTCATATTATCTTGTGCACCGATTTCCCCCAAAACTAATGTTGCCGAAATTTCCAACGGACAAACCTGCAGGATTTTCAATACATGATTCTGGTTGACGTCAATCTCTCATGACTCTTCTGGAGTTCATGATTATATCATAATTTCGTACGAAAATCGATCTGTTGCAACTGAAAAACAATGAAAACTGTCTTCCCAAATTATAACTGTCCCGGGACGCGCTTTGCAGATCTGCTTCTATCTCAAATCCGGTTAGTAGTTTTTGAGCTCAAAGTGGCTAGCACATTTACTACGAATTCTATCAGGCCTTGTACATTATAACGTCTCAAATTTAGATATGGTTCTTCAGGACCAAATATCTTTTCATTTCTTTGAGACAAATGAGATCCTCTTTAGGATCTAAATATCGATCGATCGTTTGAGTATCAAGTAAAACACGCTTCAGGCGATTCTTAGTATGTGCATATTTATGTACGTATTTGAAATATGCTCGATCTTTAGGCCGAGACAATATTTTATCATCAAAGCTTTCATTTGAAAGTCTTTCTTTAGACATACCGCAATTTCAATGACCTCTTCAGGAGTCCATATATTATCGACCCACACTACTTACTGAGTACATGGTTTCTCATACCATATTTCATTTCCTTATGCAAATAAAATCATTCAGAGAGTCATTTCTCTAGATAATCATAAATCCTTTGGGGAATGTCATTGCTTCTAACAATTTAAATTCAAGGGATTTGCTTCAGGCAAGTTACAATGCTTCAGGCAATGCATGAGGTTTGCTTTAGGCAAACTGCAATGCTTTATGCAATGCAAGTCCTTCGGAGACTTTTATAAATATTTGCACTCAAAATACCATTAGCAGTGGATACATTTATCAAATATACCATGATTATCACACATCACATCTTTATCAAAAGTTGACTTCAAGTCATTTGAGAAAAATACCTTGAGTTAAATATCGAAACTGACTCTCAAGTATTGGTCACGAACACTACACTACCATTTTCAAAATGAAAACTACACTACCTTAAGTATTGGTCACGCGATTTTATTAGTAAAAATGGACGGAATTTTCCATTTCGTTAGTCATATGACCTCAAGTTTCATATAACGGATGGTAAAATGACGTTTCCCCTTAATTATATGACCTCTACAAATTTTATAAGGAACATTACCATTGTACCCTCGTTATTGTTCCTTATAAAATGTATAACTGTCAAATACTTAAGGGCAAAAAAACGTCATTTTACCATCCATTATATGACACTTGAGGTCATATGACTAACGGAATGAAAAATTCCGTCCATTTTTACTAACAAAATCGTGTGACCAATACTTAAGGTAGTGTAGTGTTAGTAAAGACCGCTCCTGGTCAACGCCGGTCAATCGGCAGAAAAACGGAAAAATTTAAAATTTTTGGACATACATCAAAATGAACCTAGAATTGACCCCGAGGGTCATATAGGACTTAAGTTGACTCTGATATCGACCAAAGTGAGTTCTAGGTGACTCAGGGAAACTTTTTGACCGATTCGGGAGAAGTTGAATTTTTGCAGTAAAAGTCAACCGACCGACGTTTTGGTCCGTTCGAGGCCCGTTTTGGATCCAAAAAGCTTAGTCGTCGTCACATCGGTCTTAGTTGAGCCGTTTTCCTGTAGAACGCGAAGTTTCGTAAATTCTTGGAAAATGGGCCCGCGCGGGGCCTGAAACGGCCAAATTTCGCGAATCAGACAGAAAAATATCTACCAAGTTATTTTTCTAAAGGTTGGGATCCACTTGACACTTGTCACACTTTTGGTGGTTGATAGTTTTTGAACAAAATAAAAGAAAAAGGAATGAGGGGTAGTTTTGTAAATAGGTGATGTGTTGGGTTTTTGAAACAAAATAAAAGGGAGATAGGATGAGATGGTCGGCCATTTCAGAGAAAAAAGAAAGGTAAGAGAGAGAAAGTGGAGAGGAGGAGGAAGAGAGAGAAAGAGAAGGAGGAGTTAGGGTTTTGCGATTTCCCGACGATCCGACCGACCGATCGACTCAACGACTGCGGATTCGAACTCCCCTCGTCATTCCCTACGGTGAGAACCTGTCTTTTTCTCGTTTTGGAACATTTGAATTTTAGGGTTTGAGTTTAAATGGGTTGATTAAGGTTGGGTTAAGGATTGGGGTTCGTTAGGAACGTTTTGGGGCGAAAAGGAACAGTTTTCGTTCTGGCCGTGTTGGGCCCCCTTGGTCGGGCCTCGGGTTTTTCGTGTTCGGCTAGTCTTGGACGATCCCCAAGTCGATAATTCACACCCGGAACAAATTATGGAATTAAATTGTGAAAGTTAGAAATTTCGGGTTTAGAAACTTTAAACGCGAATTAAATCGCTCGGAAGTCGGAAATTGATTCCGTCGATTGCATTGGAACCCTTGAATTATTCTAAGATCGTAGAAACGAAAACGGGAATTTTCGGAGCCCCGGAAGGGCGTTTTCCGATCCCGGGCAGATTCGCCGAGTCGGGCGAATCGGGCCTTTCCGGGCCAATTATTGACAATGTCGAGTAATTGGGAAGTTTGGGAGTGATCGACATTGTCGGTGTTGCATTTGGGCGTCAAGTTCATTAAAATTCAGCTTTGCCTGCGAACTTAAAAAGTGTTTTAATTTGTGATCTTGTTAGATCGTGCCGCCGACCGCAGAAAGAGGAGGCTAAGCGGGTGTCTACGAGCACGCCGGAGCTTGAGCGTGGATATTTGGAAAGCGTTACGAGGTAGGGAAAAGTAGCTGGATCTCGGCCTTGACTAGGGAAAGTTAACAATAGAAATGCAAGCGACACTTAGTGGTGTCGTAGGATACGTGAACATATCGAACAATAGAAATTCATGTGACACTTAGTAGTGTCGTAGGATAAGTGAGCATATCGAACAGTAGAAATGCAGGCGACACTTAGTGGTGTCGTAGGATACGTGAACGTATCGAACAATAGAAATGCATGTGACACTTAGTGGTGTCGTAGGATACGTGAACGTATCGAACAATAGAAATACTGGTGGCTTTTGGTTGTGCCCGTAGGTTAAGTAACTTGTTGTGTTTATGAGGGTGGTCATGAGAGCCTTTGGGGTGTTGAACCCGTATTTTACGGTTTGTGTGTCGTGGGTGGCCATGTGTGCCTTTGGGGTGTTGAACCCGTATTTTACTGTTTGTGTGTCGTGGGTGGCCATGTGTGCTTGTGGGGGGTTAACCCGTATTTTACTGTTTGTGTCTGTGGGTGGCCATGAGTGCCTTTGGGGTGTTGAACCCGTATATTACTGTTGGTGTGTCGTGGGTGGCCATGTGTGCCTGTGGGGTGTTAAACCTGTATTGTTGCTGATTGTCCTACCGAGGGGTAATGAGTCGTATATTATTGTCGCTATTTGTTGAACCTTTGGTGATGACTGTGGTTGCATGGAGGTTGGGGCCCGCCTGACAGAAAAAGGGGTCATGTGGTCACGCGCGTGGGGGTTGGCTAGCCTTCCGACTAACCATCGGTAAAGTTGTGCATTCTTCTGCGATGAAGGGCGGCTCCCCTTCCGACTAGCTATCGGAAAAATATTGTTGCATATATCGTTAACAGGTCGACCGCCTGGCCCGACTGCGTGTCGGGAAAGTTGCGTGGGGTAGTGTCACGCCCCAATTTCAGCGAACCGAACTCGAGACGCGAACATTTAAAAAGATACAATACTTGAAACTTGTTTTCATTAAATCACTTTTAAAAGCCAGTTCAGTTCAACAAAAGAATATTATTTACAGCTCAAAAATAAGTCCCAACACTTGGACAAAACGAGGTACACGTCACTATACTCAAAAACACCCAGAAACCCGCTTCAAGCTCTTCAAGCTTCAGAAGCTCACCTAGTCCAGCCTGCGAACGGTACCTGTAGGAAAAGCAGCTAGGGGTGAGCGTTCGCTCACCACCACAGATAACAGACTGACTACAGAAAACTTAGCAGACAAAGCCGGTGACACCAACAACGACTCAAAAGACACACACACGACCAGAACTTTCCTCAACCGACTCAACTCTCGGACACGTGATGTAGACCCCACAGAACGATTGACGACCTCCTCCAAAGACACGACTGACAACCACACAATACCAAACAAGATCACAAAGGATCGCAAACCAGCTGCTCAGTAACCAATCTCTGTATCTCGCCCTTTCCGATCCCAGTCGGGCCAGGCGGTCGACCTGTCGCGCAACTTCTCCCGATCCCAGTCGGGAGGCTAACCCACAACCTCTCTGCTTCACCCGATCCCAGTCGGGTGGTTAGCCACACCCGCGCGTCCTTCCCCCGATCCCAGTCGGGGAGCTAGCCCACAACCTCTCTGCTTCTCCCGATCCCAGTCGGGAGGCTAGCTACACCACACAACCTCCACCATGATCAAGTAACCAAACACAATCACAAACAAAGTTCAACAGACAGTAACGACACCAGCCCCAACTCCACAGGCACTCAAGTCCACCAAGACAACAACAACAAAACACGGGTTCAACAACCCTACGCGCCCTCATGGCCACCCAAGACACCAACGGTAAAGTACGGGTTCACAACCCCACGGGCACTCACGGCCACCCAAGACACCAATAATAACAACACGGGCTCTCATGGCCACCCAAGACTCAACCATAATAACACGGGCTCTTAAGGCCACCCAAAACTCAACAATAATAACACGGGCTCTCAAGGCCACCCAAAACTCAACAATAAATATACACAACAACCTCTGGCATAATCAATGCCTCCAACCATCCTAAGATCACTAGTTTCACAAACAACCTCCGGGCATGGTCATATGCCTCCAGTAATTCCAATATCGCTAAGTTCTCTGCTCCTACGACACTACTAAGTGTCACATGCTTTTCCAATAATTGCTACAATCCCGTATCATGCTTTTCTAATATTCGATAACCTAAATAACCCACGACACCCCGGTGTCACATGCAATTCTACAGTTAACTTTCCCTAGTCAGGGCCGAGATCCGGCTACTTTTCCCTACCTCGTATACAACTTCAATAGCGCTCCACTAAAACCCGAGATGAACCCAGTCACTCGCCGAGCTTCCCTTTGCCTCGGTTCGCAGCACGATCTAAAAGAACACAAATTCAAAGTACTTTTAAACTAGTAGGAATAAACCGAAAGTTCAATAACTTAATGCCCAAACGTAACCCCGACAATGTCGATCACTCCCAAACTTCCCAATTACTCAACATTGTCGATAAAGGACCCTTAAAGGCCCGATTCGCCCGACATGGCGAATCTGCCCGGGTTTTGTTAATTGCCTTCCGGGGCTCCAAAAGCCCCCGTTTTTGTTTCTACGGTCTGAGAATAGTTCAAGGAACCCAATGTACTTGACGGAATCGAATTCCGACCTCCGAGTCAATTAATTAACATTTAAAGTTTCTAAAACCCGTTAATTACAACTTTTCCAATTTAATTCCAAATTTCGATTCGGTTAAGGGTAAATGGTCTGGGGAACGTTTTAAACCACCCGAACGTTAAAACCCGAGCACATGGGTCCCACCCAACCCAGTTGGCCGTGCCCTAGGGTTCAAGGGGGGCTCGGCCACCATGGTGGTGGCTGGTACCACCTCCGGCCAGCCACCCCATGGCCGGCCGGCCACCACCCACGGTGGCCGGAGCTCCTCCCGAGCCTACGGTCACCGGAAAACGTCCAATAACACCTCCAACCACCTATAAAACGTCTCCAACAAACCCCCAAACCCACTACAGCCCTAACCCATAGTTTTATACAAAACCCTAACCTTCCAAAGTTAACAAAACGAAGATCGGGTTAGGTCTTACCAACGAGGAAGACGAGGGGAAGATGATTTCTCTTTGTCTTGAGACGATCCAAAGGCTTGAAACCCTCCAAACCATAGCTTTCCCTTTCTTCTCTCTTCTTCTTCTTCTCCTTCTCTCTCTAAACACTCTCTTCTTCTTTCTAATTTAAAACAACTAACAACAATTTCTATTTTTTTCTCTTTTAACAATGTGGACGGCCACCCTCTCTTGTCCCATCTAGTTTCCCCCAAAAAATAACACCACCACAATTAGGACAAGTGTCAAGGTGGGTCCCACACCTTTTGGAAAATATCTACTTGATATTTTCCAATCAGATTCGCGAAAAACAGACGTTTCGAGCCCCGAACAGGCACTTTTCCCAAGAAATTACGAAACTTAGCGGGCTACAAGTAAACGACTCAACTAAGACCGCTGCGATGACGGCTAAGCTTTTTGGATCCAAAACGGTCCTCGAATGGACCAAAACGTCGCTTGGTTGACTTTTCTAGCGAAAAGTCAACATTTCCCAAATTGATCAGAAAGTTGCCCTGAGTTCCTCGGAACTCATTTTGGTCGATGAGAGGGTCAATTTAAGTCCGGTATGACCCTTGGGGTCATTTTAGGTTAAATTAAGTGTCTGTCTCAAAAAATTTAAATTTTTCTGTTTTTCGCAGGTTTGAATGACGTTGACCAGAAGTGGTTATTACAGTCTACCCCCCTTAAAAGAATTTCTCCGCGAAATTTAAAACAGACGTACCTCGGGAATCGAACAGGCCGGGATACTTTGCGCGAACCTCGTCCTCGCGTTCCCACGTTGACTTAGCCCCGTGATGTTTCCACTACACTCGGACCAAGCGGATAATCTTGCCTCCCCGCAGAATCTGCTCCCGCGTGTCCATGATCCGAACCGGCTGCTCCTCATAGGAGACATCATCAGCCACCTCGATATCAGTCCACTCAATGACGTGGGAGGGGTCTGCGTTGTACTGCCGCAACTGGGATACGTGGAAGACATTATGGACTCCCAAGCTGCGGTGGCAATGCCAGACGATAAGCCACTGCTCCCACTCTGCCCAAGATCTCGAACGGGCCTATGTACCGCGGGGCCAACTTGCCCCCACTGCGTCTGAACCGCACCAGCCCCTTCCTCGGGCTCACCTTCAGGAACACGTGATCCCCGACTGCGAACTCAAGAGGTCGACGTCGCTTGTCGGCATAACTCTTCTGCCGGCTCTGCGCGGTCCTCAACCGATCGCGTATCAGTGCGACCTTCTCCGTCGTCTCTCTGATAAGATCTGGCCCCATCAGACTCTTGTCCCCCACCTCTGCCCAACACACTGGCGTTCGACACGGCCTCCCATACAACGCTTCGAACGGTGCCATCCCGATACTGGCCTGGAAGCTGTTGTTGTAGGCGAACTCGGCTAACGGCAGGTGGGTCTCCCAAGATCCCCTGAAATCCAGAACACATGCCCGCAGCATGTCCTCCAATATCTGGATAGTGCGCTCGGACTGACCGTCTGTCTGTGGATGATGTGCCGTGCTGAGTAGAACCTCGGTCCCCAATGCCTTCTGCAGACTCGGCCAAAACCTGGACGTAAAGCGGGGATCCCTGTCAGACACTATCGACACCGGGACCCCATGGAGCCGTACTACCTCCTGAATATACAAGCCGCTCAACTTGTCGACCGGGTCAGTCATCCTCATAGCCAGGAAGTGGGCCGACTTGGTCAACCGGTCGACTACCACCCACACGACGTCATTCCCCTTCGGTGATCTTGGCAGTCCACACACGAAATACATGGTAATATGCTCCCACTTCCACTGAGCAATCGGGAGTGGTTGTAACAATCCTGCGGGACGCTGATGCTCGGCCTTCACCTGCTGACAGACGAGACATCTCGACACAAACTCTGCGACTGCCCTCCGCATCCCGCGCCACCAGTAGTGCCGTCTGAGGTCACGGTACATCTTGGTGCCCCCCGGGTGCACTGTAAGACGCGAATGATGTGCCTCTCGCAACACGTCATCTCTAAAGTTAACCGGTACGAACAGCCCCCCGCAGTACCGTAACCCCCAATCGGTGCTACTCTCCCAACCTACCACCTCGTCACCCCTGAAGACTCTATCGCGGATCTCTGACGCCTCGACGTCCTCCGTCTGCGCCTCCAATACTCGGGAGAGCAGTGAGGGCTGAGCCACCAATGAGCACACGGCCACGCCGCCAGTAATCTCCTCCATCTCAAGCCCGAACGTGCTCAGCTTCCCCATCATGTCCCGCTCTCGGACTGATATGCTGGCGAGGCTCGGAGCCGACTTCCTACTCAAGGCGTCGGCGACCACATTCGCCTTGCCCGGATGATAGTGTAGCTCGAAGTCGTACTCCTCGAGTAGCTCCATCCACCGTCGCTGACGCATGTTCAGGTCTCGTTGGGAAAATATGTACTTGAGGCTCTTGTGATCCGAGAACACCTGAAACCCTTCGCCATACAGATAATATCGCCAGCTCTTTAGCGCAAACACGACTGCTGCTAGCTCCAAGTCGTAGGTAGGATAATTGCGCTCATGTGTCTTCAACTGCCTGGAGCCGTAAGCCACAACTCTGCCCAACTGCATCAGTACGCAGCCCAGTCCCTCCCCGGACGCATCGCAGTAGACATCATAACCGATCCCTCGCTCGGGCACCACTAACACTGGAGCTGTAGTCAACCGAGTCTTCAACTCCGCGAATGCACGCTCACAGTCCTCTTTCCACACAAACCCGACTCCCTTGCGCGTCAACAGAGTCATCGGTGCGGCTAGTCGTGCAAAGTCCTGTACGAATCGCCGATAGTAGCCTGCCAACCCCTGAAAGCTGCGAATCTCGAAGACACTCGTGGGCCGTGCCCACTTCGAGACTGCGTCGATCTTCTACGGATCGACCAGGATACCGTCACGGGACACGATGTGGCCGAGGAATCTCACCTCAGAGAGCCAGAACTCGCACTTCTCCCGGTTGGCATATAGCTGATGCTCGCACAGTAGTGTCAGAACAGCCCTCGGATGTGACTGATGCGCCGCCTCATTCTGCGAATAGATCAGGATGTCATCCACGAACACCACCACAACTGATCTAAGTACGGCCGGAAGATGTTGTTCATCAGGTCCATGAACGCTGCAGGTGCGTTCGTCAGTCCGAATGGCATCACCAGGAACTCGTAGTGCCCATAGCGTGTCCGGAATGCAGTCTTTGCGACGTCCCCCTCACGGACTCGCAACTGATAATAACCGGATCGCAGATCGATCTTCGAGAAGTAGGTCGCCCCTCTCAACTGGTCGAATAAGTCATCGGTCCTCGGCATCGGGTATCGGTTCTTCACCGTAACCCGGTTCAGCTTCCGGTAATCTATACACATCCGTAGCTCTCCACTCTTCTTCTTCACGAAGAGTGCTGGTGCTCCCCACGGCGATGCACTCAGACGGATAAACACCTTCTGTTGAAGCTCCTCTAGCTGATGCTTCAGCTCAGTCAACTCTGTCGGCGCAAACCTGTAAGGCGCCATCGATATCGCCGCCGTTCCCGGCACCAGGTTAATCCCGAACTCCACCTCACGAACCGGCGGCAACCCGCTTAACTCCTCGGGAAAGACATCGGGGAACTCGCATACCACTCGCGGTAACTCTCGGCTCTGCACAGCCGATACTTCCTCCTCTGCGGACAACGCCGACATGAGGACCCCGCTCTTACTACCCAGAACACACGCCACCTTCGTACCACCCACTAACACTGTCACTCGTCGTCTGTAGCAATCGATATCGGCTCGGTACCTCGACAGCCAATCCATACCCAAGATCACATCAAAGGTCGTCATTCCCAACACGAGAAGATCACCAGGGCAAGGACAGTCTGCGACTCTAATCTCGCAGGCACGACATACTCTAGTCAACGATGCACCACCCCCAACTGGGGTGTCTAGGCATAGGGGTGGACCCAACGGCTCTAAGCTCAACCCCAACCTCTCGGCACAACCCGACGAAATAAAAGAGTGCGACGCCCCGGTATCAAACAAGAATAAAGCCCATAAATGATACAATAAACACGTACCCTGGATGGTCTCGCGGTACGTGCTAGGTCCTGGGGCTCTGGAGTCGGTGACTGCATACACTCTCCCTAGCGAGGCCTGCTGCCTCTGACCCGGTGCACTGGCCGCTGAATACCCGTGACTCTGCTGCTGCCTCGGAATCGGTGCGCTCGTAGAAGGCTGTGACGGTCTGGACTGCTGACCCTAACGAGGACGACCCCTAGGCGACTGTACTGTCCGCGACTGCTGCGGTCGCTGCGCTGACGTTGCCCTCGACGGCTCACGGCACCATGCAATGGTGTGCCCAACCCGGCCACATCGAAAACAGCCGATCTCGTCGGCTCTCGACTCCGTGCCCTGGCTGGTCCGGTTGGTCGCTGGCAGCGCCGTAGGCCCTCCTTCTATCGGGTACTCGCGACGGAAGTGGCCTCGCTGCCCGCAGGTAAAGCACGTCGGCACCCTCTCTGACGCGACTGGACCAACTGCTGCCACTGACCCCCGCTGTCTCGCTCCACCCTGATGAGTCGGTGGTCGGAAGAACACCGTGGTCCTCTGTCTCCGCGAGTCTCGTGAGTCGGACGGCCCTGCAAAGCTGATCGGCCGCTGTCGGACCTCACGGGTCCTGGCTGCATCCCGGACGCCCTGCTCCACTATAGCCGCGGTGTCCACGAGATCGGTATACTTCCGCAACCTCAAAGCGAGAACCTGGTTCCGAATCCCCAGCCTCAGTCCTCCCTGGAACCGCAGGCAACGGTTCTTCTCGGTCATCACCATCTCTGGCGCGAATCTGGCCAAGGCTATGAACCTGGCCTCGTACTCTGCTACCGTCATCCCCTCCTACTCCAGGTCTAGGAACTGCCGATGTCGCTCCAACCGAGCCGACTCGGGAAAGTACTGTTCCAAAAAAGCTGTCTGGAAGATGCTGTAGTCATAACCGACCATGTCCTTCACACGCCCCCACCAGTGGTAGGCGCTGTCTCTCAGCTGATGGGCCGCGAAGGACACTCTACGACGGCCGTCCTCGACACTCGATGTATCCAGGTCTCGCGTGACCTGCTCTAGCCACCTCTCGGCTAGGTCGGGGTTCGGCTCCCAGACAAAAGTAGGTATCCCGAGCTTCAGGAAATCTAGTAGTGCTCGGGATGTATGATCCTCGGTCTGAACGGGTCTCATTGGGACCGCGGCTGCCTCAGGTTCTGGTGAAGCCGACTCTCGGTTGGCGATGACCGCCACCAATCTCTGGACCGTCCTGGTCAACTCATCCAAGGCAGTCATGACGGGAGGGTCTACGACGGGCGGAACACCGGGTGTGCCTGCAGACGGCCCCGCGTCGCTTCTCCTGTCTTCTCCGACAGGAGTGCCCTACGCTTCCACGTACTCGACGGGCTCAACGGTTGGCACCCTTCCCGGTGTCCCCGCTGACCGTCCCCACCGGCCCCGCGTGGGCGCCTGACCCCGTGCTCCCGATGCTCGTCCGCGTCTACCGCGAGTCATAGTCACTATCCTCTGCACGGATACACGCAAACGTTCAGTTTGCGAACTCAAATAAACACAACAAGTTCAAATACGCTAACGTTCGCACGGTCTAAGTCTACTCTAGCGTGTATATCACTAATACGTCACGCCGCTCACACTATTAATACTTTAAATATTAGTATTAGTAAAAGAGACCTCAAGAGACCGCACTAACGTGCACCAAAACACGCAACGACAACCCACCCACACAACGAAACAACAACAACAACCAAATCGACAACTCAAGACCGACCTCAAACACAAGCCAACACGACCGAGTAACAACAATACACGCCCACTGGGCCAACCAAAGTCACACACGTCCACCGGGCCAACCAAACCCAAAACACGCCCACAAGGCCAACCAATTTTAAAACTATTTCCACTCCATTAAAAATCTCATTTCTTGACATCAGGTAGTTACAACCCCGTCCAGGCGTCCCCGAACTACGTTGTAGCTACTTGATATCAACACCGTCACGCTCGACCACAAGAGCACTCCTGAGTCGAGACGCGACAGTTTAAAACGTTTCACGCAGCAACACACAAACACTGTGCCAATAACCCCGTACTGCACAAGCACAAAACAGGACTCAAATCCTAACGGGCCTACACACGAGTTCCGACTTGCGTACCCAACGCACGACGGGACTTTACTGACTCGACTCTCCCTCCTAATTGACGTTTAGTCCGAGGTGTGAAACCTCGAGCTCTGATACCAAGCTGTCACGCCCCAATTTCAGCGAACCGAACTCGGGACGCGAACATTTAAAAAGATACAATACTTGAAACCTGTTTTCATTAAATCACTTGAAAAAGCCAATTCAGTTCAACAAAAGAATATTATTTACAGCTCAAAAATAAGTCCCAACACTTGGACAAAACAAGGTACACGTCACTAGACTCAAAAACACCCAGAAACCTGCTTCAAGCTCCAAAAGCTCACCTAGTCCAGCCTGCGAACGGTACCTGTAGGAAAAGCAGCTAGGGGTGAGCGTTTGCTCACCACCACAGATAACAGACTGACTACGGCATACTTAGCAGACAAAGCCGGTGACACCAACAACGACTCAAAAGACACACACACGACCAAAACTTTCCTCAACTGACTCAACTCTCGGACACGTGATGTAGACCCCACAGAACAAATGACGACCTCCTTCAAAGACACGAGTGACAACCACACAATACCAAACAAGATCACAAAGGATCGCAAACCAGCTGCTCAGTAACCAATCTCTGTATCTCGCCCTTTCCGATCCCAGTCGGGCCAGGCGGTCGACCTGTCGCGCAACTTCTCCCGATCCCAGTCGGGAGGCTAACCCACAACCTCTCCGCTTCACCCGATCCCAGTCGGGTGGTTAGCCACACCCGCGCGTCCTTCCCCCGATCCCAGTCGGGGAGCTAGCCCACAACCTCTCCGCTTCTCCCGATCCCAGTCGGGAGGCTAGCTACACCACACAACCTCCACCATGATCAAGTAACCAAACACAATCACAAACAAAGTTCAACAGACAGTAACGACACCAGTCCCAACTCCACAGGCACTCAAGGCCACCAAGACAACAACAACAAAACACGGGTTCAACAACCCTACGGGCCCTCATGGCCACCCAAGACACCAACGGTAAAGTACGGGTTCACAACCCCACGGGCACTCACGGCCACCCAAGACACCAATAATAACAACACGGGCTCTCATGGCCACCCAAGACTCAACCATAATAACACGGGCTCTTAAGGCCACCCAAAACTCAACAATAATAACACGGGCTCTCAAGGCCACCCAAAACTCAACAATAAATATACACAACAACCTCCGGCATAATCAATGCCTCCAACCGTCCTAAGATCACTAGTTTCACAAACAACCTCCGGGCATGGTCATATGCCTCCAGTAATTCCAATATCGCTAAGTTCTCTGCTCCTACGACACTACTAAGTGTCACATGCTTTTCCAATAATTGCTACAATCCCGTATCATGCTTTTCTAATATTCGATAACCTAAATAACCCACGACACCCTGGTGTCACATGCAATTCTACAGTTAACTTTCTCTAGTCAGGGCCGAGATCCGGCTACTTTTCCCTACCTCGTATACAACTCCAAAAGCGCTCCACTAAAACCCGAGATGAACCCAGTCACTCGCCGAGCTTCCCTTTGCCTCGGTTCGCAGCACGATCTAAAAGAACGCAAATTCAAAGTACTTTTAAACTAGTAGGAATAAACCGAAAGTTCAATAACTTAACGCCCAAACGTAACCCCGACAATGTTGATCACTCCCAAACTTCCCAATTACTCGACATTGTCGATAAAGGATCCTTAAAGGCCCGATTCGCCCGACATGGCGAATCTGCCCGGGTTTTGTTAATTGCCTTCCGGGGCTCCAAAAGCCCCCGTTTTCGTTTCTACGGTCTTAAAATAGTTCAAGGAACCCAATGTACTTGAAGGAATCGAATTCCGACCTCCGAGTCAATTAATTAACGTTTAAAGTTTCTAAAACCCGTTAATTACAACTTTTCCAATTTAATTCCAAATTTCGATTCGGTTAAGGGTAAATGGTTCGGGGAACGTTTTAAACCACCCGAACGTTAAAACCCGAGCACCCGAGCACGTGGGCCCCACCCAACCCACTTGGCCGTGCCGTAGGGTTCAAGGGGGGGGGGGGGGGGGGCTCGTCCACCATGGTGGTGGCTGGTACAACCTCCGGCCAGCCACCCCATGGCCGGCCGGCGACCACCCACGGTGGTCAGAGCTCCTCCCGAGCCTCCGGTCACCGGAAAACGTCCAATAACACCTCCAACCACCTCTAAAACGTCTCCAACAAACCCCCAAACCCACTACAACCCTAACCCATAGTTTTATATAAAACCCTAACCTTCCAAAGTTAACAAAACGAAGATCGGGTTAGGTCTTACCAACGAGGAAGACGAGGGGAAGACGATTTATCTTTGTCTTGAGACGATCCAAAGGCTTGAAACCCTCCAAACCCTAGCTTTCCCTTTCTTCTCTCTTCTTCTTCTTCTTCTCCTTCTCTCTCTAAACACTCTCTTCTTCTTTCTAATTTAAAACAACTAACAACAATTTCTATTTTTTTTCTCTTTTAACAATGTGGCCGGCCACCCTCTCTTGTCCCATCTAGTTCCCCCCCCCCCCAAAACTAACACCACCACAATTAGGAAAAGTGTCAAGGTGGGTCCCACACCTTTTGGAAAATATCTACTTGATATTTTCCAATCAGATTCGCGAAAAACGGACGTTTCGGGCCCCGAACGGGCACGTTTCCCAAGAAATTACGAAACTTGGCGGGCTACAAGGAAACGACTCAATAAGACCGCTGCGACGAAGGATAAGCTTTTTGGATCCAAAACGGTCCTCGAATGAACCAAAACGTCGCTTGGTTGACTTTTCCAACGAAAAGTCAACATTTCCCAAATTGATCAGAAAGTTGCCCTGAGTTCCCCGGAACTCATTTTGGTCGATGACGGGGTCAATTTAAGTCCGGTATGACCCTTGGGGTCATTTTAGGTTAAATTAAGTGCCTGTCTCAAACATTTTAAATTTTTCTGTTTTTCGCAGGTTTGACTGACGTTGACCAGAAGTGGTTATTACAGGCAGGCTCAAGCCCAACCGGTTAGCAACCGGCACTGAGTAGCTGGAGTGCGATCCTTTGTGATCTTGATTGTTGTGTGCGATCCTTTGTGATCTTGGGTGTTGTGTGGTTATTATGTGCGTTTTGGTTGAGGTCGTAACTGCTGTGTCGGGTCTACAATACGCGTCCGGGTTTGAGTTGGTTGGGAAAGTTTAGTAGTCGTTTTGCGTGACCGTTAGTCTAGTTTGAGTTTGGGATAGTAGTCCCCGGTGTTTTGTTTGTTGTTGGTGTTCCCGGCATTTCCGCTAGTATGTCGTAGTCAGTCTGGTATCCGTGGTGGTGAGCGAAACGCTCACCCCTAGCTTCTTTTCCTACAGGTACTGGTCACAAGACGGACTAGGGGAACTCTCGAAGCTTGAAGAGCTAGGAGCGGGAGTTCGGGTTTTTGGGTGTTTAGCGACGTACGCTTTGGTTTTTGTCCACTTGTTTTGGACGTGTTTTAAGTTGTAAAATATTATTTTGATTAACTCAAAGTGGTGATTTTAAGCGGTTTATTAAAATGTTTGAAAATTGTTTTATTGTTTCACCGTTCGCGTTCCGGGTTCGGTCCTACTGAATTCGGGGCGTGACAATGTTCATTTTGAAAACGTGGGTACTATAATGTTCGTGACCAATACTTAAGAGTAAGTTTCGATATTTAACCCAAATACCTTTATAAGGCGTGCTTTATATTCAACATTTTTTTTTCTTCTCATTCATCTATACCCAGCTGGGAAAACATCCTTCGATATTTTGATAATGATTTTGAACATTGGACATTATTCCAATAAATCAATTCTTCTGGAATGACCTTTTCTCATATTGGACAAACATGTCTTTAAATGACATTAGTCAACACCACGTGGTTCAATGTCAAAATCATCTACCATTTCAATCATGGTAATAAAAATTCCTTTATTAATGGAAATCGATTTTCGATTCCATGATTTCTTTTATGTGTGAGTAATTCATATGAATTTCCTCATTTATTTTCTATTTCAACTCTTCAGGAGTATTCGAGGCTTTCGACACTGCTGGGCCGATTGGTTCTTCTGGAACCACCTCTTCTGGTTCTTCTGGAACCGCCTCTTGTGGCTCTACTGGAACCACCTGTAGTAGTTCTACTGGAACTAACGTTTTTGTTGGAACTGATATTCTTATTAACTTCGAGAATCATGTTCATTCATGATTTTCTTGATTCTTTCTTTCTTGGAATCAATACTCTTTGATCCAAGTAGGCTCTCACGCTTCTGGCGTGTAAAAGAGCCATTCCCCGCTTTCACAAAAAAATTAAATTATTTCAAGTATCTTGGCATGATCTGATTATTTTTCTATATGCGTCTAGCATTTAGTCTGCAACATTTTTCAAATGTGCGAGCTTATGTACTTCAGGTACATATGATGAGTTAAAAATAAATTTTCAAGAACAGATCATCACTTCAAAGTGAAAGATGTCGTCTCATCAAAATGAAACTAACAGATCATCATATAAATATCTTGTCCTTCAGGGACTCAAGATACCATAAGACCATCTTCTGGATATGTCTCTTATAAAGTAAGTATCAAGAAACCATAAGACCATCTTTTGGATGCGTCTCTTATAAAATAAGTATGGTCATATATATCCTCATGAATTCTCTACATGAGTAATTGAAATTCCATACTAAAATTTCCTTTAGATGGTTGGACGATTAATTTTCCTTGTGAACAAGTTGTACATGATATCTCATTGGACATTAGGATCTTCCGACCCTTTAATGAATGTCCACATGAGTTTTCAACAATCCTACGCATTATCGTTGATCCAGGATGACCAAGACGATTATGCCAAAGCATAAAAATATCTGGACTAATGAACTTCTGGTTCATAGTCGCGTAGGTTTCAATTTGCTCTTATGGTTCTATAATTCAAACCTGATGATAGAACCTGTAATTTTTTCAAGTACATGCTTTTCACCATTGTGGTCTCAACATGACATGTATGTCGTTAACACTGAGTAGATGCTTCTAGATCTTTGATATAGAGTATTTTCAACACTGAGTAGATGCTTCTAGATCTACTTTCATATAGAGTATTGATGCTTAACTTCATTGTAAATCTCAATGACATGATAGCTCTTCCGGAGCTCTTAATGGTACCAATGACACCCGTATTATGTAGTGATACGCATATCATTTTCATTTTTGCATATGAATTGACCGCTTCAGGGATCCATATATAATTGGCGAAATGAACCATGAACATATGGACGTATCGTTAACTGTTTAGTCGTCTGAGATATTAAATTTACTTTAGCCCTTGTTTGATGCTTGATATAAATCCATCAAAATATTTGATCATGCAACATGTAATCGACCAATGATTTCTCTTGTATCATAAATGACATATCACTTCTGGGAGTTCAGGTTTATATGAAATTTTGGCATATAAACTGTAAGAGTGTATCTTGAAATAGAATCTCATTTTTTTGTGTTGAAAGTTTAAGTTGGTATGATCTTCTGGCCATACGATATTTAACCACACTGCACATATTAAGTTCTCATGAAACGAATCGTTCAATACATCTTATCTAAAATTAATGAAATGTTAAGTGTGTATGAGCTTCTGGCCATACATCATTTTAGCAATGGTGCACATATCTATTCCATTTGAACGATTGTCCCAATGAACATATTTTTAACAATTTTTGAACTTCAGGTCCAAAATACCTCAATATTTGTAAACTTCGGGTTACAAATATGCGACATTTGAGTCATCACAATCAGATATATAACCGCACAATGAGCGAACTCATGGGGTGAACATAATAATAACAATAAAGATATAAATGTAAGCATAACCACATACCGAGCGAACTCGTGGGGTAGCCATAATAAATTCCAAAATTAAATATATGTATAAACCGCACAACGGGCAAGCTCGCGGGGTAGATAGAATAAATATAAGAAATTGCATATAAATTTTAGGCTTCAGGCCTCAGACACAAGTCACAGGCTTCGGGCCTGTAGTTTCGTCTTGTGACTTTAATACAAGTTACATGCTTCAGGCTTGTGGTCTATATTCTGCCTTTAACGTCACCTTACAAGCTTCGGGCATGTGCCTTATCAATCGGTCATAAATACAAGTATCAAGCTTCAGGCTTGTGATTTATTGTTTGACCATAAAAAGGCAAGTATCAAGCTTCGGGCTTGTGATTTATCATTTGGTCGTATAAGCAAGCATCAGGCTTCAGGCTTGTGATTTTTCATTTGATCGTATATGCAATCATCAGGCTTCAGGCTTGTGATTTTTCATTTGGAGCTTCTGGTCTCAAATGATTTAGTTTCAATATAAGACTGTTTTACTTCGTTGATACATGAAGAAGTCCATATTACAAAAGTTCGCCATTCTTAACATGGATCGAAACCTTTTTAAATCAAGGTATTTCAATATGACCATATTGACATTCATCATACACGACCTCAAGCCGTCAGTGTGGAGTAGTTGGAACTTCCGGCTCAAAGTACATCAGGTCGCTGGTATCATGTATTTGGAACTTCTGGTCCAACATACATCAGGTCGCTGGTATTTGTAAGCTTCAGGTTACAAATATATATAATCAAATAAAAATATAATCGCATATTGAGCGAAGTCGTGGGGTGTGTTGTATACCCACACAAAATTCAAATTTTCAACAGTACATGCACAATAGATGAATAGTAGTTGTACAGTGCCTAAACGGTACCGAGCGAAAATACCCCCGACGTGTTAGACACACGTGTTTGTCAATGTTAGGTTCATGTGAACTTCGGGTCACATTAAAATCAGTTATTATAAGACCCACGGTCTTAAAACAGAACTGCATGTTCATTGGAACTTTTCTCATCGATATTTGAACTTCGGGTTCAAAATGCTTCAATTTTAATAAACCTCAATATTACGAGTATCACATATAAAATAAATAATTAAATACAAATATATGTGATAACCGTCATATTTTCTGATGTGAAAGATCCAATATATTATTGGCGATCACATAGCATACTTATGGGGTATATATATAATAAATATTAATAAACATCAAACATAAACAAATTTCATGAATATCGTTAATAAATAATATCAACGAAATAAATTGATGATAACATAAATTTTGATACTTGGACAGCAGAGCAAGTCGTGCTGATAACATGTTGCAAATAAATTAAAAGATTATAGAAGAAGGATCAATTCTAGTCCAATAAACCATCACAGAGCAATTGTATTAAACACTATTGTGAGCTCCTGCATATGGTTGCTTGGGTAAGATATAGGAAGATAAAGAAGATGGACAGAGGAAGCATTTTTTGTATCAGTCATATATAATGAATGACCTATGCCTATTTATAGGCAATACAAAACGCCTTACAAGTTATTATATTATAATGAATATAAAAAGCTAATATTGGTTCAGTGGCTTTGGTGGCATGTCAGACCAACTTGCAAGAGCTGTTGATTCTTTTGTGCAAGTGGGACTACATTTACAACAATTTCCTATTTATTATGTCTTTTTATTGTCTAATATTTTAAGGAGAAGACATCAAAAATATGTCGTCAGATGATCTTTGTTAGCATAAACGTGTTGTGATAACCATTTTTTTTCAAAAACATATTTATACCTTTCATTTATTATAAAAAAGTATCGACTTACATTAATTTATTTTTCCGTTACTTTGGATAGAAAAAAAGAACATGTGCTCGACACATGGTCTTTATATTTATCTTAAACACCAAAATTGTCTATATTCTTCTTATCTAAATGTCATTCGGAGAAAAACTTGGACACTAAGTACAACAGATCCAATATTTAGATAAGAAGAATTCAGACGATTTCGATATTTATGATACATGTAAAGATTATGTGCCGAGCACATGTTCGTTTTCCATCCAAAGTAACGGAAAAAAAATATAAGGCCTTATTTTTTTTCATAATAAACGAAACGTATAAACATACTTTTGAGAGAGAAACAGTCATTATAACACGTTTATGCTAACAAAGGTCCTTCGAGGGCATTGTTTTTTGGGGTTTCCCTATTTTACTAACTTTAACGTCCTGTTTCAATTGGCAAAGTCTCCTTTCAATTAATGTGCTACCATTAAATCTCTCGTCCTAAAAAGAACGCTCACATTCAAACATAAAAATGAATGTGCCTAATTATACTTTAGGGTTAAATGTAGATTCCTACCCTAAATTATTGGCCACGGACACTTAACTACCCATTGTTTCAAAATGTTAAACAAGATACCTTATGTATTTTATTTTTTTGATAAGCAAGGATTTTATTGATTTCATATATGGAGATCATATACAAAATGAGTCCATCTCACTTGGAAGTGGAGGACAACAACTAACGAAAGTGAAAAGAAATGAATTAAAAAGCGAAACAGGACCCCACAGAAAATAGAATGCACTCGGCTCTGTGGGCTCATTGAGCCTCGACACAGACCAGCACCGCCGAACACGCCCCTGCCCTGTTACCCAGCAGACATCTCGCCGGATCGATCTTCCAGTCCTCCCAGCCCACGTCCTTTGATAACATACCGGCTATCCGCATCATCCCAAAGCATTGTTGCTCCAACCGAGTGAATACCATATCAATTGGTTCCACCTTTGCCTGGTACGCTGCTGCATTCCGGCATAGCCAAATGCTCCACAAGGTCGAGTACCCCACAATTACCCACCCCTTACACCAATGTTTTGAATACAAACCTTCCCATTGCAGACAACAGCTCGGTAAATCTTTGGGCATCACCCAGACTACTTTCCACCATTTGTACACCTTGCTCCAAAGTATCCAAGCAAAGTCACAATGGAGAAAGAGATGCTCTTGGTCCTCGAAAGCTAACTTGCAGAAGTAACATCGCATGGCATTTAAGGAAATTCGGCATCCCCTCCCTTCCAAAAAAGACAGGGTTGGGACCGCTCGATGCATCAGTAACCAAACGAAAGTGCAGAATTTTGGAGGAGCCCCTTTTATCCACAAAAATCGAGTCCAATCTGGCTATTCAGCATCGGATCCCACCAACAGCTTGTACGTCTCAGCCGAGGAAGGACCTTTGGAGAACTTTGTCCACACCAGTTTGTCTTTTACACCCGTCGTCAGCCTTGCCTGGTATAGAAGGGATAACAATTCATCCGCCAACAATGCTTCACCGTGCCAAAGAGAACGGGTGTACTCCACCCTCCAGTATCCATTGTCCCAGAAGGACGAAACTTGTGTATGCTTGAGAAGGGCCACTCTGTACAGTCTCAGGAATCGGTAGCACAATGGCCTATCCCCCAGTCATCGTTCCTCCCAAAATTTGGCTCTACACCCATCACCCACCTACCAGTGCACGTACTGTCCTCCAAAAACATTGGCGAATTTTGGGTCATTGGCTAACCCGACCAGATGATGTATCAAAAAGGATTTCCCGGGCTTGTCAAGTTTACTCAAGTCCCATTCTTGTGAGTCCCAGCCATAGATAGCACAGATTGCACGTTTCCATAAACTATCTTCTTCCTCTGCGAAACGCCGCCACCATTTCGCTAATAGGCTAGCGTTTACTTACCCTAATCTCCTTAAACCCAACCCTCCCTCTGCCTGAGGTTTGCAGACTGTCTCCCACTTCACTTTGTGTATGACCCTCCTAGCCACACTGTTTTGCCACAGGAATTTGCGTTGCCATTTTTCCATGGATCGGATTACTGCTTTAGGAGCCTGAAAAAGGGACATGTAAAAGATAGGGAGTGCTGCAAGAGTTGATTTAATCAACACTATTCTCCCCGCTAAACTTTGGTGTTTTTCTTGCCAAAGGTTTAACGTTGCTTTAAACTTTGAAAGGACCGGTTCCCAGAATGCAGTGAGTCTCGGGTTCTGTCCCAAATTGAAGCCCAAATATCTGATTATCACGCTCCAAATCCGGTTTTGACCGAACTCGAGACGTGAACTAAACAAAATAAATAATAAAACAATTTTAACCCCAAAACGAGTCTCAAATAACAGTTTTAAAGATCCAAGTAACACCTCGAGTCAACAGCTCGGCAAAACCAAATAGTAAAAGAGTTTAGTAAAAGTAAAGTTGTACGTCTCTAGACAAAACTAGTCCAAGACCCTCGCTAGCTCCCAAGCTCCGAGAATCCCGCTAGTCCAAATCCCGCTCAAGACCTATAGAACAACAAAGTAAGGTGTGAGCTTTCGCTCAGTAGGAAAAGTAATTAAGGTTATGAGCATCCGCTCACCACCACGAGTAACCGTCTAATTAGGGCATACTAGTACGACACACAACTAACCACTACACGAAAACTCAAAACCACAATCCACAGTCACAAGAAAATAACCACACTCACAAACATACTCATGCGACCACTATCACACTACACTCACATCATGTAACCGATCATCAAGCATACAATAAATAGTAAAACAAACACACGTCCCGTACTGTAGTCCCCGACTACGCCGGCTGTACACAGCCGACTCTATCGTATCATACCGGAACACCCAGCATCGGCCTAGATATCTTCCCGGAACCGCATCGGGGCACAGTCACAATACATCATACCGGAACACACAACATCGGCCTAGATGTCTTCTCGGGAATCTGTCGGGGCACAAGCACAATACTGATCACGTAACCGTCGGCCTAGATACTCTACGCCGGCATACCCCCTCGATCTAAGTATCGTACCGGAACCACACTCCGGGGGAGCGCGCATACGTGGGACCACACCGTCGGCCTAGGTACTACCCTACACCGGCGTACCCCCTCGGTGTAGGTACCATACCGAAATACAACTCCTCTTAGAACATACAACAAGAAAGTCTCACGCATCACAATGCCATAGTCCAACCACGGTATACCAACCGGGCCAACTTACCACAACACATCACATCGGTCTATCAATCACCCGATCATATCACAACCATTGGTTCACGTCATATCAAGCATGACACACTTGCCCAAAGCATATTAACACACTACACCAAGCATATCATAACATGATTCTCAATCTAACAACGGCTAAATCACCCATCATGCATCTCAATCAAAGATCATGGCATTTCAATCAACACACAGCCTAAGGGCTCGACATGGCCCGCATGCATTTCTACAGCATGACAATCCCAAACTTACGGCTCGACATGGCTCGTAAGCTATCCCTCATTTCACTCGTTCCTCACATCCTAATCATGCAATTCTAACAATTTAATCAAGTAATTACGACCTATAGACATACTAGTAACTTTCCACAATTAAACCGGTATTCGCTACTTTCCCTACCTCAAAAGCAAATCAATCCAGCAGCGGACGACCTGACTAGCTTCCTCCTTGTCACTTCACGAGGTCCAAAGGTCTCCTCCTTCGTCGAGCTTAGGTCCAAGTTCTTGGATCACAAATAAATACTCGAATCAAGGGTAATTCACAAAAGGTTTAAAGAGGAAAACATTCCCAATTAACCCCAAAGGACTCGGTTATATCTAACCGTCCCAAATACTCGAAAACCAACAAAATGGGCCCAAAAGGCCAAACTCTAGTCTGTCACGGTTCAGGTCACGGACTCGTGGTCCGCACCGTCACGGTTCTCCTCACGGAGCCGTGACAGGCGCGTCACGGTCTCCCTCACAGAGCCGTGACGTCCTCCGTCACGGTCTCCGTCACGGATCCGTGATGGGTCTGACACTGTTCCGCCTTCTTCTTCCTCCAGCTTCGGTTTTCACGAAAATAAACCCAAAAACTTCATTTTTGACCTTCCCAAACCTCCAAAACAGTCCCTAAAACGTCTCTACTTCAATACCCATGATGAGTCTTCATCAAAACCACAACAATCCAATTAAAATCCATCATCTAACACCCTTTTCTCTCTCCATAAATCATCATCCAACACCCAAAATCTCATAACCCAACCAAGTTCATCCTTTTTCCTCAAAACCCATGAACCAAAATCAACAAAAACGAAAAAGGATTGATGATTTACCTTGGGATTGAAGAATAGAAGAAGATGATAATTTTGAGAAGATTTGGGAAGAAAATCACTTTAAGACCCTCTTTTTCCTCCTTTCTTCTTCCTTAAGCTTCCATGGCCCTTCTCTCTCTCTCCCCTCTTTCTAATTTCGGCCAACACAAGTTTTTGGGGCGAAATGCTCCAAAAATGAGTCATGTAACCTAAAGGGGAAATTCCCAAAATACCCCCTTGCTCTCATCTCTTTCAAGGCCAACAAATGAGGGTCATAAAGGTCTTTTTAGCCTCTTTCTTCCCTTCCAAGCTTCTATGGACAAGTGTCCAAGTGGGGATCACCTCTACCCTACATATATCTCAGCAATAATTTAATAAATCACTAAGACTCGAAGTTTGACCGAAATCGACCACGGGTTGACTTTTCTACAAAAGAGATCGTTTGAAAGGAAACGACCCAACTAAACTAACCGTAACGACGGCTAAGATTTTTGGGTCCTGGAAAGGTCCCGAATGATTCCCAGAGTCATCGGTTAACTTTTCTAGCAAAAAGTCAACTTTCGCCAAAAATCACCGGTTCGACCGGGATCGGCCGGGGGCGGTTCTTACAATCTACCCCCTTAAAAGAATTTCGTCCTCGAAATTTAAAACAGACGTACCTCAAGGGTCGAACAGGCTGGGGTACTTCGCACGAACTTCATCCTCGCGCTCCCAGGTCAACTCTACTCCGTGGTGCTTCCACTGGACCCGTACCAGTGGGATAGTCTTGCCACCCAAGACCTGCTCTCGCGTATCCAGGATCCGGACCGGCTGCTCCTCATATGAAACATTCTCAGGTACCTCGATGTCTGTCCACTCAATCACGTGGGAGGGGTCCGCAGTATACTTCCGCAGCTGGGACACGTGGAAGACGTTATGAACGTTCCCGAGCTACGGTGGCAATGCAAGGCGGTAACAATGGCTCCAACTCTGCCCAAGACCTCAGAAGGTCCGATAAACCGTGAGGCCAACTTGCCTCCGCCGCGGTTGAACCGCAAAAGTCCCTTCTTTGGGCTCACCCTCAGAAACACATGATCGCCAATAGTAAACTCAAGAGGTCGGCGCCGTCTATCTGCATAACTCTTCTGACGACTCTACGCGGTCCTCAACCGATCCGAATCAGTGCGACCTTCTCAGTCGTCTCCCGTACAAGCTCCGGACCAAGTAGACTCCGGTCTCTCACCTCTGCCCAACACATGGGCGATCTACACGGCCTACCATACAACGCTTCAAACGGTGCCATCCCAATACTGGCCTGAGAGCTGTTGTTGTAGGCGAACTCGGCCAATGGTAAGTGGTCCTCCCATGACCCTCGGAAGTCCAACACACATGCTCGCAGCATATCCTATAGTATCTAAATCGTGCGCTCTGACTGACTGTCGGTATGTGGGTGATACGTTGTACTAAGCAAGACCTCGGTCCCCAACGCTCTTTGCAAGCTCTCCCAAAATCTGGAGGTGAATTGAGGATCTCTGTCGGACACAATCGACACCGGAACCCCGTGAAGACGGATGATCTTCCGAACATACAAGCGGCACAAAGTGTCAACCGTATCAGTCATCCTCATGGCTAAGAAGTGTGCCGACTTGGTCAGTCGGTCGACCACTACCCAAACTGCGTCGTGCCCTCTCGGCGACCTCGGCAGGCCACTCACGAAGTCCATCATGACGTGCTCCCACTTCCACTGCGCAATCAGCAATGGCTGCAACAAATCGGTAGGACATTGATGCTCGGCCTTCACCTGCTGACAGGTGAGGCATCTCGAAACGAACTCTGCAACTGCTCTCCGCATCCCGCTCCACCAGATTTGTCGTCTGATATCCCAATACATCTTGGTGCCACCCGGGTGCACAGCAAGACGGGAGTGATGAGACTCGTTCAACAGAGCGTCTCTACAACCACGCGGCACAAACAACCCTCCTCGGTATCGTAGACCCAGATCAGTACCCTGCTCCCAACCCTCGGTGTCAACACCGCTGATAATCATCTCACGGATCTCTGCCGCCTCGGCATCCTCATCCTGTGCCTCCAGCACACGAGCAACTAGTGTGGGCTGCGCCACCAACGAACACATGGCCACGCCATCGACGATCTCATCGAATTCGAGCCCGAACGTGCTCAACTCCTCCATCATGTCCCACTCTCGGACTGCTATACTGGCAAGACAGTGAGTCGACTTCCTGCTCAGGGCATCAGCGACGACGTTCGCCTTGCCCGAATGGTAGAGTAGCTCGAAGTCGTACTCCTCAAGTAGCTCTATCCACCGCCTCTGGCGCATGTTCAAGTCGCGCTGAGAGAAGATGTACTTGAGACTCTTGTGATCTCAGAACACCCGGAATCGCTCTCCATACAAGTAGTATCGCCAGCTCTTCAGCGCAAAGACGACTGTTGCCAACTCTAGATCATGGGTAGGGTAGTTGCGCTCATGTGTCTTCAATTGTCTGGAGCCATATGCAACTACCGTCCCAGACTGTATCAGCACGCATCTCAGTCCTTCACCGGACGCATCACAATACACATCATATTCGATCCCGCGCTCCGGCACTATCAACATGGGCGCGATAGTCAGGCGAGCCTTCAGCTCGGTAAAGGAATGCTCACACTCATTAGTGCACACGAACTCGGCTCCCTTGCGTGTCAGGGCAGTCATCGGCGCGGCCAGTCGTGAGAAGTCCTGGACGAACCGTCGATATTACCCTGCCAAGCCTAGGAAGCTGCAGATCTCGAAGACACTCTTGGGCCATGCCCACTTCGAGACCGCGTCGATCTTTGCCGGATCGACTAGTATACCCTCTCGGGACACAACATGCCCGAGGAACTTCACCTCGGCGAGCCAGAACTCGCACTTCTCCACGTTGCCGTACAACTGGTGAGTACGTAACAATGTCAAAACTATCTTCAGGTGCTCCTCGTGCACCTCCTCACTCGGCGAAGAAATCAGAATATCCTCTACGAACACCACGACAAACTGGTCCAAGTAGGGTCGGAAGATACCGTTCATCAAGTCCATGAATGTTGCAGGCGCGTTCGTCAACCCGAACGACATCACTAGGAACTCGTAGTGCCCATACCGAGTCCGAAATGCGGTCTTCGTCACATCCTCCTCCCGAACCCTCAACTGATAATACCCGGATCGCAGATCAATCTTCGAGAAGAACTTCGCTCCTCTCAGCTGATCGAACAGGTCGTCGATCCTAGGCATCGGATAACGGTTCTTCACCGTGACCCGGTTCAACTTCCGGTAATCGATGCACATCCTTAATGCTCCACCCTTCTTCTTCACGAAGAGGGCGGGTGCTCCCCACGTCGAAGCACTCGGTCGGATAAATCACTTCTCCCGAAGCTCCTCGAGTTGTCTCTTCAACTCGACCAACTCGGCTGGTGCAACCGATACAGGGCCATGGATATCGCCGCCGTACCCGGTATCAAGTCGATCCTGAACTCAACCTCGCGTGCAGGCGGTAATCCTGATAGTTCCTCCGGAAAGACCTCCGGGAACTCACACACCACTCGCGTCAGCTCTCTACTCTGCACGGTCTCCACCTCATCTACCACGGTTAACGTTGACAGGAGTACTCCGCTCCTACTACCGAAAACGCAATTGACGATCGTGTCGCCTGATACTACGGTCACCTGTCGTCGGTAACAATCGATCGACGCCCAGTCTCTCGTCATCCAGTCCATCCCCAAGATCACGTCAAATGCTGTCATGTCCAACACAAGAAAATCACCATAAAAAGGGCAATCAGCCACTCTAATCTCACATGCACGAAATACGGTACTCAGAACTACCTCTCCCGTAACAGGGTTGTCAAGACATAAAGGTCGACTCAACAACTCCACCCTCAACCCCAACATACCAGCGAAAGAAGAAGAGATGAAAGAATGTGATGCTCCAGTATTAAATAAGAAAGACGCCCATGAATTGTAAAGCAAGCACGTACCCTGAGTAGCCTCATGGCCGGAGTGACGTCCCTCAGCTCGAGAGTCGGTGACCGCGTACACACTGCCCTACGGGGCCTGTGGTCCGCCTCTCGGGGGTGGTGGAAGTGCCACCTGCTGTGCAGCTCGCTGCCTCAGCGCTGACGCGCTCGCTGCCTGCGGCGGAGCTCTCTACGTCTGAACCTGACGCTGCTGGAACTGCGGTGACTGCCCAGTCTGCGACTGCTGTGGTCGCGGAGCCGATCTCTCTCCAAACCGATCGGGGCACCTAGCAGCGAAGTGTCCAGTTCGGCCGCACTGATGGCATAGCGGCGGCTCGGCACTCAGCCTCCCCTCAAGTCTGCCCGTCAGACGGTCTGCTGGCCCACTGCCCCTCGGACAGTCTCGAGTCATATGGTCCTGCTTTCCACACCGATAGCACGCCCGCTCTATAAGGGCCGGTCCTACGGATGCCACTCATCCGACCTGTCGTGTCCCTCTCAACTGTGTTTGGGACTTTTACGATCTCGATGTCCTTTGTCTCTACGGATCACGGGCCTCAGCTGGCCTCAAGGAGCCGCTCGGTCTCGGCCTGATCTCCCAAGCTCTGGCTGTCTCACGAAAGCGTCACTCCACCGTCAGTGCCTGATGTTAGTCTTAGTGCCCGTAGTTTAATCCTAAATGTCCAAATGTATATATCATCGTTAGCAATAAAATTAAAGCGGCTTTATATTACTTATGTGTTGGAGTAATATATCGATGTGTGCTCTGATCTATGCCCACCATGCGAATAGAACCATAGATCGAGATAGATCACACTCGATGGGTCCCTAGTCAACAAAGCTTCACTAGAAGCGACTAGTATGAAAGATGGCTCTTTATGGCTTACGTTCTGTTAGTCATTGGAATGGGATTCCGGAGTCTGATCATAGATATCATGTGGGACATGATATTGGACGACCCGCCCTGAATATGTGCCATAGATTAAGTCATGAACATATTCAGTGTCGTAGCTTGTCATGTATCCTTAGACTAAGGAGTCTTTGTGATCGCTATGTAGTCAACAACTGAGTTTGACCTGAGCCTAACGTTGTCCGTAACAGGGCTTCCATAACGGCCAGGATTGGCTTGGGGACGGGCTACATGAGTGACACGAAAGGCGGCTAAGGGATTTATCCCTCATACTGAGGTATGGGAAAGATATCGGTTCTCGGCCACTTGATCGAGAGTGACTGAAAGAATAGCATGGCCATGCACATGATACTGGGTATCATATCTTCAGTCATCTCACATATCAAGGAACGGTTATTGAGAATAATAAGGATGACGGCTCTATGCCTTATCTCAATCAGGATATCGGAGATAAAAGGATAATGACAGGGATGACGGAAAGGTTAGAATCGACGGGGTCGATTCGTTATGCAGTGTCAGGCAATACTAAAGTCTCGTTAGTTGCCACTTAAATAGGATCAAGTAAAATGGGATTTTACGTTGATCTATTGACATGCATAAACCTAAGGGTCACACCGGAGGATGAAACTCATTGACACATTTATGGAGAATGGCCAAAAGGGAGTTGTCTCGGGACATGACCAAAACTGGGTTTTGGGTCATGTGCCCGTAAGTGAATAGGACTTTACGGATCGAGACAAGGCTTGGAGTCTTGGGATTGATCGCGTCGGATAATGTTGGACATTTCCGGTATGGAAGGCTTGGAGGCGATGAGCGAATCACGGGACCTCGTTGGAAATGGCCACGGGCCATGTTCCAAGAGGCCCATGAAAGGCCCATGCAACCAAGGCCCATGGAACTAATTAATCAAGTCTTGATTAATTAGTACTAAGTAAGCAAGACAAGGATTAAGGTGTTGGTGATTCACCACCTAACCCAATCTTGTCTTGCCATACTTTGTCCTATTTACACCTTACTTGACACCATACTTGTCCCATGCCTTTAGTTGGACAAGTATGGGTTTTGTTATGTTTAAGTCATGTTTTTTCAACATAACAAACAGAAGACAAGAATAGGAAACACATTTTCTCTCCCTCTTCCATGGCCATTTCGGGTTTGGCTAGTTTCGTCCTCCATTTTTGTGTTCTTGAGTCCTCAAAGAGAAGAACTACGTGGCTTTGATTCCCATGTGGATACGTAGGCGTCTTGGAGACTCAAGCCAATCATTCGTTAACCGGTGTTCTTGTTTTGGTAAGAACTAGTGCTGAATTTTTCTCTTGTTAATCCATTCTTTGTTAGTTGTTTCATGGTTCTAATTGTCTCTTGGTTTTCATTGATTTTCCGCTGCGAGTTGGTTCATCTCCAACCCTACCTCGAGACCCAACACCTGATCCACCAGGTCAGAGTATACCTGGGTCCTCATAACAGCGACCCGATCCACAATTGCAGGGCGAAGCCCTCCCTCAAACCGTCTGCAGCGGCGAGTCTCAGTATGTACCATATTTGAGGAAAAATGGAACAAGGAGGTGAACCTCGCCTCGTACTCGGAGACTCTCATACCCTCTTGTCGCAATTCCAGGAACTGCAGGTGCCTGTCATCCAATACTGACTGTGGGAAATACTGCTCCAGAAATCGTTGTCCAAACAGCGTAAAGTCGTCCCCTACTCGCGCCTGCTCGCGCTACCACCAACGGTAGGCGTCTCCCTCCAGCTGGAACGCTGCAAAAGATACTTTCAAGCCACCATCCAGTATACCCAACGTCTCCCTGGAAAAGACCGGTGTGCCCAACCTGCGGAAATCCCTCAACGCCTAAGCGGTGTGGATATCTTCCCGGAACTGCATCGGGTCACAGTCACAATACATCATACCGGAACACACATCATCGGCCTAGATGTCTTCTCGGGAATCTGTCGAGGCACAATCACAATACTGATCACGTAACCGTCGGCCTAGATACTCTACGGAGGCATACCCCCTCGATGTAAGTATCGTACCGAAACCACACTGCGGGGGACCGTGCATACGTGGGACCACATCGTCGACCTAGGTACTACCTTACACCGGCGTACCCCCTCGGTGTAGGTACCATACCGAAATACAACTCCTCTTAGAACATACAACAAGAAAGTCTCATGCATCACAATGCCATAGTCCAACCACGGTATACCAACCGGGCCAACATACCACAACACATCACATCGGTCTATCAATCACCCGATCATATCACAACCATTGGTTCACGTCATATCAAGCATGGCACACTTGCCCAAAGCATATCAACACACTACACCGAGCATATCATAACATGATTCTCAATCTAACAACGGCTAAATCACCCATCATGCATCTCAATCAAAGATCATGGCATTTCAATCAACACACAACCTAAGGGCTCGACATGACCCGCATGCATTTCTACAGCACGACAATCCCAAACTTATGGCTCGACATGGCTCGTAAGCTATCCCTCATTTCACTCGTTCCTCACATCCTAATCATGCAATTCTAACAATTTAATCAAGTAATTACGACCTATAGGCATACTAGTAACTTTCCACAATTAAACCGGTATTCGCTACTTTCCCTACCTCAAAAGCAAATCAATCCAGCAGCAGACGACCTGGCTAGCTTCCTCCTCGTCACTTCACGAGGTCCAAAGGTCTCCTCCTCCGTCGAGCTCAGGTCCAAATTATTGGATCACAAATAAATACTCGAATCAAGAGTAATTCCCAAAAGTTTTAAAGAGGAAAACATTCCCAATTAACCCAAAAGGACTCTGTTATAGCTAACCGTCCCAAATACTCGAAAACCAACAAAATGGGCCCAAAAGGCCCAACTCTGGTCTGTCATGGTTTGGGTCACGGACCCGTGGTCTGCACCGTCACGGTTCTCCTCACGGAGCCGTGACGCCTCCGTCACGGTCCCCGTCACGGATCCGTGACGGGTCTGACACTGTTCCGCCTTCTTCTTCCTCCAGCTTCGTTTTTCACGAAAATGAATCCAAAAACTCCATTTTGACCTTTCCAAACCTCCAAAACAGTCCCTAAAACGTCTCTACTACAATACCCAAGATGGGTCTTCATCAGAACCACAGCAATCCAATTAAAATCCATCATAAACACCATTTTCTCTCCATAAATCATCATCCAACACCCAAAATCTCAAAACCCAACCAAGTTCATCCTTTTTCCTCAAAACCCATGAACCAAAATCAACAAAAACGAAAAAGGATTGAAGATTTACCTTGGGATTGGAGAATAGAAGAAGAAGATGATAATTTTGAGAAAATTGGGAAGAAAATCACTTCAAGACCCTCTTTTTCCTCTTTTCTTCCTCCTCAAGCTTCCATGGCCCTTCTCTCTCTCCCTCCCTTCTCTCTAATTTCGGCCAACACAAGTTTTTGGGCTGAAATGCTCAAAAAATTAGTCATATAACCTAAAGGGGAAATTCTCAAAATACCCCCTTGCTCTCATCTCCTTCAAGACCAACAAATGAGGGTCATAACGGTTTTTTTAGCCTCTTTCTTCCCTTCCAAGCTTCTATGGACAAGTGTCCAAGTGGGGACCACCTCTACCCCACAAATATCTCAGCAATAATTTAATAAATCACTAAGACTCGAAGTTTGACCGAAATCGACCACGGGTTGTCTTTTCCACAAAAGAGACCGTTTGAGAGGAAAACAACGACTAAGCTTTTTAGGTCCCGGAAAGGTCCCGAATGACTCCCGGAGTCATCGGTTGACTTTTTCCGACAAAAAGACAACTTTCTCCAAAAATCACCGGTTCGACCGGGATCGGCCGGGGGAGGTTCTTACAAGTATTGGTCACTAACTTTTGTTAGTAAAAGTGGATCGAATATTCCATTGTGCTAGTCATGTGATACTAGTTAATGGAAAGTGAAATGACGATTTTTCTCTTACTCATTTTAACTATATGGATTGTATAAGGGAAATTATCATTTTGTCCTCATTTAATAATGAATGAAATTTAGAAATAATTATATGAAAATAAATAAACAAAACTATTAATATATTAAATAAATAAAATAAAATAAAATATACTCTTACTTATGCTTCATCCTTACGGATCATTCATGCTTCATCTTTACATTCCATCCTGCTTTGTCATTACTTCTGAAATCTAAGAAGTTCATATCTCTAGAATGACGATAAGGTATTCATCTCAGGAGCAACAGAGATGTATTCATCTCTAGAGCACCAGAGAGGTATTCATCTATGAAGAGGCGAAGTTTTATATTTTATTTTTCTTGTGAATTATTTGGATTTGTATTTGGACAATATAGGGTCGGAAATTGGTAGTCAGGAATATTCCAGAGGGTGTGGCTGTTTTCTTCTCCAACGGGAGAGAGTTTGGATGTTTTCTTCACCGGCAAACACTTTTTTATTATAAATATATTCATTTATTGTAAATATATATTTATTGTATTTCTTACTCTAAATATAATTGTTAGTTTAAATTTAAAATTTAAATAAATTACTAAAATTAAAAATAATTAGTACAAAAGAAAATAAAAGAATTATTGAAAACTGAACAAATTAATGGAAATTAAAACTATAGAAAAGTTATAAAATATAAAATAAAAATCTACGATGATATTTTTTAAAAGTGAATAATAAAAAATTTAAAAAGAAAACTGAAATTAAAGAAACATAAGTAAAGAAGACTTGAAAAATTAAATAATTAATTATAATTTTTTGAAAATAAAATGAAAAAAAGTTAAAAGAAATAAATAAATAAGTATGGCTTAATTAAGAAATTAATAATATTATTAAGAATTAATTAAAAAATTAAGGAATTATTAATGAATATGAGTACAATAGTATTTCAATACATATGGGTAAGTTAATTCAAGGATGAAATATCGAAACTTACTCTTAAGTATTGTTCACGAACACTACACTACCCACGTTTTCAAAATGAATACTACACTACCTTAAGTATTGGTCACGTGATTTTGTTATTAAAAATGGACAGAATTTTCCATTCCGCTAATCATATGACCTCAAGTGTCATATAGTCGATGGTAAATTGACGTTTTTTTACCCTTAAGTATTTGACTTCTATACATTTTATAAGGAAAAATAACGAGGCTACGATGGTAATGTTCCTTATAAAATGTGTAGAGGTCATATAATTAAGGGGAAACGTCATTGGTTATCTTGTTTACCTTTTATTGAGTTTGCTTACAATCATGCCAAACATTCTGCTACTAAATTCTTTCCTTTCGAAATTGTTTATGGCTTTAACCCTACTACTCGTTTAGATCTTCTATCTTTGCATCAAGTTGTTATTTCTAGTTAAGGAGAAAGAAGAGCAGATTTTATCAAGAAACTTCATCAAAAGGTCAAAGAAAATCTGGAGAAAAGGACTGAGAAATACAAGCAACAAGCTGATAAGCATCGAAAAGATATCAGCTTTGCATCGAGAGACTTGGTATGAGTACACATGAGAAAGGAAATGTTCCCAAATCAGAGAAAATCCAAGCTCTCACCAAGAGGAGATGGGCCATTTCGAGTGTTAGAGAATTTCCTTACAATAAAGCCTACATGTAATTTGAGCTCATTACCATATGACAGTATATGTAAAGGTCTTCATACTAATTGGCCTGATCCCTAGACATCAGCTCTTTTACCCATCATATGGTCCTATATGCTTGTTCGTGAGGTAGCAGAACCTCAATATCGACTATGATCTTATCATGCACCTCTTACCCTTATGCTTGGGTATGTCCTCACCTCATCCATGAACCTGGAATATCGTTCATAGTAGTTTGTATACGTACTATAACTTATAAAGGCAACATATTACAAAAGAAAAATGATAGAAATATACCTTATTGAAAGATAATCAATTGTACACTGCTTGATTCTTTGTGAACGTGTGCATCTATGTTTATCCATCCAAGTGCTAATCTCCACCACATTGTTATCCTTTACAAAAGTTTGGCTCATTCCTTGTGAAATGATAGTCCATACCACGCTCATCAACATAGGCTTTGAAAACTAGCCTAAATGTTGTGGCATTAGCAAATATGGAGTACACTCCTAGCTCCACCTTTCACTGTTGGGTTTTATGCACTAGGGCAAGCCACGCCATGTACTATGTCATTTGAGTATTAATAATAGTTGGTAAATATTATATTCTTATTAAGTTTTAATGTTAGAGAAACATTAATGAATTACTTCTTGTGAGGTATTAGGGCGTAATTCCCCTAATATTTAAACTTTTATAGACAAAGGAGTGAATCCATTCACACGTCCTTAGCCTAAACCGATAATTAGAGCTAATGTGTCTTTGACGAGAGGATCATGTTTTCAAATCATACATATAGAGATATGAGTCAAAGTTACAGATGCCAAAGAGTTTGACATTCGACAACTCACTGTAAGAATACTCCATAGAACATATACATGAGTATATAGAGATATGAGTCAAACTCACAGATGCCAAAGAGTTTGATATTGGACGACCCACCTTGAGAATACTCCATAGAACACGGGAATGCATATGTCTCATCTACCTTAATAATTCTTAGTCCTTCGACCATAACATCACCATGTGATCTACATGATGTGGTTTCATGTTTTGACATAACTAAATATTGTCATGACCAGATAGTTATAACAATTATGCTCAGATATGGATACACACATGTGAGACATATGGGTGGTGGTCATAGGGACTTGTCACCACTTGTATTTATACAAGTCAGATGTCGCTAAAAGGTTGATCTTGATGAGTAGGAGGTTTTTAATAAAAGCATGGACATGCATGTGATTTGTCACCTATATTCCTCACTCACGATCAAGAGACCTTGAAAGACTTAATTTGAAAGGATGACGGTTCTATACCTTTATTCATTCATGACATCGCCAAACGAAAAGAGGATAAGACTATTAAAGGTAATAGGACTTGACGAAGTATTAGTCATTAATTCTATGACATGGGTAGTAGTCATGGGCCTTTCTAGGAGTTACCCATGACTTGTGGATGAAACGTAATGTTTCATTTTACTGTCAACGTCATACAAATCCTAAAGGGTCACACAAGGAGAAAGATTGCAACAAAATGAACGATCTGGTTTTGATTAAATAAAATGGTGTATACAATTATATTTGATATTATGTAACACTTTTATTTGATTCAAATACTCACGAAGAAATATTGGTTCTTGTATTTAATTATTATAAGGTATAGTAATTAGATAAACAAATTAGAAAACCAAATATATAAATATAAAAGGGTTGACCAAAAGTCCCAATAGCCCATAAGGGTATTCATCCAACCCATATATATTTGATATATTTTTAGCACTTATGTATTTAATAGGATAAAAGGATAAACCCTAAATTCTATAAGGTCTAGAATAATGAAAACTAGTTGGAGTAGCTTGGACTTAAAGAAAAACCAACACCTATAAATAAGAAGTTAGTGTTGGCTGAACATCATAAGCTTTATAGCTAAAATATTTTTTCACCCTATATAGTGATATTGTGAGTTTTACGTTCAAGAAGTTTGAGCACGGTTAGTTGTAGATCTAGCTTTCTCGTGGTGGATACAGTTAGAGGGTGAACGCTTGAGCGCATACGACTACAAATTCAAAGGTACCCGTCTAAAACTAGTTGATTCCAAACTAGCCTATTCGAGATAATTCTTGTTACATATTTCATAGATTATGAGTTATATGATATATATGATCTACGTTAAACCAAGAATTATACCAACAAAGTTTTGAGATTTTTTTTTGTCGTGTTAGCGTAACACATCCCATCATCTAACAGTGGTATCAGAGCCTTCATGTACCATTGATTGTCTATCTTGAATTTCATGATGTTTGTTTGTGGTTTGCGGCTGAAATTAAGAAGAAAAAAACGATTTTTTTCTGTCCTAAAAGAAAAGTCGACATCCTCATTGGGGGGGGGGGGGGGGGGGGGGTAGGAGTGTCAAATGTTTTTTCAGGAAATTATTCTTGGTCAATAGATGTTCCTACGGTTCCTGGATGTCGGAAGTCGAAGTTTTGAATAAAACAATAAACTAGGTCTAGTACTTTGTTTATCTTTAAACAACATATAAAACCTTTGTAAAGTCCTAAAGTATTTATTTTCAATGATCTTATATGTTTATATAATGATATGGAGGTTATCATGATTTTATCACGTTTTAATAAAAAAATTATCATTTTTATAAACTACGAGCAACCGAGTAAGTATCCCTGAATTTTCGAAATTCATAGAGGGATCTTAAGATTTTGAAAAATTCTAAATATGCATTATTTTTATTTATAGTGAATTTTAAAATTTTAAAATATGAATTTTCAGACTTGTATCATAGGTTTTCACATAATCCTAGTTTTCTCCAATCAAAGAGCAAAGTGAATTTTCGGAATTCATAGAGGATGATGCCTTTGTTGAAATTTTCTCATTTTTTAAGACTGTTATTTTGATTTATAAATATTTTAGAAATTATAAAATTGGATGTTTTGAAATCGAATCATGGTTTTTTTAAAAACCCCAACTTTGCTCCTCATGGTAAGAGTTGGCTGAATTTTGGAAATTCATATAAGTTGTTGTGTATTTATAAATTTCCTCATCTTTTAGAATCTGAATAATTATTATTTATGGTTATTTTAAAAATTATAGTTTTCGAAATTGGCTTCTAATTTTTCATAAAACCTTTTTTTTGAATTTATCGAAAAGTTTTAATTTGTTTTGTTAAATTAGTTGGTCGATCCTAAATTGCCTAAAATACTCATACATGTTAATTGGATTAACATACATAATTTTTGAAATTCTGATCACGTGCTGTTATTGAATGAGATGACACTTAGGATGTTAAACAAGTACTCATCCATCTCACTTTAGTAGTTTGATTTAGAGAACTATTATCTATGAACAGTCATGCACATGAAAGTGAGATGTTGGTTTGGATTAATAGACTCGTTCATTGATATCTCACTATATGAAGCACGGAAACACAATAGACATAAAAGAATCAACCAAGCATAAGAACACAAGATTGGTCACCACTTCAATACTTCATACTTACGTCTAAGAGCAGTTTTTCAGTGGAAAGGTTTTCACTATAAAGTAATTAATCAGCACACAAGTTCTCATATCATCTAGATCAACCCTATGTTATTATTGCAAAATGACAAACCTAATTCATAGACTCCTCCTGAACCTAAGATCTCATCTCAAATCCACTCTTCGAGCTAATGTAGTCTCGAATTGTTCTTGGTCTTCAAAACGAGTTATGATACTGCAATCACCAAGTATAGCTCCAATGCTTGATCAGTAGCATGAGCACTGTAGCATCTCCTTTGATTTTTCACATAGATTCTCAACACGTTAATCCAACACATTTGAGAACTCTATAATCATGAGATAAAGAGGAATGCATAGGCTTGTCCCTCTGGACAAGAACAGTGTCGACTTCAGAACATGCTTGAAGTGTAATTGTTAAACCAAACCGAGCTATGAATAATGATCTGATATTTATAGCTTCATTCACCTTGTATCGTGACTCCTAGGGTTTTCTTAGTCTCTAGAGTCACGATCAAAGTGAATCTCCTTGTTTCCTTATTTTAGATATTTTCTGCAATAGAGAATATATCTATTAAAGAGGTATCGTTGAACAAGGAAACAAATCTTCTAACCTAATATGCATGAATACGTATTGGATATACTTGAATAATTCCACACACGTGAGCTGTCACCTGCTGTCATGTTATTGACATTCTGGCCTAATATCTTTGTTTGACTTCGCTCCGGTTTTATATAAATGATGTTACGACACCATAATTGACATCTGGCTTGACACAACTATTATCAATCATATATGTAGCAACAATATCCTCCTTTGACTATTTTTGTGGCAAGCACACATAAAGCACTTTATTCCGGGGATGTTGTAAGAACCACGTCCGGTCAACGCCGGTTAAACAGGCAGGAAACAGAATTAAAGTCAAATTATGTTATTTATTCAAATAAGCACAGGCTTGAACCCGAGGGTCATTTCGGACCTTAAGAGAACTCTAAAGCTATCAAGTTAGGTTCGGGAAAGCTTAGGGCTTTTTGGGACAATTTCGGAAAAAGTTGACTTTTCGTCGAAAAAGTTAACCGACGACTCCGGGGGTCGTTCGGGACCTATCCGGGACCCAAAAAGCTTATCCGTCGTTACGGTTAGCTTAGTTGGGTCATTTCCTTTCAAATAAGTTTTTTGCGAAAAAATCAATTTCGGGTCAAACGGGATCGAAATAGGGTTTTATCGGATTAATTAAAGTGGCGCTGAGATATTTGGGAGTGGAGATGGACCCACATAGACACTTGGTATTAATTAGGTGGAGGAGAGAAAAGGAGAGTGAAAAAGACACCATTAACCCTACTTTTTTCTCAAAATGGTGAGATAAGGAGAAATGAGCTTTTGGACTTTTCCTCTTTAGGTTAAAGGTCACATGTGAACCAAATTTCAAAGAAGAAGAAGAAGAAGAAGAAGAAGAAGAAGAAGAAGAAGAAGAAGAAGAAGAAGAGGAAGAGGAAGAGGAAGAGGAAGAGGAAGAGGAAGAGGAAAGGAAGAGGAAGAGGAAGAGGAAGAGGAAGAGGAAGAGGAAGAGGAAGAGGAAGAAGAAAAAGAGGAGGAAGAAGAAGAAGATCATTTCCCTTTGATTCTACCATCAAAACTCCTCAATTTCTCCATATTCCTCTTCATTTCTTCATTTCCTACGGTAAGAACCCATTTCTTTCCACTTTTGAAGAACTTAAGATTAGGGGTCTTGTTGGATTTAGATAAAATTGGATTGGTCTTGTTGGATTTAGATGAAATTGGATTGGTCTTGTTGGAAATGATAAAACCTTGGTGGAATTAAGTAGTATTGGAAGAAAATGGGTGAAATTAGAAGAATTTGGTGAAACCCTAACTTTTGGAATTGGGGGAAATGTGAAATTGGAGCAAATTGGTGATGTTTTTAGTTGAAACTTGAGAGATTAAGGACTTAGAGCTCGTTTGGGACATTTTTGGGAGAAAATGTGAAGTTTTCTGGCGACCGGAGGTTCGTCGGAGCTCCGGCCACCGTGGGCCGATGCGGGGACCTCGAAATCCGGGGCTCTGCCTCGGGATTCGAGCCTTTCCTCAGGTTCCGAACCATGCCTCGGGATTCGAGCCGTGCATCGGGTCCCGAGCCTCGGGTTTCGTTGTGTGTGGTGCCCGGTTGGGTGTCCTTCGGCTTTGATCGACTTTGGACTAGTATTGAGTTTTTTGTGTTACGTTGTTAACTTAGGGTCCGACTTGTTCGTGGAAAAGGAGGAAGCTAGCCAGGTCGTCACTACTGGATTGGATTGCTTTTGAGGTAGGGAAAAGTAGCGGTTACTTATTCAATTAAGGAAAGTTACTAGAATAGCATATAAGATATGAGTAACCGGAATAATTGTAGAATCACATGTAGGATGTGAATAACTAGTGTAGTCGCTTAAAATGTGGAATCACTTGCGGGCCATGTCGTGCCCGTAGGTTTGGGACTTGTCGTACTATAGAATTGCATGTGGGCCATGTCGTGCCGTAGGGTTGTGTGATAGTTGTGCTTTACATGTGTGAATGTTATTGTTGAACCATTGCCTTGTGATATGTTTGAGGCGCTGTATGTGGGTGAGCTTCGTGCGTTATGGGAATTAATGATTAAGATGACATGCTAAGTGAATCGTGTTATGAGTAAGTAGTGGTAATAAGTGCAATATTATTGACATTTGATGATCGGTCATGACTGTGTGTTACCTCTTGTTGAGGGTTGTCATGGTAATGTCTGACTTGTTGTATGTTTGAGGCACGCCTGCCTTCCGACTAGATGTCGGTGCCGATGCTGTGTGTTCCGGTATGATATGTTTGGGATGATTTATAAACCGATGTTGTGTGTTCCGGTATGATTCGTACCCCGACGATGAGTGTTCCGGGATGATGTCTAGGCCGATGATGTGTGTTCCGGTATGATATGTTTAAGCCGTGTTGTGTGATCCGGCGTATTATTGGATACTTACTATGTGTGTTGACTAGTTTTGGTTCGCTGTGGTTACTTATGGCTGTTATGTGATTCTTGTGTGACTTGGGTGATAGCGTTATGGGTATTTGGTAACGGACCGTATGACTGTATGGCATCGGGTATGAGTTGTGTTTGATGAGTTCCTATGTGAAATAGGTGGTGCGGTTTTGGTTGCTGAGAACCATCCTCGTGACGGTTTGGTGTCAGGTATGAGGTGTGACTGGTTCCTCCGTTATCAACTATCGTGTTTGCAGCTGGTGTCACTGTAGATATTTCCGATGTATTTTTGTTCTTGACTTGGATCAAGTGTCGATATTTGTGTTTTCCTGTTCAAGTCTTGTTAGTTGTTATTGCTTTACTAGTATGCCATACTTGGACGGATATTCGTAGTGGTGAGCGAATTGCTCATCCCCTTTACTACTTTTCCTACTGAGCGAAAGCTCATCCCCTTCACTACTGTTCCTACAGGTTTTGATCGTGAGTTGGATTCGAGGACATCTCGAGGCTTGGGAGCTTAACGAGAGTCCGGGTGTCATTTACCTAGTAGAGACGTACCCCTGTTTTCGGATTTAACTTATGTTGGTTTTGAGCTTGGGCGTAGAACCCGTCTTATGTCTTTTTACTAGTTTATGATTATTATATGGATTTAATTCTGTCTTTAAAACTGATTTTCCGTCTTTTCGCCGTTTCACGTCTTGAGTGCGGTCAAAACCGGATTTGGGGCGTGACAAATGTCAACATAATAACACAACAATTTAATAAAAGCATGCTAAACCAGTATTAGTACCACTATCTTCTTCTTCTTCTTCTTCTTCTTCTTCTTCTTCTTCTTCTTCTTCTTCTTCTTCTTCTTCTTCTTCTTCTTCTTCTTCTTCTTCTTCTTCTTGTAATAACCACTCCCAGTCAACGACAGTTAAACCTGCGAAAAACAGGAAAAATTTAAAAAATTTAAAACAGAGCGACGTTTTGGTCCATTCGAGGACTGTTTCGGATCCAAAAAGCTTAGCCGTCGTCGCAGCGGTCTTAGTTGAGCCGTTTCCTTGTAGCCCGTGAAGTTTCGTAATTTCTTGGAAAAACTGCCCGTTCGGGGCCCGAAACGGCCGGATTTCGCGAATCTGATTGGTAAAATATCTGGAAGATATTTTTCAAAAATGTGTTGGACCCGCTTGCCACATGTCACCAATGTGGTGGTGTTAGGTATGTTGGACAAGACAAGAGAAGACTACTTTTAGTGTTAGTTTTGTAATTAAGTATTAGTTTTGATTTTTAAAACAAAACAAAAGGGGGATGAATTGGTATGTCTCGGCCATATTCAAAAAAAGAGAAGACTTGGAGAGAGAAAGTGGTGATAGAAAGAAGAGAGAAGAAAGGGAGAAAAAGAGAAGAGAGTTTGGAGATTGGTGGCTTTTCCCGTCGATCAAACCGTTGGATCGTCTCAACGATAGAAGATTCAAGCTCACACCGTCATTCTTTACGGTGAGCACCTAACCGATTTTCGTTTTGTTAAGTTCAAATTTTAGGGTTTAAGTTTAAACGATTCAAATATGGTTGGGTTTTGGTTAGAATTGGTTTAAAGTTGAATGTTTGAGGTTTGGGGTTCGTTAGGAACGTTTTGGGGTAAAAAGGGAATTTTGCCATTGTGGCCATGTGGGGCCCACATGCCCGGGTATCGGGTTTTCGTGTTCGGGTGGTTTAGGACGTTCTCCAAGTCGTTAATCCACACCCGGATCGAAATTTGGAATTAAATTGTGAAAGTTGGAATTTCGGGTTTAGAAACTTTAAACGCGAATTAAATCGCTCGGAAGTCGGAAATTGAGTTCGTCGATTGCGTTGGAACCCTTGAATTATTCTAAGATCGTAGAAACACAAACGGGAATTTTCGGAGCCCCGGAAGGGCGTTTCCAAAACCCGGGCAGATTCGCCGAGTCGGGCGAATCGGGCCTTTTCGGGTCCAATATCGACAATGTCAAGTAATTGGGGAGTTTGGGAGTGATCGACATTGTCGGGGTTACTTTTGGGCGTCAAGTTTATTAAAATTCAGTTTGTCCCTGCAAGCTTAAAAGCGCTTTAAAATTGTGTTCTTTTTAGATCGTGCCGCTGACAGAGGAAAGGGAAAGCTAGGCGAGTGACCGAGATCACGCCAGAGCTTATTTGTGCGCTTTTGGAGAAAGCATATGAGGTAGGGAAAAGTAGCCGGATCTCGGCCTTGATTAGGGAAAGTTAATAGTGGAAATGCATGTGACACCGGGGTGTCGTGGCTTAAGTAAGTTTATCGAATATTAGAAAGGCAGGAGACACCGGGTGGTGTCGTATGATACGGGAACCTATCGAACAATAGAGATGCATGTGACACTTAGTAGTGTCGTAGGAGCAGTAAACTTTCGATATTAGAATTACTGGAGGCATATGACCATGCCCGGAGGTTGATTGTGCGTATGTTGATATTAGAACTGCTGGAGGCATTGGTTATGCCCGGAGGTTGATTGTGTAGTTGTGTCTTGGGTGGCCAAGAGAGCCCGTGCTTTACTGTTGTGTCTTGATGAGAGCGCGTGTTTTACTGTTGGTGTCTTGGGTGGCCATGAGAGCCCATGTTTTACTGTTGGTGTCTTGGGTGGCCATGAGAGCCCGTGTTTTACTGTTGGTGCTTGGGTGGCCATGAGAGCCCGTGTTTTACTGTTGGTGTCTTGGGTGGCCATGAGAGCCCGTGTTTTACTGTTGGTGTCTTGGGTGGCCATGAGAGCCCGTGTTTTACTGTTGGTGTCTTGGGAGGTCGTGAGTGCCCGTGGGGTTGTTGAGCCCGTGAGTTACTGTTGGTGTGTCTTGGGAGGCCGTGAGTGCCCGTGGGGTTGTTGAGCCCGTGAGTTACTGGTGGTGTGTCTTGGGAGGTCGTTAGTGCCCGTGGGGTTGTTGAGCCCGTGAGTTACTGTTGGCGTGTCTTGGGAGGCCGTGAGTGCCCGTGGGGTTGTTGAGCCCGTGAGTTATTGTCGGTGTGTCTTGGGTGGCCGTGAGTGACGTGGGGTTGTTGAGTCCGTGTTTTACTGTTGGTGTCTTGGGTGGTCATGAGTGCCTGTGGAGTGTTGAATCCGTGTTGATGCTGTTTGTTGAACTTTGCTTGTGATTGTGATTGTGGTTACCTGAGGTTGGGGGCCCGCTTCATGAAACGGGGGTCCTCGAGCGCACGCGTCTGCATGTTCAGACGGGGTAGGGGGCCCGCCCGTGAGGAAAGGGGTCCTGGTCGCGCGTGCATGGTTTGGGGGTGACAGGTCGACAGCCTGATCCGACTTTGTGTCGGGAAAAGTGCGACTAAGATCAGGAGAAGTGTGCGCGTGGGTGTGGCTAGCCTCCCGACATGGATCGGGGGTAGGGGAGAGGTTGTGGGCTAGCCTCCCGACTGAGATCAGGAGAAGTTGCGCGACAGGTCGACCGCCTGACCTGACAGGGATCGGTAAAGGGCAAGAGAGAGGGGGTTACTGAGCAGCTGGAGTGCGATCCTTTGTGATCTTGATTGGTGTGCGATCCCTTGTAATCTTGGGTGTTGCGTGGTTGTCTGTCGTGTCTTTGGAGAAGGTCGTCAATCGTTGTGTCGGGTCTACTTTACGTGTTCGAGTGTTAAGTCGGTTATGGAAAGTAACAGTGGGTGTGTGTCAGTCGGAGTACTTGAGTTGGGGATAGTGATCCCCGGTGTTGAGTTTGTTGTTGGTGTTACCGGCATTGTCTGCTAAGTATGCCATAGTCAGTCTGTTATCCGTGGTGGTGGGCGAACGCTCACCCCTAGCTGCTTTTCCTATAGGTACTGGTCGCATGTTGGACTAGGTGAGCTTCCGAAGCTTGAAGAGCTAGGAGCGGAAGTCCGGGTTTACTTTTGAGTCTAGCGACATATACCTTGCTTTTTGTCCGCTTGTTGGGACGTACTTTTAAGTCGTAAGTAATTTTTTGATGAACAATGGTGTTTTTAAAGTGATTTATTTAAAGGGTTTCAAAATGTTTTATTGTTTTAAACGTTCGCGTTCCGAGTTCGGTTTTACTGAAATTGGGGTGTGACAGGTTGGTATCAGAGCTCGAGGTTTCACACCTCGGACTGTATGTCAATTAGGTGGGGATAGTCGAGTCAGTAAAGTCCCGTCGTGCGTTGGGTACGCATGTCGGAAACCATGTGTAGACCCGTAATGTCTTGAGTCTTGTTTGTGTTTGTGTGTATGTGCAGTATTTTGTTGCTGGCATACTGATTGTGTGTTGCTGCATGAAAAGTTGTTAAGCTGTCGCGACTTGACTCAGGAGCGCTCCTGTAGTCGAACGTGACGGTGTTGACATCAATAGGTACAATGTAGTTTGGGGACGCCTGAACCGGGTTGTAACTGCGTGATGTAAAGTATGAGGTTTTATAACGAAAAGGAGAAAGTCTTAAAATTTGTTGGCCCGGTGGGCGTGTTTTGATTTTGATTGGCCCTGTGGGCGTGTTTTGATTTTGGTTGGCCCGGTGTGCGTGGTTCGACATTGGTTGGCCCGGTGGGCGGGTGTTCTTGTGTTGTTGTTTGGCCGTGTCGGCTTATGATTGAGGTTGGGAGACTTGTGTTTGGTCTTGAATTGTCGTACGTGTGTTGGTAAATTGTGGGTCGAGCGTGTGTGTCGTTGAAGGTCTCTTCTGAGGTTAAAAAGGAGTAAGGGTCGAGTTTGAAACGTTTTTGGAAAACTAGCATGCGCGAGTGTCACGGACCCTGTCACGGATCCGTGACGGAGCAGCGCGTTTTGGCAATTTTAGAGCCTTCGTCACGGCACTGTGACCCCAACCGTGACGGGGTCTGTCACGGGTCCGTGATCCCTGTCTGTTCCACCGTCTTGATTGTGCAGTTTGAGTGTTGGCTTTGCGTGGCGGTGTTCACGGTTGTGTTAGGTGTAGAGGTCGTAAGTTCGGTGTTAAGGGATGAGGTCTTGGGTTTGAGACTCATCGATAACCTGCGGTAGTGATACAACGCCTCGGTGTGAGAGTCTCACCACGGAGAGGGGTTAGGGTTGGTGCGCTGCGGCGCCATGCGAACTAGGTTTTCCTATGTGAACGGGTGTTCAAGGTTTCCCTCGCGTGAACGGGTGGGTTGAGGTTTCCTTCACGTGAGTGGGTTATTTGAGGTTTCCTTATGTGATCGGGTTACTGGGGCATTGATGGTGTGAGCAACAGTGTTGGCTTAGCTGAGAACATGATCCCCGTTTCGAGGTTTCCCGTACTTGAGAGTGTATTTGAGGTATTAATAGATTGAGCAGTGTGACGTTGGTATCAGGTTTTGAAGTAGTGGTTTGCCATGGTTAGATCGGTAAGTATTTGGTGCTTTACTAGTATGCCATAATCGAACGGGTGTCCGTGGAGGTGAGCATAACGCTCATCCCCTTTACTACTTTTCCTGCAAGGGACGAGTAGCGAACACTGGTTTGGTTGCGGAAAGTTATAAGTAAATGCATAGGGGACCGTGTGAGGGTTGCACTAGACCTTACCGGGGTGACTAATGGAGTGGGTGTTCGGTCTCCGATTTGGGCGTCAGTTTTATTGGATACCGGGATGTCACACTCGTTTGTTCGTCGAGTTGTGCTGAGAGGTTGGGGCTGAGTATAGAGCCGTTGAGTCCACCCCTGCGTCTGGACACGCCGGTTGGTGGTGGGGTGGAGTTGACTAGGGTCTGTCGTGCCTGCGGAGTTGGAGAAGCGAACCGATATAGGAGGTTCGAGAGAGGGCTCAAGAGCCCTGATGCTGGATCGAGTCCTCACCCCGAGGATCGGGTATGTTCGGAGTTGGTAGGCACGACGACGGTAGTGGAGCGAGGTCTTAGAGAGACTGCGAGGATCCGTGAGGATCGGCAGCGACTGAGCATGTGCGTGTATCCGTGGGAAGGACACTTACGAAATGACAACCTTTAAACGTAATCTTGGGAATGGATTGGATGGCGAAGTGCCTAGCCAATACCGACTATTACTGGCGACGAGCTGCGAGAGTCGCAGTATTCGCGTCTGACAGTGCACGTGGGTAGCACTAAGAGGAGCGCGACATCAGGTGGCATGTCTAGTGGAGCGGGATGCGGAGAGCGGTCGCGGAGTTAATATCGCGATGCGTCACTCGTCGGCAGGTGAGAGCCGAACAACAGCGTCTACTGGATTATTGCAGCCACTGCGGGTTGCACAGTGGAAATGGGGGCACGTCACGATGGGTTTCGTGAGCGGTTAGCCGAGTTCGCCTTCAACAACAGCTTCCAGGGCAGTACCATGATGGCACCGTTCGGAACGTTGTATGGTAGGCCGTGTCGATCGCCAGTGTGCGGGGCGGAAGTGAGGAATGAGGGTTCACTGGGTCTAGAACTGGACCGAGAGATAGCTGAGTCGGTCGTGCCGAAGCGTGAGCGGTTGAAGATCGCGCAGAGTCAGAAGGAGCTATGCTGACAGACGGCGCCGACCTCTCGAGTCAGCAATCAGTGGTCATGTATCCCTGGAGGTGAGTCCGAAAAGTAGACTAATGCGTTTCAACCGCGACGGAGGCGGGTTAGCCCCGCGGTGTATCGGGCCTTTCGAGGTCTTGAGTACGTCATTGAGTGGGCAGATGTCGAGGTAACGGGTGATGTCTTGTATGAGGAGAAACCGGTTTGGGAAATGGATCCACAAGAGCCGGTCCTGCGCGGAAAGGTTATCCGCTTAGAACGAGTGCAGTGGCGGCACCACGAGGCCGAGTCGACTTGGGAACGCGAGGACGAGGTTCGCGCGAAGTACCCCGATCTGTTCGACTCCTGAGGTACGTCTGTTTTAAATTTTGCGGACGAAATTCCTTTAAGGGGTAGATTGTAATAACCACTCCCGGTCAACGCCAGTCAAACCTGCGAAAAACAGGAAAATTAATTTTTTTTAAAAACAGACACTTAATTAAACCTAAAATTGACCCCGAGGGTCATACCGGACTTAAGTTAACCCCGATATCGACCAAAGTGAGTTCCGGGGGACTTAGGGCAACTTTTTGACCGAATTGGGAAATGTTGACTTTTCGCTGGAAAAGTCAACCGAGCGACATTTTGGTCCATTCGAGGACTGTTTCGGATCCAAAAAGCTTATCCGTCGTCGCAGCGGTTTTAGTTGAGCCGTTTCCTTGTAGCCCGTGAAGTTTCTTAATTTCTTGGAAAAAGTGCCCGTTCGGGGCCCGAAACAGCCGAATTTCGCGAATCTGATTGGAAAATATTTAGAAGATATTTTCCAAAAAGGTGTGGGACCCACTTGCCACATGTCACCAATGTGGTGGTGTTATGTTTGTTGGACAAGACAAGAGAAGACTACTTTTAGTGTTAGTTTTGTAATTAAGTATTAGTTTTGATTTTTAAAACAAAACAAAAGGGGGATGAATTTGTATGTCTCGGCCATATTCAAAAAAAGAGAAGACTTGGAGAGAGAAAGTGGTGATAGAAAGAAGAGAGAAGAAAGGGAGAAAAAGAGAAGAGAGTTTGGAGATTGGTGGCTATTCCCGTCGATCAAACCGTTGGATCGTTTCAACGATAGAAGATTCAAGCTCACACCGTCATTCTCTACAGTGAGCACCTAACCGATTTTCGGTTTGTTAAGTTCGATTTTAAGGTTTGAGTTTAAACGATTCAAATATGGTTGGGTTTTGGTTAGAATTGGTTTAAAGTTGAATGGTTGAGGTTTGGGGTTCGTTAGGAACGTTTTGGGGAAAAAAGGGAATTTTTCCATTGTGGCGGTGTGGGGCCCACATGCCCGGGTATCGGGTTTTCGTGTTCGGGTGGTTTAGGACGTTCTCCAAGTCGTTAATCCACACCGGATCGAAATTTGGAATTAAATTGTGAAAGTTGGAATTTCGGGTTTAGAAACTTTAAACGCGAATTAAATCGCTAGAAAGTCGGAAATTGATTCCGTCGATTGCGTTGGAACCTTTGAATTATTCTAGGATCGTAGAAACAAAAACGGGAACTTTCGGAGCCCCGGAAGGGCGTTTCCAAAACCCGGGCAGATTCGCCGAGCCGGGCGAATCGGGCCTTTCCGGGTCCAATATCGACAATTTCGAGTAATTGGGGAGTTCGGGAGTGATCGACATTGTCGGGGTTACTTTTGGGCGTCAAGTTTATTAAAATTCAGCTTATGCCTGCAACCTTAAAAGCGTTTAAAATTGTGTTCTTTTTAGATTGTGCCGCTGACAGAGGAAAGGGAAAGCTAGGCGAGTGACCGATATCGCGCCGGAGCTTATTTGTGCGCTTTTGGAGAAAGCATACGAGGTAGGGAAAAGTAGACGGATCTCGGCCCTGATTAGGGAAAGTTAACAGTAGAAATGCATGTCACACCGGGGTGTCGTGGGTTAAGTAAGTTTGTCGAATATTAGAAAGGCAGGCGACACCGGGTGGTGTCGTATGATACGGGAACGTATCGAAAAATAGAGATGCATGTGACACTTAGTAGTGTCGTAGGAGCAGTGAACTTTCGATATTAGAATTACCGGAGGCATATGACCATGCCCGGAGGTTGATTGTGAGTCTGTTGATATTTGAACTGCTGGAGGCATTGGTTATGCCCGGAGGTTGATTGTGTAGTTGTGTCTTGGGTGGCCATGAGAGCCCGTGCTTTACTGTTGGTGTCTTGGGTGGCCATGAGAGCGCGTGTTTTACTGTTGGTGTCTTGGGTGGCCATGAGAGCGCGTGTTTTACTGTTGGTGTCTTGGGTGGCCATGAGAGCCCGTGTTTTACTGTTGGTGTCTTGGGTGGCCATGAGAGCCCGTGTTTTACTGTTGGTGTCTTGGGTGGCCATGAGAGCCCGTGTTTTACTGTTGGTGTCTTGGGAGGCCGTGAGTGCCCGTGGGGTTGTTGAGCCCGTGAGTTACTGTTGGTGTGTCTTGGGAGGCCGTGAGTGCCCGTGGGGTTGTTGAGCTCGTGAGTTACTGTTGGGGTGTCTTGGGAGGCCGTGAGTGCCTGTGGGGTTGTTGAGCCCGTGAGTTACTATTGGCGTGTCTTGGGAGGCCGTGAGTGCCCGTGGTGTTGTTGAGCCCGTGAGTTATTGTCGGTGTGTCTTGGGTGGCCGTGAGTGACGTGGGGTTGTTGAGTCCGTGTTTTACAGTTGGTGTCTTGGGTGGCCATGAGTGCCTGTGGAGTATTGAACCTGTGTTGTTGCTGTTTGTTGAACTTTTCTTGTGATTGTGATTGTGGTTACCTGAGGTTGGGGGCCCGCTTCATGAAACGGGGGTCCTCGAGCGCACGCGTCTGCATGTTCAGACGGGGTAGGGGGCCGCCCGTGAGGAAAGGGTCCTGACCGCGCGTGCGTGGTTTGGGGTTGACAGGTCAACAGCCTGATCCGATTTTGTGTCGGGAAAAGTGCGACTGAGATCAGGAGAAGTGTGCGCGTGGGTGTAGCTAGGCTCCCGACAGGGATTGGGGGTAGGGGAGAGGTTGTGGGCTAGCCTCCCGACTGAGATCGGGAGAAGTCGCGCGACAGGCCGACCGCCTGATCTGATAGGGATCGGTAAAGTGCGAGAGAGAGGGGTTTACTGAGCAGCTGGAGTGCGATCCTTTGTGATCTTTTTTGGTGTGCGATCCTTTGTGATCTTGGGTGTTGCGCGGTTGTCTGTCGTGTCTTTGGAGGAGGTCGTCAATCGTTGTGTCGGGTCTACTTTACGTGTTCGAGGGTTGAGTCGGTTAAGGAAAGTAACAGTGAGTGTGTGTCAGTCGGAGTACTTGAGTTGGGCATAGTGATCCCCGGTGTTGAGTTTGTTGTTGGTGTTACCGGCATTGTCTGCTAAGTATGCCGTAGTCAGTCTGTTATCCGTGGTGGTGAGTGAACGCTCACCCCTAGCTGCTTTGCCTACATGTACTGGTCGCAGGTTGGACTAGGTGAGCTTCCGAAGCTTGAAGAGCTAGGAGCGGAAGTCCGGGTATACTTTTGAGTCTAGCGACGTATACCTTGCTTTTTGTCCACTTGTTGGGACGTACTTTTAAGTTGTAAATAATTTTTTGATGAACAATGGTGTTTTTAAAATGATTTATTTAAATGGTTTCAAAATGTTTTATTGTTTTAAACGTTCGCGTTCCTAGTTCGATTTTACTGAAATTGGGGTGTGACACTTCTCCTCTTGATTTCCTCAATAAATGTCCAAAGATATAGACCTATCATTCAATGTTGCAACGACAAAAATTAGGCAGAATAGAAGGTACTCAAATACTAACCCATGAATGACATTTATATGTCACAAAATCAACTCTTAAGTCTATGCAGAATGAGAGCAACATAGTAGAGGAGTTAATACACAACATGTTCAAACTCGGACATATCTAAGGCAAAACATAACATAAGTTTATCAAGAGGTAATTGTACTAACACAATCATCAACCTTCAGAAGTAGAAATATATTGTTCTTCATTTGCCTACTTACTTTCCTTGGAACCCTAACATGAATGCACGTCATGAAGGAGATTTGATATCATCTTCTTCAGATTGTCAAAGGCAGCAAGCACAACTTGTTCTTTCTTTACGGTAGAATTTGAGCATTCTAGATTACGAGAGGCAGACGTACCCCTTACCTTTAAAGTAGAAGTCATGATACCTTCAGTGACATGAGATTTCTCGAGCAGTTTCATGTTAAGATTTAGGGGAGCAAACTTCTTTCCTTTCATGTCTAAATCCCTTATGATGCAGGGATGTAGATGCGGAGCCAATCTTGTAATGACATATGGAAACCCAATAGGTAACTTTGAGGCACTAGATTTAGCATGTCGAATATAATGATCAGTTAAGATAGAACCAAAGTTGAGAGATGAAGAGGTACCTATTAAATAAATTATCTTAGTCAACTCTGGAGTTATGCTTGAGACATGCGATAAAGGAGCCCAGTTTTATATTCCAATTTTAAACAGAACAAAGTATAAGGGAGTTAGTTCTAATGAAGCCAATATCCCTTTCGTTGGCCAATTCTTCTTGGGAGAACCAGTGATCTCCTTTGCAACCTTGTTTAGTGGGAATACAGTAACTCCTGGTAATGTAGCAGACCTTCCTAGATAATATTGAGTATTTCCTCTCTGACATCAATAATCTTGCCTCTGATGTAGACCTTGCAAAATTCAAGATCCTTTGGGTTATCAAAACCATGAGTGAGATTTGCAATGATTAGACTTGGATAATAGGTCCCAATATCCTTGATAGTTTGTAGGAGTTTAGCATCTTTAAGAACCAGGAGTATTTGTTCCAATCCCTTGGCATCATTGGGAATTTCTCTTTCTGGACACACGGACTTTTGTGAGACAACTTCCAACCGTTGGAAGAAATCTTCATAATTGTTTTTCACAAGAGTGGACTTTTCTTCCTTATGTAGTGAAGGTGCACGGTTTACTCTACCTTCTTCCTTCTTAGAGGATGAGTCATCAACATGAGGGGTAGCTGGTTCGACAAGATTCCCAGAACTGGATTCGTGATAACTCCTTTTGCTTAAGACCTTCTACTTTAAGCTGTTTGAAAGAGTAGCTGGAACTCCCACTTCATCAATGCTTTGAGATTTTAATCTCTTGAACTCTCTAGAGGGCTTAGAGGCAAAGCTTTTGATCATTCTTTTATTTTCATTATTTACCTTTACAGAGTCAGGATTCACTTCACCAATTCCTACAATCACTTCAAGTATAGGTTCTTTGTTCATACATTTAGAATCATTACCCTCGGCAGCATCCATAACAGTCTTTTCTTCAGTAGTCTCAATATTTGTTTTAGTTTCTATCACCGCTTCTAAAGACTCTGCAACAATAGATTCTTTCTCAGTAGTCTTGATAACTTCCTCTAGAGTCTTAGGAGTTGAATCTTTTGTTCTAGTTTCAACAACACTTGATTTTAACCCAGCTTCACTCTTGGTTTTCTTCCTCTTCTTTGCATGCAAAGTTTAACATAATGTGTAGTAAAGCAAGTAACATCTACATAGGCTTTCTCAAGAGATTTTGATTCCTTTAACGGTCCTTCACTACTATTAACGTTTACAGATTCAAAAGAGGGTGTTTCAAGGTTACTTTTTTCCACTGATGGAGAAGTTGCACCACTAGGAGCTTCTGATGATGTATTAGAAGAATTCTTGGTGTTGAGATGTGGTTGAGCCTTGATATTAGATTTCTCTTCAAGAACTTTTTACGGACCAGGGAGACGATCAGTTGGTGGAATTTTCCCTTCAATAACAGGCTTGGACGGTTTAGACTCCGACTGCGTATTCAAAGATGACCTACGATCCTTGTAACTACGCATTAAATTCACCATTCTCTATTTATTTAGAACCATGTTGAATGAGTGATGTCGATCAACACGAATGGATTCGAAGAAGAGAGAATAAGATCAGAGTGATTTGGAAAATTTGGAGAAACCCTAACTCTTTTGATTGAGGCTAAAACAAATCAAACTTAACAGGAAATCAGTAGAATCAGTCTTTCCTTTTTCCCTTAGACTTCTAGTCCATTCCTCTTCTTCTCTTTGATTCATAGAGATAATTATTACTTCACGTGTTTAGAGTATGGCTAGAAGAGAGATTTTCTGACCTCTGAACACAAACTGTTTTGAACACGTGGAATGTTAAAGCTTAAGAAGGGAACCTTGAGATGATTAATTTGAGTTTGTTCAGCAACACCAAACAGAAGTCAATTGACTTTCTGGTTAACATCTTTGGCAGGAAGTATGCAGGACACTATTTATTCCAAGGTACAATTTCAACCCATTCGAACGCAAAGTTGAGTAACATTCGAATCTTCTCATACATCATAGTTAGATTTTCACCCTGGGACTCTTTTGGTTCCCACATCTTCTGATAGATAGAAGCTCAATGGTATATAGATGGAGATATCATGACATCCATGGATCACCTCTTAGTGTAATCCTAGTTCATATTTCAATTGGAGTGTGAGGACATCTATTTGATTTTTGAAGAGGAATCAATTAAGGCCTTAGTTTCCAGAACATCATGAGATACATTAATGTCCCATTTTGATTCATGGTTTTGGAATTCATTAGTTGATCTCAAGTTTAGATGATTAGTTCCTTCTTTTGTTGGCACATGAGTTGAGGTAGAGAAACTTGAGGTAGTTAAGGTTTTGTTAGGGACCATGTATAACAATCCTCTTCCGATCTAATACTAACCACCAAAGTAGACAGGATCTTGTCTAAAACTACACACATGACCTTAGTAAATTAAACAAAGAGATTCAGGTCACAAAGTTGGCTAACGCTAAAAAGGTTTGCAGTAAGTCCTTCTACTAGTAGTGCCTCAGTCAATCAATTGATACCAAGAAACTGCAGTTGACCTTTTGCAATGATTATCGCTTTAACTCCATCTCCAAAGATAACTTCTCCATCTAGACAAGGATGAGCATTAGATAAGTACTTGGAATTTCCGGTCATGTGTCTTGAAACCCCACTGTTGAAATACCAAAGATGTTCATTAGTTTCAGATAGAGTAGTATATGCGAAATTAGCACGATGACTTTCTACTTTAGCTCTCCATTCATGCTTCTAGTTTTCTTGAGGACGATTACTCCTGATTCTCCATTCTTGCTTCATGGTAATTCGAGGTTGAGGAAGTCTTCTCTGTTGAACTGTGAAAATCCATGTAATAAGTAGCAGTGTGGTCTTATGTGACATTTCCTTCCATAGTAGTGGTATCTTCGTGATGTTCTGTTGAAGTTGTTAAGATATTCATGTTCATTTCGTCTGTTGAGTCGCTGAATCTTTGGATATATTGCATAATGCTGTTCAGGATGTTGGATCAGTTTGTGAACATGAGGTTGTTGAGCTTTGCTGAACTTAGAGGTTGTTAACGTGAGGTCCACTCTTAGCTTCCTAGTGGTCAGCGGTTGACGAAACTCTAGTTGTGGAACATGAATAATTTGAGGAGATAAGTTTTTTCTCATTATAGCCCAGACCAGTCATATCCTTAAGGGTTCGACCAATAGACAAAATGTTGTCCAGTGTGTTAGTGCTTGAATTTAACATCCTGACAGACTTGTTGATTCGACCAATTTATTCGTTCAGTCTACCTACTTCGTCTTGTAGACATGCAACTATCTTACGAAGTTGTGTTTTTTCTAGCAACAAAGTTTGTACTTGGGCACTTAGTGACCTCATGGTCTTTTCATTTCCTAGTGTTTTGTTGTATGATTGACAATCCTTAGTAGTCATATTATTATCAGAGGATTGCTCAGATTGGTGGATTCCATCAGTGGTCTCACATGCATTAGTAGAAGCATAATTACTTGAGAAAGCAAGATGATTTTTGACTTGTTCCTTTTTATTGTCATCATCTTTGTAGGATAGATATGCAACTAGCCCTTTTCCCTTTGTCCAGATGATCAGATTTCATATCTGAAGCCTTTTGTCTTTACTGATATAAGATGTTGAAGGGTTCTATTTCTTTCTTGACCATCATAGCTTCACTTTTCTCCATAACTGCTTATGTACTTGGTCTTCATTTATCCTTTGAGTCTTGTGCACAACCCTTTTCTACTTTAGTTGTACCTTCAAATGCAATGGACAATATCTCCTAGGCATCTTTAGAGCTATTGTATGTGTTTAGCAGATAAAACACATTTTTATCCACTCCTTTGAAGGTACCATTTAGTGCTTTCAAATTGCCTAGTTTGCATCATCTTTTGTAGGGCTCCAGTCTTTTACTGGTTTAGTAACAACAAACTTTCTTTTATCATCCATGGTTTGAGGAGGTCTCCAACCATTAATCACATACTCACATATTCTGTTATCCATATCTTTTAGGAAGGGACTCATTATGGCTTTCCAGTAGCTGTAGTTTGTTCCATCAAACATGGGTAGATGAGTAGCTGAACCTCCTTCCCTTGAGCTTTCCATTGTGCACGTTCATAATGATTCTCCCTTGAGGATCACACCACTTTATGTTGGGTGACTAGCTCTGATACCAATTGAAATTCTGATCACGTGCTACTATTGAATGAGATGACACTTATGATGTAAAAACAAGTAATCAGTCATCTCGCTTTAGTAGTTTGATTGAAAGAACTATTATCTATGAACAGTCATACACATGAAAGTGAGATGTCAGCATGGATGTTCAGACTCGTTCATTGAAATCTCACTATATGAGGCACAGAGACACAATAAACATAAAAGCATCAACCAAGCATAAGAACACAAGATTGGTTACCTAGTTTAGTACTCATATCTACGTCTGGGGAAACTTTGCTACTGGAAAGGTTTTCACCATAAAGTAATCAATCAGCATACATGTTCTCATATCATCCAGATCAACCTTATGTTATTATTACAAAATGACAAACTTAATTCAGACTCCCCCTGAACCTGAGATCTCATATCAAAATCACTCTTCGAGCTCCTGAACTCTCGGATTGTTTTTGGTCTTCAAAACAAGTTGTGATACTTCAATCACCAAGTATAGCTCCAATGCTTGATTAGTTACGATGGGTAGCATGAGCATTGTAGCATCTCCTTTGATTCATTTCACATAGATTATCAACACGCTAATCCAACACGCTTGAGAACTCTATAATCATGAGATAAAGAGGAATGCATAGGCTTGTCCCTTTGGACAAGAACAATGCCGACTTCAGAATATGCTTGAAGTGAATTTTCGAACCGAACGGAACTATGAAGAATGATCTTCTATTTATAGCTCCAATCACCTTGTGTAAGAACCACTCCCGGTCAACGCCAGTCAAATCTGCGAAAAACAGGCAAATTTAAAAAAATTTAAGCAGACACCTAAATGAACCTAAATATGACCCCAAGGGTCATACCGGACTTAAGTTGACCCCGATATCGACCAAAGTGAGTTCCGGGGGACTCAGGGCAACTTTCTGATCAGTTTGGGAAATGTTGACTTTTTGCTGGAAAAGTCAATCGAGCGACGTTTTAGTCCATTCGAGGACCGTTTT
>OY997590.1:57214997-57284632 GCA_963921825.1 Erodium maritimum | reverse complement strand
GCTCCTACGACACTACTAAGTGTCACATGCTTTTCTCAATAATTATTAAGTTCCCGTAACATGCTTTTCTCATAAACGCTACAACCCCGTATCATGCTTTTCTAGTATTTAACTTAAACCTACTCAACCCACGACACCCCGGTGTCACATGCAAATCTACTGTTAACTTTCCCTAGTCAGGGCCGAGATCCGGCTACTTTTCCCTACCTCGTATATAATCCCAAAAGCGCTCCAACAACACCCGAAGTACACCCAGTCACTCGCCGAGCTTCCCTTTGCCTCGGTCCGTAGCACGATCTAAAAGAACACAAATTCAAAGTACTTTTAAACTAGTATGAATAAACCGAAAATTAACATACTTAACGCCCAAACGTAACCCCGACAATGCCGATCACTCCCAAACTTCCCAATTACTCGATATTGTCGATAAAGGACCCGTAAAGGCCAGATTCGCCCGACATGGCGAATCTGCCCGGGTTTTGGTTAATTGCCTTCCGGGGCTCCAAAAGTTCCCGTTTTCGTTTCTATGGTCTTAGAATATTTCAAGGAACCCAACGCACTTGGCGGAATTGAATTCTGACTTCTAAGTCAATTAATTAACGTATAAAGTTTCCAAAACCCGTTAATTACAACTTCTCCAATTTAATTCCAAATTTCGATTCGATTAAGGATAAATGGTCCGGGGAACGTTTTAAACCACCCGAACGATGAAAACCGAGCACCCGAGCATGTGGGCCCCACCCACACTACTTGGCCGAGACCCTAGGGTTTAAGGGGAGGCTCGGCCACCATGTGGTGGCTGCTGCCAGCTCCGGCCAGCCACCTCATGGCGGCCGGCCACCACCCACGGTGGCCGGAGCTCCTCCCGAGCCTCCGGTCACCGGAAAACGTGAAATTAAACCCCCAAACACCTCTAAAACGTCTCCAACACCTCCCCACACTCTACACAACCCTAAGCCTTAGTTTATACTCAACCCTAGCTTCCAAGAAAATAACCAAAACGAGAATCGGTTCGGGTATTACCGTAGAGGAGAACGAGGGGAACGGGATTGCTCTTTGCTTTGACTCGATCCAAGGGCTCGATCACAAACCCTAGCTCAACCTCCCTTCTTCTCTCTTCTTCTCCTTCTCCTTCTCTCTCTAAAACCTCTCTTCTTCTTTCTAATTTAATAAACTAACAACAAAACTAACTTTTCCTCCTTTAAAACCTTATACTCGGCCACACCTTACAACCACACACTTTCCCCCCAAAACTAACACCACCATATACTTGACAAGTGTCAAGGTGGGTCCCACACCTTTTGGAAAATATCTAGTTGATATTTTCCAATCAGTTTTGCGAAAAACGGACGTTTCGGGCCCCGAACGGGCACTTTTCCCAAGAAATTACGAAACTTGACGGGCTACAAGGAAACAGCTCAACTAAGACCGCTGTGACGACGGCTAAGCTTTTCGGATCCAAAACGGTCCTCGAATGGACCAAAACGTCGCTCGGTTGACTTTTCCAACGAAAAGTCAACATTTCCCAAATTGATCAGAAAGTCCCCCTGAGTCCCCCGGAACTCACTTTGGTCAATAACGGGGTCAACTTAAGTCTGGTATGACACTCGGGGTCATTTTAGGTTCACTTAACTGTCAGTCTTAAAATTTTTAAATTTTCCTGTTTTTCGCAGGTTTGACTGGCGTTGACCGGGAGTGGTTATTACAATCTACCCCCCTTAAATGAATTTCGTCCGCGAAATTTGAATAATGCTCATAAAAGGTACAAAAGAACACGTACCCTGATAGGTCTCGCGGTAGGTGGAGGATCCTAGGGTCCGGGGGTCGGTAACTGCGTACATTCTTCCCTCCGACTCCCGCTGCCCCTGACCCGGCGCACTGACTGCTGGGTACCCATAGCTCTGTTGCTGTCTCAGAGCTGGCACGCTCGTCAATGGCAGCGAAAACCTCGATTGCTGACTTTGACGAGCGCGACCCCTGGGTGACTGTACCGTCCGCGACTGCTGCGGCCGCTGCGCCGATGTCGCTCCCAACGGCTCACGACACCATTCCATCGTGTGTCCCACACGGCCGCACCGGAGACAGCTGGTCCCATCGGCTCCCGACTCCAAGCCCTGGCCTGCCCGGCACCCCCGCCGCAAGTGGCCTGGCTCCTTGCAGAGATGGCATGCCGGCACCCTCTGTGTCGCGACTGGCCCCATGGACGTCACCGACCCATGCTGTCTCGTTCCACCCTGGTGAGTCGGTGGTCGGAAGAATCCAGAGGTCCTCTGCCTCCTTGGGTCTCGTGACTCTGACGGCCCTGTAAAGTCGGTCGGCCACTGTCGAACCTCGCGGGTTCTGGCCGCATCCTGGATCCCCTGCTCCACCGTCGCTGCGGTGTCCACGAGATCTGTGTACTTCCGCAGTCTCAAGGCGAGAACCTGGTTCCGAATCCCCTGCCTCAGTCCTCCCTGGAACCGCAGACAACGGTTCTGCTCGGTCATCACCATCTCCGGCGCGAATCTGGCCAAAGCTGTGAACCTGGCCTCGTACTCTGCTACCGTCATCCCCTCCTGTTCCAAGTCTAGGAACTGCCGATGTCGCTCCAACCGAGCCGACTCGGGAAAGTACTATTCCATAAAAACTGTCTGGAAGATGTTGTAGTCATAACCGACCATGTCCTTCACACGCCCCCACCAGTGGTAGGCGCTGCTTCTCAGCTGGTGGGCCGCGAAGGACACCCTGCGACGACCCTCCTCGACACCTGATGTATCCAGGTCGCGCGTGACCTGCTCTAGCCACCTCTCGGCTAGGTCGGGGTTCGGCTCCCCGACAAATGTAGGTATCCCGAGCTTCAGGAAGTCTAGTAGTGCTCTGGATGTGTGATCCTCTGTCTGACCGGGCCTCACTGGGACCGCGGCTGCCTCTGGAGCTGGTGAGGCCGACTCTCGGTTGGCGATGACCGCCACCAAACTCTGGACTGTCCTGGTCAGCTCATCCAGGGCAGTCATAACGGGTGGGTCCGCGACCGGCGGGACGCTGGGCGTGCCCGTAGAAGGTCCCGCATCGCTCCTCCTGTCCTCACCGACAGGAGTACCCTGCGCCTCGGCATACTCGGCGGGCTCAACGGTGGGCACCCATCCTGGTGTCCCCGCTGACCGTCCCTGCCTGACTCGCGCGGGCGCTCGTCCCCGTGCCACTGCTGCTCTTCCCCGTCTGCCACGAGCCATCAGCAGGTATCCTCTGCACGGATACACGCAAACGTTCAGTTTGCGAACTCAAAAAAAAGACAACAGCTCGAATGCAATAACGTTCACCCGGTCTACGTCTACCCCAACGTACGTGTTACTAAACGCTACACCGTTCACGCTAACCATACTTTAATCATAACATCACGTACGCGGAACCTCAAACTTAACCACACAAACGTACACCAAGCCCTTATTCGGTCCCTTATGCACTTACTCATAACTTTCCGCAACCAAGCCAGTGTTCGCTACTCGTCCCTTGCGGGAAAAGTAGTAAAGGGGATGAGCGTTATGCTCACCTCCACGGACACCCGCTCGATTATGGCATACTAGTAACGCACCAAGGACTTACCACTCTAGTCAGGGCAAAACGCCAACACAGAACTGAAGCCAACATCCCACCGTCCATGCTAACAACACCTCAAGTACTCGCTCGAGTAAGATGAACCTCGACACGGGAAACACGTCCTCAAAACAGTAAGACACCACGGCTCGCGCTATTAAAGTCTTAAGTATACTAATACGTAAGCGTAAAACTCAACAACAGTCCAACCGTACACCAGGCCTACGGCCTCTACAACCCATAACCGCGAACACAAACCCATAAATCAACACTCAACTGTACGAACAAGAACCGAGTCACACAACCGCGAACCTAAACGTACAACGAAACGAACTCTTACCCTAGGGTACTCGTATTCTACCAGTCTCTTGCCGACCCACACACTCGTGCGTCGCGGACAAATTACCACCAAAACGACCCAACACGTACCATAGAACCCGACTAAACCACGAACAAGCTAAACCGGCCAAACGCCCATACCTACAACAACGACGACACCCGCCCACCGGGCCAACCAAAGTCAAATAGCGCCCACCGGGCCAACCAACGACAATCACAATACGCCCACAGGGCCAACCAAAGTCAAACACAAACGCCCACGGCGTCAAACAACATCAAAACAATCAAATTTTGTAAAGCTTTCTCCACTTCATTTTTAAAACCTCATACTTGACATCCCGCAGTTACAACCCGGTCCAGGCGTCCCCGAACTACGTTGTACCGACTTGATATCAGCACCGTCACGTTCGACTACAGGAGCGCTCCTGAGTCGACCCGCGACAGCTTAAAAACATTTCACGCAGCAACAACAATCAGCAAGCCAGCAAGAAAACACTGCACGCACACACAAACACAAGCAGGACTCATAACGCTACAGGTCTACACTGACTCGACCCTCCCCACCTAATTGACGGACAGTCCGAGGTGTGAAATCTCGAGCTCTGATACCAAGCTGTCACGCCCCAATTTCAGCGAATCGAACTCGGGACGCGAACTTTTAAAACATGAATACTTAAAAACCTGTTTTGAATAAAAGCTTTGACATTTCCATTTATTTACCAAAATAATAGTAGTATTTACAATACAAAAACGTCCCAACAAGTGGACAAGGTACACATCCGTCACTAGACTCAACAAAAGTAAAGACCAGACTCCGCTCCAAGCTCCATGAACTTCAAGAGCTCACCTAGTCCGTCCCACGAACAGTACCTGTAGGAAAAGCAGCTAGGGGTGAGCGTTCGCTCACCACCACGGATAACAGACTGACTACGGCATAATTAGCAGACAAAGCCAGTAACACTAAAACCAAACCCAACACTGGGACTATAGTCCCCAACTCAAGTACCCAACTGACCCACAACCCGTTACCTTCCTCAACAGACTCAACACTCGATAACACAATGTAGACCCGACACAACTATCGACGACCTCCTCCAAGGACACGACAGAAAGACTACACAACGCCAAACAAGATCACAAAGGATCGCACACCAAACAAGATCACAAAGGATCGCATACCAGCTGCTCAGTAACCTCTCCCACTCACACGAACACGGATCATGCTAGCCAAAGAATGCTTACAACCTGTGATACTCAAACTCGGACCAGGCCAGCCAAAGAATGCTTGCAACCTGTGTTACTCAAACTCGGACCAGGCCAGCCAAAGAATGCTTGCAACCTGTGTTACTCAAACTCGTGTCAGGCCAGCCAAAGAATGCTTGCAACCCGTTGATACTCAAACTTGGTCAGGCCAGCCAAAGAATGCTTGCAACCTACCGGGATCCGCAATCACAATCACACGCAAATTCATCAACTAGTAACAACACAAGTTCAACACTCACAGGCACTCATGGCCACCAAGACACCAACAGTAAAACTCGAACTCAACAGCCCCACAGGCACTCACGACCTCCCAAGACACCAACCATAAGACACGCTTGCAACTTACCGAGACTCTAACTCGTAAGCCAGCTAAAGGAAGCTTGCAACCCCCCTGAGACTCTAACTCGGTCAGGCCAGCCAAAGACACCAAACTTAGTACACGGGCCCTCAAGGCCACCCAAAGCACCAACAATTGACTACGGGCTCTCATGGCCACCCAAGACACCAATTTAAATACACGGGCTCTCAAGGCCACCCAAACTCAATCAATAAATGATACAGGCTCTCAAGGCCACTCAAAACTCAATAATAAAATACGGGCTCTCAAGGCCACCCAAACTCAATCAATAAATAATACGGGCTCTCAAGGCCACTCAGAACTCGATAATAAAATACGGGCTCTCAAGGCCACCCAAACTCAATCAATAAATAATACGGGCTCTCAAGGCCACTCAGAACTCGATAATAAAATACGGGCTCTCAAGGCCACCCAAACTCAATCAATAAATAATACGGGCTCTCAAGGCCACTCAGAACTTGATAATAAAATACGGGCTCTCAAGGCCCCCCAAACTCAATCAATAAATAATACGGGCTCTCAAGGCCACCCAAGACACCAATTTAAGCAATCAACCTCCGGCTTAACCAAGCCTCCAACAGTCCTAACATCAACAGTTTCACAATCAACCTCCGGGCATGGTCATATGCCTCCAGTACTCCTAATATCGATAAGTTCACAAACAACCTCCGGGCATGGTCATATGCCTCCAGTAAAACAATTAACGCTAAGTTCTCTGCTCCTACGACACTACTAAGTGTCACATGCTTTTCTCAATAATTATTAAGTTCCCGTAACATGCTTTTCTCATAAACGCTACAACCCCGTATCATGCTTTTCTAGTATTTAACTTAAACCTACTCAACCCACGACACCCCGGTGTCACATGCAAATCTACTGTTAACTTTCCCTAGTCAGGGCCGAGATCCGGCTACTTTTCCCTACCTCGTATATAATCCCAAAAGCGCTCCAACAACACCCGAAGTACACCCAGTCACTCGCCGAGCTTCCCTTTGCCTCGGTCCGTAGCACGATCTAAAAGAACACAAATTCAAAGTACTTTTAAACTAGTATGAATAAACCGAAAATTAACATACTTAACGCCCAAACGTAACCCCGACAATGCCGATCACTCCCAAACTTCCCAATTACTCGATATTGTCGATAAAGGACCCGTAAAGGCCAGATTCGCCCGACATGGCGAATCTGCCCGGGTTTTGGTTAATTGCCTTCCGGGGCTCCAAAAGTTCCCGTTTTCGTTTCTATGGTCTTAGAATATTTCAAGGAACCCAACGCACTTGGCGGAATTGAATTCTGACTTCTAAGTCAATTAATTAACGTATAAAGTTTCCAAAACCCGTTAATTACAACTTCTCCAATTTAATTCCAAATTTCGATTCGATTAAGGATAAATGGTCCGGGGAACGTTTTAAACCACCCGAACGATGAAAACCGAGCACCCGAGCATGTGGGCCCCACCCACACTACTTGGCCGAGACCCTAGGGTTTAAGGGGAGGCTCGGCCACCATGTGGTGGCTGCTGCCAGCTCCGGCCAGCCACCTCATGGCGGCCGGCCACCACCCACGGTGGCCGGAGCTCCTCCCGAGCCTCCGGTCACCGGAAAACGTGAAATTAAACCCCCAAACACCTCTAAAACGTCTCCAACACCTCCCCACACTCTACACAACCCTAAGCCTTAGTTTATACTCAACCCTAGCTTCCAAGAAAATAACCAAAACGAGAATCGGTTCGGGTATTACCGTAGAGGAGAACGAGGGGAACGGGATTGCTCTTTGCTTTGACTCGATCCAAGGGCTCGATCACAAACCCTAGCTCAACCTCCCTTCTTCTCTCTTCTTCTCCTTCTCCTTCTCTCTCTAAAACCTCTCTTCTTCTTTCTAATTTAATAAACTAACAACAAAACTAACTTTTCCTCCTTTAAAACCTTATACTCGGCCACACCTTACAACCACACACTTTCCCCCCAAAACTAACACCACCATATACTTGACAAGTGTCAAGGTGGGTCCCACACCTTTTGGAAAATATCTAGTTGATATTTTCCAATCAGTTTTGCGAAAAACGGACGTTTCGGGCCCCGAACGGGCACTTTTCCCAAGAAATTACGAAACTTGACGGGCTACAAGGAAACAGCTCAACTAAGACCGCTGTGACGACGGCTAAGCTTTTCGGATCCAAAACGGTCCTCGAATGGACCAAAACGTCGCTCGGTTGACTTTTCCAACGAAAAGTCAACATTTCCCAAATTGATCAGAAAGTCCCCCTGAGTCCCCCGGAACTCACTTTGGTCAATAACGGGGTCAACTTAAGTCTGGTATGACACTCGGGGTCATTTTAGGTTCACTTAACTGTCAGTCTTAAAATTTTTAAATTTTCCTGTTTTTCGCAGGTTTGACTGGCGTTGACCGGGAGTGGTTATTACAATCTACCCCCCTTAAATGAATTTCGTCCGCGAAATTTGAATAATGCTCATAAAAGGTACAAAAGAACACGTACCCTGATAGGTCTCGCGGTAGGTGGAGGATCCTAGGGTCCGGGGGTCGGTAACTGCGTACATTCTTCCCTCCGACTCCCGCTGCCCCTGACCCGGCGCACTGACTGCTGGGTACCCATAGCTCTGTTGCTGTCTCAGAGCTGGCACGCTCGTCAATGGCAGCGAAAACCTCGATTGCTGACTTTGACGAGCGCGACCCCTGGGTGACTGTACCGTCCGCGACTGCTGCGGCCGCTGCGCCGATGTCGCTCCCAACGGCTCACGACACCATTCCATCGTGTGTCCCACACGGCCGCACCGGAGACAGCTGGTCCCATCGGCTCCCGACTCCAAGCCCTGGCCTGCCCGGCACCCCCGCCGCAAGTGGCCTGGCTCCTTGCAGAGATGGCATGCCGGCACCCTCTGTGTCGCGACTGGCCCCATGGACGTCACCGACCCATGCTGTCTCGTTCCACCCTGGTGAGTCGGTGGTCGGAAGAATCCAGAGGTCCTCTGCCTCCTTGGGTCTCGTGACTCTGACGGCCCTGTAAAGTCGGTCGGCCACTGTCGAACCTCGCGGGTTCTGGCCGCATCCTGGATCCCCTGCTCCACCGTCGCTGCGGTGTCCACGAGATCTGTGTACTTCCGCAGTCTCAAGGCGAGAACCTGGTTCCGAATCCCCTGCCTCAGTCCTCCCTGGAACCGCAGACAACGGTTCTGCTCGGTCATCACCATCTCCGGCGCGAATCTGGCCAAAGCTGTGAACCTGGCCTCGTACTCTGCTACCGTCATCCCCTCCTGTTCCAAGTCTAGGAACTGCCGATGTCGCTCCAACCGAGCCGACTCGGGAAAGTACTATTCCATAAAAACTGTCTGGAAGATGTTGTAGTCATAACCGACCATGTCCTTCACACGCCCCCACCAGTGGTAGGCGCTGCTTCTCAGCTGGTGGGCCGCGAAGGACACCCTGCGACGACCCTCCTCGACACCTGATGTATCCAGGTCGCGCGTGACCTGCTCTAGCCACCTCTCGGCTAGGTCGGGGTTCGGCTCCCCGACAAATGTAGGTATCCCGAGCTTCAGGAAGTCTAGTAGTGCTCTGGATGTGTGATCCTCTGTCTGACCGGGCCTCACTGGGACCGCGGCTGCCTCTGGAGCTGGTGAGGCCGACTCTCGGTTGGCGATGACCGCCACCAAACTCTGGACTGTCCTGGTCAGCTCATCCAGGGCAGTCATAACGGGTGGGTCCGCGACCGGCGGGACGCTGGGCGTGCCCGTAGAAGGTCCCGCATCGCTCCTCCTGTCCTCACCGACAGGAGTACCCTGCGCCTCGGCATACTCGGCGGGCTCAACGGTGGGCACCCATCCTGGTGTCCCCGCTGACCGTCCCTGCCTGACTCGCGCGGGCGCTCGTCCCCGTGCCACTGCTGCTCTTCCCCGTCTGCCACGAGCCATCAGCAGGTATCCTCTGCACGGATACACGCAAACGTTCAGTTTGCGAACTCAAAAAAAAGACAACAGCTCGAATGCAATAACGTTCACCCGGTCTACGTCTACCCCAACGTACGTGTTACTAAACGCTACACCGTTCACGCTAACCATACTTTAATCATAACATCACGTACGCGGAACCTCAAACTTAACCACACAAACGTACACCAAGCCCTTATTCGGTCCCTTATGCACTTACTCATAACTTTCCGCAACCAAGCCAGTGTTCGCTACTCGTCCCTTGCGGGAAAAGTAGTAAAGGGGATGAGCGTTATGCTCACCTCCACGGACACCCGCTCGATTATGGCATACTAGTAACGCACCAAGGACTTACCACTCTAGTCAGGGCAAAACGCCAACACAGAACTGAAGCCAACATCCCACCGTCCATGCTAACAACACCTCAAGTACTCGCTCGAGTAAGATGAACCTCGACACGGGAAACACGTCCTCAAAACAGTAAGACACCACGGCTCGCGCTATTAAAGTCTTAAGTATACTAATACGTAAGCGTAAAACTCAACAACAGTCCAACCGTACACCAGGCCTACGGCCTCTACAACCCATAACCGCGAACACAAACCCATAAATCAACACTCAACTGTACGAACAAGAACCGAGTCACACAACCGCGAACCTAAACGTACAACGAAACGAACTCTTACCCTAGGGTACTCGTATTCTACCAGTCTCTTGCCGACCCACACACTCGTGCGTCGCGGACAAATTACCACCAAAACGACCCAACACGTACCATAGAACCCGACTAAACCACGAACAAGCTAAACCGGCCAAACGCCCATACCTACAACAACGACGACACCCGCCCACCGGGCCAACCAAAGTCAAATAGCGCCCACCGGGCCAACCAACGACAATCACAATACGCCCACAGGGCCAACCAAAGTCAAACACAAACGCCCACGGCGTCAAACAACATCAAAACAATCAAATTTTGTAAAGCTTTCTCCACTTCATTTTTAAAACCTCATACTTGACATCCCGCAGTTACAACCCGGTCCAGGCGTCCCCGAACTACGTTGTACCGACTTGATATCAGCACCGTCACGTTCGACTACAGGAGCGCTCCTGAGTCGACCCGCGACAGCTTAAAAACATTTCACGCAGCAACAACAATCAGCAAGCCAGCAAGAAAACACTGCACGCACACACAAACACAAGCAGGACTCATAACGCTACAGGTCTACACTGACTCGACCCTCCCCACCTAATTGACGGACAGTCCGAGGTGTGAAATCTCGAGCTCTGATACCAAGCTGTCACGCCCCAATTTCAGCGAATCGAACTCGGGACGCGAACTTTTAAAACATGAATACTTAAAAACCTGTTTTGAATAAAAGCTTTGACATTTCCATTTATTTACCAAAATAATAGTAGTATTTACAATACAAAAACGTCCCAACAAGTGGACAAGGTACACATCCGTCACTAGACTCAACAAAAGTAAAGACCAGACTCCGCTCCAAGCTCCATGAACTTCAAGAGCTCACCTAGTCCGTCCCACGAACAGTACCTGTAGGAAAAGCAGCTAGGGGTGAGCGTTCGCTCACCACCACGGATAACAGACTGACTACGGCATAATTAGCAGACAAAGCCAGTAACACTAAAACCAAACCCAACACTGGGACTATAGTCCCCAACTCAAGTACCCAACTGACCCACAACCCGTTACCTTCCTCAACAGACTCAACACTCGATAACACAATGTAGACCCGACACAACTATCGACGACCTCCTCCAAGGACACGACAGAAAGACTACACAACGCCAAACAAGATCACAAAGGATCGCACACCAAACAAGATCACAAAGGATCGCATACCAGCTGCTCAGTAACCTCTCCCACTCACACGAACACGGATCATGCTAGCCAAAGAATGCTTACAACCTGTGATACTCAAACTCGGACCAGGCCAGCCAAAGAATGCTTGCAACCTGTGTTACTCAAACTCGGACCAGGCCAGCCAAAGAATGCTTGCAACCTGTGTTACTCAAACTCGTGTCAGGCCAGCCAAAGAATGCTTGCAACCCGTTGATACTCAAACTTGGTCAGGCCAGCCAAAGAATGCTTGCAACCTACCGGGATCCGCAATCACAATCACACGCAAATTCATCAACTAGTAACAACACAAGTTCAACACTCACAGGCACTCATGGCCACCAAGACACCAACAGTAAAACTCGAACTCAACAGCCCCACAGGCACTCACGACCTCCCAAGACACCAACCATAAGACACGCTTGCAACTTACCGAGACTCTAACTCGTAAGCCAGCTAAAGGAAGCTTGCAACCCCCCTGAGACTCTAACTCGGTCAGGCCAGCCAAAGACACCAAACTTAGTACACGGGCCCTCAAGGCCACCCAAAGCACCAACAATTGACTACGGGCTCTCATGGCCACCCAAGACACCAATTTAAATACACGGGCTCTCAAGGCCACCCAAACTCAATCAATAAATGATACAGGCTCTCAAGGCCACTCAAAACTCAATAATAAAATACGGGCTCTCAAGGCCACCCAAACTCAATCAATAAATAATACGGGCTCTCAAGGCCACTCAGAACTCGATAATAAAATACGGGCTCTCAAGGCCACCCAAACTCAATCAATAAATAATACGGGCTCTCAAGGCCACTCAGAACTCGATAATAAAATACGGGCTCTCAAGGCCACCCAAACTCAATCAATAAATAATACGGGCTCTCAAGGCCACTCAGAACTTGATAATAAAATACGGGCTCTCAAGGCCCCCCAAACTCAATCAATAAATAATACGGGCTCTCAAGGCCACCCAAGACACCAATTTAAGCAATCAACCTCCGGCTTAACCAAGCCTCCAACAGTCCTAACATCAACAGTTTCACAATCAACCTCCGGGCATGGTCATATGCCTCCAGTACTCCTAATATCGATAAGTTCACAAACAACCTCCGGGCATGGTCATATGCCTCCAGTAAAACAATTAACGCTAAGTTCTCTGCTCCTACGACACTACTAAGTGTCACATGCTTTTCTCAATAATTATTAAGTTCCCGTAACATGCTTTTCTCATAAACGCTACAACCCCGTATCATGCTTTTCTAGTATTTAACTTAAACCTACTCAACCCACGACACCCCGGTGTCACATGCAAATCTACTGTTAACTTTCCCTAGTCAGGGCCGAGATCCGGCTACTTTTCCCTACCTCGTATATAATCCCAAAAGCGCTCCAACAACACCCGAAGTACACCCAGTCACTCGCCGAGCTTCCCTTTGCCTCGGTCCGTAGCACGATCTAAAAGAACACAAATTCAAAGTACTTTTAAACTAGTATGAATAAACCGAAAATTAACATACTTAACGCCCAAACGTAACCCCGACAATGCCGATCACTCCCAAACTTCCCAATTACTCGATATTGTCGATAAAGGACCCGTAAAGGCCAGATTCGCCCGACATGGCGAATCTGCCCGGGTTTTGGTTAATTGCCTTCCGGGGCTCCAAAAGTTCCCGTTTTCGTTTCTATGGTCTTAGAATATTTCAAGGAACCCAACGCACTTGGCGGAATTGAATTCTGACTTCTAAGTCAATTAATTAACGTATAAAGTTTCCAAAACCCGTTAATTACAACTTCTCCAATTTAATTCCAAATTTCGATTCGATTAAGGATAAATGGTCCGGGGAACGTTTTAAACCACCCGAACGATGAAAACCGAGCACCCGAGCATGTGGGCCCCACCCACACTACTTGGCCGAGACCCTAGGGTTTAAGGGGAGGCTCGGCCACCATGTGGTGGCTGCTGCCAGCTCCGGCCAGCCACCTCATGGCGGCCGGCCACCACCCACGGTGGCCGGAGCTCCTCCCGAGCCTCCGGTCACCGGAAAACGTGAAATTAAACCCCCAAACACCTCTAAAACGTCTCCAACACCTCCCCACACTCTACACAACCCTAAGCCTTAGTTTATACTCAACCCTAGCTTCCAAGAAAATAACCAAAACGAGAATCGGTTCGGGTATTACCGTAGAGGAGAACGAGGGGAACGGGATTGCTCTTTGCTTTGACTCGATCCAAGGGCTCGATCACAAACCCTAGCTCAACCTCCCTTCTTCTCTCTTCTTCTCCTTCTCCTTCTCTCTCTAAAACCTCTCTTCTTCTTTCTAATTTAATAAACTAACAACAAAACTAACTTTTCCTCCTTTAAAACCTTATACTCGGCCACACCTTACAACCACACACTTTCCCCCCAAAACTAACACCACCATATACTTGACAAGTGTCAAGGTGGGTCCCACACCTTTTGGAAAATATCTAGTTGATATTTTCCAATCAGTTTTGCGAAAAACGGACGTTTCGGGCCCCGAACGGGCACTTTTCCCAAGAAATTACGAAACTTGACGGGCTACAAGGAAATAGCTCAACTAAGACCGCTGTGACGACGGCTAAGCTTTTCGGATCCAAAACGGTCCTCGAATGGACCAAAACGTCGCTCGGTTGACTTTTCCAACGAAAAGTCAACATTTCCCAAATTGATCAGAAAGTCCCCCTGAGTCCCCCGGAACTCACTTTGGTCAATAACGGGGTCAACTTAAGTCTGGTATGACACTCGGGGTCATTTTAGGTTCACTTAACTGTCAGTCTTAAAATTTTTAAATTTTCCTGTTTTTCGCAGGTTTGACTGGCGTTGACCGGGAGTGGTTATTACACTCCCACTTGCCCTAGTTCCAATCTAAACTCCAATATGTCCCCATCGACTTTACATGTCTAACATGATCAGGCAGTGACACTGCCTTAGTCAAAGGGTTGGCTATGTTATCATCTGTTGCAATATCGGTTATCTTCACTTCACCTCAGTTCAGTATTTATCTGATGAGGTGGATACGCCGCAATACATGTTTGGATTTGTTATGCGATCTAGGCTTTTAGCTTGCGCAATGGCCCTTGTGTTGTCGCAAAATGGATTCACCGGACTGGATGGGTTTTTAATTACACCCAGCCCTGCCATGAATTTCCAAATCCACATAGCCTCCTTAGCTGCCTCTGCAGCATCCATGTACTTGGCCTCTGTCGTAGATTCGGCAATGGTATCTTGCTTTACGCTTTCCCAGCTAAAGCTCTGCCATTCAGCGTAAACACATATCCTGATTGACTTCTAAAGTCATCTGGATTTGTCTTGGAAAACTAGCGTCTACTCATCCTTCGACGACTAGTTCAGCATCATCTTTCCCCCGGGTTAGAATGATGTCTACTGGTACAACATAAGGCTTACGAGACGTCTGGTCTCATACATGTCATGGCATATATGATCGATCCTGCCCCCAGGCGCATAGGATTCTCATCATCCTTTTCAGCTCATCAGGTGTCTTAGGACACTGAGTCTTGCTGAGATGAATGCCATGACTAGTGGGTAAGAGTCCTTTCTTTGAATCGAGCATTAAGAACCTACTCAATGCCTTGTTCACATAGGTTCCCTGACTTAAATCCAAGACCCTCTTGGTGCGATCTCTACATATCTTAATCCTTAAGATATGAGAAGCATCGCCTAAGTCCTTTATTGAAAAACACTTCCTCAACCAAGCTTTAGTCTCGTGCAAGGTTGGGATGTCGTTTTCAATGAGAACCAGAAAGGTAATATTGCTCCCACTAGCCTTCTTATAAACGCAAGATTCATCCTCGTTCTTGATTAAGCCAAATCCAATTACAGCTTCATCAAAACGAAGGATCCAACTCCGAGAAGTTCGTTTCAATCCATAAATGGATTTCAACAACTTATAAATCTTTCCTTTATTCTTCGGATCGTCAAAACCTTTGGGCCGAGACATACAAACGTACTCAGTCAAATTTCCATTTAGGAAAGCGGTTTTGACATCCACTTGCCATATCTCGTAATTATGATACGCAGTTATGTCAAGAAGAATTTGGATCGATTTTGACCATAGCCACTAAGGAGAAGGTTTCCTCATAGTCAATCCATTGGATCTGCCTATAACCTTTCACCACCAGTTGAGCTTTGTAGGTCAGAGGGTTGCCGTCCATGTCCATCTTCACCTTGAAGATCCATTTGCATCCTATGGTCCTCACACCATTGATGGGATCAACCGGTTCCCAGACTCGGTTGTCCGACATGGATTGCATTTCCTCCCTCATGGCTCCCAGCCATAACTCGGAGTTGGGCCCATCCACGACTTCCTGAAAGGTGGCTGGATCATCGTGATCCACCATGACTTCATTGTCACCTCCGGATACCATATCTTGGAGGTGGAAGATTGATCTTTTCAAATCGCCTTGGACCTTCCGGAATTGTATCAGGAATTGGTTCTTACTCTACGACAATCTCTGGCTCCTTTCTACTGGGTTGCCAATTGGTTTAGACAGATCTGTACCATCCTGAATTTCTTGGAGATGCACAGTCCTCCCAATGACGTCTTTGGAAACAAAACTTATTTTCCATAAAGACCCCACCCCAAGCGACGAACACCATGTTCTCACTGGGATTGTAGAAATAGTATCCCCTTATTGCTTAGGGATACCACACGAAGGTGCATATCTCAGATCTTGGTTCGAGCTTAGTCGAAACCAAATGTTTCACATAAGCCTCGCAACCACAAATCTTTAGGAAGGACAAAGCGGGCATCATCCCGTACCATTTTTAAAATGGTGTCCCTTCCACACCATTCGTCGAAGCCCGATTCACTATGAATGCGGTCGTCTCTAGAGCAAAACCCCTAAAAGATATTGGGAGATCAGTCCAACTAATCATGGAACAGACCATTGTCTAACAATGTCCGATTTCTCCGTTTGGCTACACCTTTCAACTACAGTGACCTAGGAGGAGTCCATTCCAAAAGGATCCCATTCTCTTTTAGATGATCTAATAACTCTGTGGTCAAGTATTTTCCACCTCGATCCAATCGAAGTGCCTTAATACCTTTGTCGAGCTGGTTTTCTACTATAGTCTTAAACTCTTTGAATTTATCAAAAGCTTTAGACTTATGTCTCACCGAATAGACATAACCATATTTACTGTAATCATCAGTAAATGTGATAAAGTAGCTAAAACCCCTCCTGGCAAGTGAACTTATTGGTCTACACACATTCGAGTGTATCAGCCCCAATAATTCACCCGCCCTTTCATCGCGATCGATAAAGGGCACTTTAGTCATTTTGCCCATCAAACAAACCTTGCACCTATCGATCGAATGGAATTCGAATGAACCTGAAAGCCCGCACTTCTGAAGTGCTGATAGGCGCTTCTTGTTTATGCGACACAAATGACAGTACCATAACAGAGTTAGGTTTAAATCGTTGGATTTAGACCTCTTGGTATTAACGGAATATATAGAACTTGAGGCATTGTTACCCATATCTAATATGTACAATCCTCCAACCATGTCAGTACTGGTATAAAACATATCATTGCATAGAACATTGAAAACTCCATTTCCAATATTAACATTATATCCTTCCTTGTCAAACACGGATACAGATATAATATTCCTACAAATGACATTAATACCAAGAGGTCTAAATCCAACGATTTAAACCTAACTTTGTTATGGCTCTGTCATTTGGGCCGCATAAACAAGAAGCGCCTATCAGCACTTCAGAAGTGCGGGCTTTCAGGTTCATTCGAATTCCATACGATCGATAGGTGCAAATTTATTTTGATGGGTAAAATGACTAAAGTTCCCTTTATCGATCGCGATGAAAGGGCGGGTGAATTATTGGGGCTGATACACTCGAATGTGTGTAGACCATTAAGTTCACTTGCCAGTAGGGGTTTTAGCTACTTTATCACATTTACTGATGATTACAGTAAATATGGTTATGTCTATTCGATGAGACATAAGTCTGAAGCTTTTGATAAATTCAAAGAGTTTAAGACTAAAGTAGAAAACCAACTCGACAAAGGTATTAAGGCACTTCGATTGGATCGAGGTGGAAAATACTTGACCACAGAGTTATTAGATCATCTAAAAGAGAATGAGATCCTTTAGGAATGGACTCCTACTAGGACACTGTAGTTGAAAGGTGTAGCCAAACGGAGAAATCGGACATTGTTAGACAATGTTCCGTTCCATGATTAGTTGGACTGATCTCTCAATCCCTTTCAGGGGTTATGCTCTAGAGACGACCGCATTCATAGTGAATCGGGCTTTGACGAAGGGTGTGGAAGGGACGCCATTTTAAAATGGTACGGGATGATGCCCGCTTTGTCCTTCCTAAAGATTTGTGGTTGCGAGGCTTATGTGAAACATTTGGTTTCGACTAAGCTCAAACCAAGATCTGAGATATGCACCTTCGTGTGGTATCCCAAAGCAACAGTGAGAACATGGTGTTCGTCACTTGGGGTGAGATCTTTATGGAAAAGGAGTTTTGTTTCCAAAGACGCCATTGGAAGGACTGTGCATCTCGAAGAAATTCAGGATGGTACAGATCTGTCTAAACCAATTGACAACCAGTAGAAAGGAGCCAGAGATTGTCGTAGAGTAGGAACACATTCCTGTTACAACTCCGGAAGGTCCAAGGCGATTTGAAAGGATCAATCTTCCACCTCCAAGATATGGTATCCGGAGGTGACAATGAAGTCATGGTGGATCACGATGATCCAGCCACCTTTCAGGAAGTCGTGGATGGGCCCGACTCCGAGTTCTGGATGGGAGCCATGAGGGAGGAAATGCATTCCATGTCGGACAACCGAGTCTGGGAACCGGTTGATCCCATCAATGGTGTGAGGACCATCGGATGCAAATGGATCTTCAAGGTGAAGATGGACATGGACGACAACCCTCTGACCTACAAAGCTCAACTGGTGGCGAAAGGTTATAGGCAGATCCAATGGGTTGACTATGAGGAAACCTTCTACCAAGTGGCTATGGTCAAAATCGATCTGAATTCTTCTTGACATAACTGGGTATTATAATTACGAGATATGGCAAGTGGATGTCAAAACCGCTTTCCTAAATGGAAATTTGGCTGAGTACGTTTGTATGTCTCAGCCCAAAGGTTTTGACGATTCGAAGAATAAGGGAAATATTTATAAGTTGTTGAAATCCATTTATGGATTGAAACAAACTTCTCGGAGTTGGAACCTTCGTTTTGATGAAGCTGTAAATGGATTTGGCTTAATCAAGAACGAGGATGAATCTTGCGTTTATAAGAAGGCTAGTGGGAGCAAGATTACCTTTCTGGTTCTCATTGAAAACGACATCCCAACCTTGCACGAGACTAAAGCTTGGTTGAGGAAGTGTGTTTCAATAAAGGACTTAGGTGATGCTTCTTATGTCTTAGGGATTAAGATATGTAGAGATCGCACCAAGATGGTCTTGGATTTAAGTCAGGGAACCTATGTGAACAAGGCATTGAGTAGGTTCTCAATGCTCGATTCAAAGAAAAGACTCTTACCCACTAGTCATGGCATTCATCTCAGCAAGACTCAGTGTCCTACGACACCCGATGAGCTAAAACGGATGATGCGGATCTCATGCGCCTAAGGGCAGGATCGATCATATATGTCATGACAGGTATGAGACAGGACGTCTTGTAAGCCTTATGTTGTACCAGTAGACATCAGTCTAACCCGGGGGAAAGATGATGTTGAACTAGTCGTCAAAGGATGAGTAGACGCTAGTTTTCCAAGACAAATCCAGACGACTTTAGAAGTCAGTCAGGATTTGTGTTTATGCTGAATGGCAGAGCTTTAGCTGGGAGAGCGTAAAGCAAGATACCATTGTCGAATCTACGACAGAGGCCAAGTACATGGATGCTGCAGAGGCAGCTAAGGAGGCTATGTAGATTTGGAAATTCACGGCAGGGTTGGGTGTAATTAAAAACCCATCCAGACGGTGAATCCATTTTGCGAAAACACAAGGGCCATTGCGCAAGCTAAAAGCCCAGATCGCATAACAAATCCAAACATGTACTACGGCGTATCCACCTCATCAGAGAAATACTGAACCGAGGTGAAGTGAAGATAACCAATATTGCAACAGATGATAACATAGCCAACCCTTTGACTAAGGTAGTGTCGCTGCCTAAACATGTTAGACATGTAAAGTTGATGTGGACATATTGGAGTTTAGATTGGAACTAGGGCAAGTGGGAGATTGTTAGCCTTAATGCCCGTAGTTCAATCCTAAATGTCCAAATGTATAAATCATCGTTAGCAATAAAATTAAACCGGTTTTATATTACTTATGTGTTGGAGTAATATATCGATGTGTCCTCTGATCTATGCCCACCATGCGAATAGAACCATAGATCGAGATAGATCACACTCGATGGGTCCCTAGTCAACAAAGCTTCACTAGAAGCGACTATTATGAAAGATGGCTCTTTATGGCTTACGTTCTGTTAGTCATTGGAATGGGATTCCGGAGTCTAATTATAAATATCATGTGGGACATGATATTGGACGACCTGACATGAATATGTGCCATAGATCAAGTCATGAACATATTCATTGTCGTGGCTTGTCATGTATCCTTAGACCAAGGAGTCTTTGTGATCGCTATGTAGTCAATAAATGAGTTTGACCTGAGCCTAACGTTGTCTGTAACAGGGCTTTCATAACGGCCAGGATTGGCTTTGGGACGGGCTACATGAGTGACACGAAAGACGGCTAAGGGATTTATCCCTCATACTGAGGTATGAGAAAGATATCGGTTCTCGGCCGCTTGATCGAGAGTGACTGAAAGAATAGCATGGGCATGCACATGATAATGGGTATCATATATTCAGTCATCTCACATATCAAGGAAAAATGATTGAGAATAATAAGTATGACGGCTCTATGCCTTATCTCAATCAGGATATCGGAGATAAAAGGATAATGACAGGGACGACGGAAAGGTTAGAATCGACAGGGTCGATTCGTTATGCAGTGTCAGACAATACTAAAGTATCGTTAGTTGTCGCTTAAATAGTATCAAATAAAATGGGATTTTACGTTAATCTATTGACATGCATAAACTTAAGGGTCACACCGGAGGATGAAACTCATTGACACATTTATGGAGATGCCCAAAAGGGAGTTGTCTCGGGACATGACCAAAACTAGGTTTTGGGTCATGTGCCCGTAAGTGAATAGCACTTTACGGATCGAGACAAGGCTTGGAGTCTTGGGATTGATCGCGTCGGATAATGTTGGACATTTCCGGTATGGAAGGCTTGGAGGCGATGAGCAAATCACGGGACCTCGTTGGAAATGACCACGGGCCATGTTCCAAGAGGCCCATGAAAGGCCCGTGCAACCAAGGCCCATGGAACTAATTAATCAAGTCTTGATTAATTAGTACTAAGTAAGCAAGACAAGGATTAAGGTGTTGGTGATTCACCACCTAACCCAATCTTGTCTTGCCATACTTTGTCATATTTACACCTTACTTGTCACCATACTTGTCCCATACCTTTAGTTGGACAAGTATGTGGTTTGTTATGTTTAAGTCATCTTTTTTTAACATAACAAACACAAGACAAGAATAGGAAACACGACTTCTCTCCCCCTTCCCTTGCAATTTCGGGTTTGGCAAGTTCTCACCTCCATTTTTGTGTTCTTGAGTCCTCAAAGAGAAGAACTACGTGACTTTGATTCCCATGTGGATACGTAGGCGTCTTGGAGACTTAAGCCAATCATTCGTTAATCGGTGTTCTTGTTTTGGTAAGAAATAGTGCTGAATTTTTCTCTTGTGAATCCATTCTTTGTTAGTTGTTTCATGGTTTTAATCGTCTCTTGGTTTTCCTTGATTTTCCGCTGCGAGTTGGTTCATCTCCAACCCTACCTGGAGACCCAACAACCAGATCAGGGAAGCTTTGCGCCGAAGATGAGGATGAAGACCAACCCAAATTTAGCCGCTCAAACTCAATCCTCTGTTACCGCCATAGAGACGATAACCCTTTTCCAGCCATCACCGAAAATAGGCCCAGAAGAGGAGGATCGACATTTATGTCGATAACGAGGGAGCCGAAGAGGGAGATCTGACCTCCAAAGCTCAGAGCAACCGAAATTCAAGGCCGGCGGCCAAAACCCGAGTCGATCCCGAGCTTCCTATCAGTACACGGCAACAACCAAAGTTCGAGAACTGGAGCTCCCAAACCAAAAAACGACAAAGGAGAGAAGAAGTTGGGGGCCAACACCCAAAAACCAGCAGCACTTTAACCTCCCTTAAGCCGGTAATCATCTTACCTGATCTGTGACGATCTAATCCCGAAAGGAGAATAAACACATCCCACTACGGTGTCGGAAGGCAAAGCGATGAAGCTTGACGAAAACAGGACAGAAAACGCGAAACCGGATCGGCAGAACATCTTAGCCCCACCCGGTCACGGACCCGAACAGGTTAAAACCATCCACAGACCCGAGCCACGACCCAGGAACCAGCACCAAACCCGCCTTGCACCGGCCCAATCCACCCGGCCCAGACCCGGCCAAATCCTACCCAGAAGCCCAACCACTCGGCCCAGACCCGGCCAAACCCTACCCAACCCGCACCCAACCCGAAGAAGCAACCAAACCAGCCGCCACCCACGTCTTCTGCAGAACCAATCGATGGCGGTGACGAGCTTCCGAGCAGCAGCAGTAGCAAGCAACCCACGAACAGACACCGGCACCGGCTAACACGTGCATAGTGGCCAGGCAAGAGATCTGTCGAGCTCGCAGAGACTTCCGGCGAGCTTACACTGGCTGCAGATCCTCAAACATCCGGCGACCAACGACCAACGACCAAGCAAACCACACTGCTCCCAAACACACGCAACAGAAGAGCATCTGGAGGTCGAGATCCCATCAGCACACGAAGAGGCGAGGAAGCTTCCAAAAGCTGAGGCAGAACAGGGGAGGGGGAGAAGAAGTAGAACAGAGGGGGAAGAGAAGGGAAGAAGAGGGTCATGCCAAGGCCGTCACCGGTGAAGACGAGAACTAGAGAGGTGGCGGCTAGGGTTTCTTTCTAGAGAGAGTTTTCTAAGACAATGTCTTGTATGTCCACATGAACCACCCTTTGGATGCAATCTACTCTATAGTATTAGTCACAGATATTATGCTACCCATTGTTCAAAAGTCAATTTTATGATATCTAACCTTTTTTGTCACAAACTTTCGTTAGTAAAAATGAATTGAATATTCCATTACATTAATCATTTGACCCATTTGACTGTTAAGTGGAGAGTAAAATGACGTTTTTTCTTACTGATTTGATATTACCGTTGGATCCCTTTGAAATTACCATTTAACCATCCTTTAATAATAAATACATTTAAGAAAATAATTATAAATTAAGTAATTAAATAAAGAATTATAAAAATTAAGTAAATAAAAGAATTATAAAATTTAAATAATTAAATAAATTTTCTTTAAACAACTTAATCTAATCCTAATCTAATCTAACATCATCTGATCTTAATCTAACCTAACACCATGTACCACATATCTAACCCAACACCATATAACACAATCTATCTAACTTCATCTCGTCATAAGCGGCGGTGACTTCACGGATGAGCTCTCCGTCCCTGTTCCAGTGAGACCACGACCATGGAGAGCTCGAACGGAAACAAACAAAACCAGATCTACAACGATCTACAACCGGTTAGGAGTAGGAGCGCGTCCCATGCCAGATCTGGAACGAGTCGCCTATAACGACGAACACAACAACGCTAGTGGAAATCAACACAAGGAGTACCGAAACCAATGTAAGATCTGAAGTGTTGGGGGCCAACAACCACGGAACCAACTAACGACAAGACCACGGTAGGTGACTGAGAGGGACAATATCGATAGATTTCGAGCCAAACTCAAGCGAGCGAAGTCTGGCCAGCTAAGAGAAAAGTAAGACAACCAGCAACCCACGAGCAGTGAAAGCTTCGGGATGGTCTGCTCCAACCCCAGTGGGGTTGTTCCGGCAAGAAAAGAGCCCGAGTTGCACCAATAACCCACCAGCCAAACAGAACCCACTAGCAAAGCCAAGACCTCCGAGCTTACCAAATTAGGAACCTAAATCTGACCAGCACCAACAACCCTCCAACCAAACCAATCCCATGAGAAAAACCAACACCTCCGGCCTTACCAGATCTGTAAAAACTCGGCAAGCCGGGTCAGGCAACAACCCTTCAAACGACTCTGACAAGAGCAGATCAAAGGCTGAACGCCGACGAGAGGTGCAAACGTGCATCCGGCGAGGCACGAGTCTTCAAAGGATGAAGCCAAGAGAGACCTCTAATTAGAGCCACCATAGCAACAAATCTGGTTCCCTACCGTATCTGGTTCACCGGCCCGAGTCCGGAGAGGCAACAATGAAGAGAATCTCCAACCACCCGACTCCTACGAACAAGGAGGTTCTCCAACCGTAACCAGGAGAGAACAACAATAAACTCATCCCTACGAGACTCCATCGACGAGAAAAGGTAGCTGAATCTACAGGTTAAGAGCATAGAAAACAAGCCGAGGTAAAGGAAAGGGGAAAGAGGAAGGAAAGAGGGGAAGAGAAGAGGGCTCTGTCGACAATCACCATGGTCGGAGCTATGGTCGTCACCAATGGGGGAAGAAGAAATGGTGGCGATTGGCTAGGGTTTCTTAAGGTTCAGGGAGTAATTTCGTGAGAGGAATTCTTTCGAATAGGGTTTGGATCGGCTATGATCCAGAAGCCTTACTGCTGGTTCTTCTGAGGGATTTTCCCTTGTTCTTGGTCTTCATCACAAAGTCAAGAATCAATAAATCTATTTGCTGATAAAAAAAAAAAGATAATCACTTTGTGAAAATTAAATTCCAAAAATTAAAGATAATTATAAAAATTAAAGAATACTAAAATTTAAAAATTAATAAAATATGAAGAGAATTTATTAATCAAAAAGAATTTATGAAAATTAATAGAAAAATGTGAAAATTATAATTTAATAAGAAAATGATTAATGAAAAAAAACTAAATGATAATAAAAATTTTAAGAATAATAAGCTATGAAAATAATATATTTAAAATATATAAAATTTTTAAAATCTCTAATAAAAATTAAAATTTGATTTTTTTTTTGCAAATAATAAATGAAAATTACTAAAATTAGAAAAGAATTAAAGAATAATTATGAAATAGTTTAAATATTTAATAATGAGAAGGGGTAAAATAGTCATTCAACTATAATGGGTAAGTTAATTTAAAGGCAAAAAGGTGTAATGGTTATTTCATGTCTTGCTGTTAATTTTTACTAACGGAAGTCTGTGACCAAAAGTTTAGGTATCGTAAATGTTAAAGTCATATCCAACCCAAAAAGCTCGAACTGATTGGTGGAGGCACCAATATTCTTATCAAGTGGTCAAATTGTCAATATAATTTCAATGTGGGACACATACTTTAACTCTCCCCTCAGGTGTAGGACTGGGCATCTACAAGTGGGCCATAACAAGGTTGGGTATTTGCATATGGACCGGAGACACAGGGTGAAGGTGACAAATGGGTCGTGGGCCGACCCCGCTCTAATACCATGTTAAAGCTTTCTCCAACCCAAAAGCTCAAACTAATGGGTGAAGGCACCAATATACTTATCAAGTGGTCAAATTGTTCATGCACTTTCAATGTGGGACATACATTTCAACGGTAAATTTAATTTATAAATAATGGGTAGCATAGTATGTGTGACAAATACTATAGGATAAGTTATTATCTTTATGCCTAAATTTTTGAACGGTGACGCATCTATACTTCCAATCCACCATATGTTGGAATGTATATATGCAGAACTGTATGAAATATCGTTGACCAGAACAAAAAAAATAGTAATCGGAAAAGACCAACCGAGATGACGTGCAGAAATAGATGTGGCATGGCGAATGGCCACTGACTTGAAAGCGATTTTTCTGGCTTGACCGAGGTGGCGATCAACAACGGTTTCTCCCCGAGGTACACAACTCTACCCAACAGCGCGCCCACTCGCTCAACTGGATGTTGACTCAGCATAACAGCGAACAGAACAATAGTGTAGGAAAGTGAAGTAGGAAGGAGGTAAAATCGTGTATAAATGTGGCTCTGTTTTTTGTGTTGAAATCGTATCTTACAAATGAGGCAGAACCAGCTATTTATGGGTTCGAATGGCGTAGGGGTAAAAGTGTAAAAACGCCAACGAATTAAGTACAAAAAACCTTTCAGCCATTAACCCACAGTTTAATTCAGAATCAAAACGTTTCCCACAGTTTAATTCAGAATCAAAACGGAAACGCGTTACAAGTTATTCTAAGAGGTTTGAATTTAAAGGAAATCAGATAAATCTTTTTTCCAAAAAATTAATTCTCGCCCGCCCCGCAAGGGCTCCACCCGAACCCGAACCCGCGCCCGTCCCGTCCTGACCCGAACGGACGGCGGCTGCGGTACGCACGAGGCCGGGTCCGGCCCACTCAGCATAAGCCTAGGTGGGATTTGTTGAACAGGACAAGAGGAGTTGAGTTTATAACTCAACACTCCTCCCCTTTGTTTCCGATGTGGGACAAGCAAACAAACCAAAAGGCTTAATAAGCCATTTCTCCAACAATCCCCCACAAATGGCGATAAAATCCGAAAAAACACTTGAAAACATTTTAAGTAAAAGAAGACACCACAAATGTTCTGGATGTGGAAGGTGCGATACTTAAACATCAATATCTTTCGATTTGAATTGATGCATAGTGAGATGTGATAAAAACTTACTTAAAGTAAGTGAATAGAATCTTGAACTTAATTAGCTTCGGTTGATACGTCACACAACACATACCATACTTCAGATTCCACTGAATCCGTGATACTTTCAGAAACGCTATTAAAGGTCATGTGTATACCTTGGTTCTAATGAGTGCTCTAGGAAGACTTTGCCCAAAGTCTTTCATAGATGGCGGCCCACCATCACACACATATGTAACTCATCAAGTGCTTCTCACAAGCATTATCCCAATCGGGTCTAGAGCTATTAAGGACATAGAGTCCATCTTGTCAGCAGAATCCATCAAGTGCGTCTCACTAGTACCACCAATACTGGCTATAGATTATTATTGGGATCTATCAAGTCCTTCTCAAAGCACCACCAAAACTGGTTATAGATCATCAAACACTACTAAAATTATAGGAATGGGAGCTATAATGTATCAAGACTAGTATGACTGCATATGACCACTAACACGTGTCATCCATACTTTCTTGATCTATGGGCTTGAGTCCCATTACTCTAGATATATTAAGGAGTACTCTCCTTAATTGACCCTTTGTGAAAGGATCAGCAAAATTTCTTTCGGATCTCACAAATTACAAAGAAATCACTCTATTTTTCAAGAGTTGTCTAACGAATGTGTCTCTTCTTACTATTATACACATTATTTTTTGCAACGTAAATAGCCGCTTGTGTATCACAGTGTAATGAAACCGGCACAGCTTGTCTTCCCTATACAAGCACATCTGCCAATAAGTTCCTCAACCAGTCTGCCTCTTGTCCAGCCAACTCAAGGGCAATGAACTCAAACTCCATGGTAGAGCTGGCTATACAAGTCTGCTTCGAAGAATTCCATGATATAACACCTCCACCCAAGGTGAACACATAACCGCTCGTCGAGCTGACCTCATCATTATCTGAAACCCAGTTTGCATCACATTTTCCTTCCAAAGCATTAGGAAATGTACTCTAATGCAGGTTCCAACTCATATTCCATTTCAGATACTTCAGCAGATGATGTAAAGCATTCCAATGCTCATCACTCGGGTTATGTGTATACTGACTCAACCTGCTTACTGAGTAAGCAATGTCTGGTCGAGTACAGTTCATGAGGAACATCACACTTCCTATAATCTTGGTGTACTCAACTTGTGAAACACTGTCACCCAAGTTCTTTATGAGTTGTACAGTTGGATCATAGGGAGTTTTAGTAGGAATCACGTCAAAGTGATTGAACTTCTTCAAGACTTTCTCAACGTAATGAGATTGACTCAAGGCGATGCCATTGGCGTTTCTAATAATCTTAACACCTAAAATGACATCAGCTTCTCCCAAGTCCTTCATCTCAAAATGTGACGACATAAATTTCTTGGTATGGTTCACAACACCGATATTATTACCAAGAATTAACATCTCCTCTACATATATATAGATAATCGCACAACCTGATTCCGTCATATTCAAGTACACACATGAATCATAGTTGTTCACCTTGTATCCATCTACCACTAGAGTTCGATTGAACTTATCATACCATTGTTTAGGTGCTTGTGTCTGACCGTACAGAGACTTATTCAGTTTGCACACCTTGTCCTCTTGACCAACGATCACAAACCCCTTGGGTTGAGACAAGTAGATGTCTTCCTTCAGATCACCATTCAGGAAGGCGGTCTTGACGTCCATTTGGTGAATCATCAGACCGTGATTGGAAGCTAAAGCGACAAGAGACTTTATTGTTGCGATCTTGGTCACAGAAGAATACGTGTCGAAGTAATCGACATCTTTTCGTTGTGTGAAACCTCTAACTACGAGTCTCTCCTTGAACCTCTCTATTGTACCATCAGGTCTCAACTTTTTCTTAAAGATCCGCTTACTACTAATGGTTTTGGATCCTTTAGGTAAGTCTACTAGATCCCAAGTATGATTGGATACAATAGAATCAAGTTCAGCCTTGATAGTTTCTTTACAAAGATTAGCATCCACATATCTCAAATCCTCACCATAGGTCTTTGGATCTTCTTCTAACAGAAAGGCTGAAACAAACTATTCTGAAACAACACCTTCAGGATCAACTTCAGAGAGAAAGGAGGTGACAAAGTCTTCTCCAAAGTTCTTCTCAATCCTGGGTTTCTTGCTTCTCCTTGGTCTTTTAGCTTGACCATGCGAAGTAGAGCTTTCGGCAACCCACCTATCTCGAAGCGAAGGAAAGGGGATAGTGGGTTCAACCGGTTCATCAACGATGTTCCTCTTCATTGGAAAGAGGTCTTTGAAGAACTCAGCATCTCTAGCCTCAGAAATTGAGCGGTCACCTAGAGACATGAAGCGATACGCCACGATGTTCTGAGCATAACCTATGAATACACAATCATAAGTCTTGGACCCGATAGTGGTTTTCTTAGGGTCAGTTACGCCTACTTTCACCAGACACCCCCACACTCTAAGAAACCTTAGGTTAGGAGCGTAACCCTTCCATATCTCATAGGGAGTCTTATCAAGGTTCTTGTGCGGCACACAGTTAAGTATGTGATAAGCGGATAAGACAGTTCCCCCCACATTTCATCAGGAAGGCCTGAACTTAGAAGCATCGCATTCATCATATTCTTTAGTGTTCGGTTCTTGCATTCAGCTACTCCATTTTGTTGAGGCATGTATGGCGCACTTGTTTGATGAATGATTCCATTGGATTCACATACATCTTTCAAGAAGTTTGAGCCATACTCTCCTCCTCTATCGGCTCTAACTCTCTTGATTTTCCTCTCTAGTTGGTTTTCTACCTCATTCTTATACTTGATGAACATCTCTTCAGCTTAATCCTTTGTAGTAAGAAGATAAATACTCGCGAACCTTGAGCAGTCGTCGATGAAGGTAACATAGTAATGTTTGCCTCCCCTGCTCCTAGTGTTCTTGAAATCCGCAAGATCGGTGTGGATTAATTCAGGAAGTTTCATGTGTCTCGTTGTAAAAGATTTGCAATATTTCTTAGAGAATTTAGCCTCTACGTAAATCTCACACTTCGAGAGTTCGGAGGTAGAAAACGATGGTATAATAGACATGTTTCTTAGTTGTTTAATCGAGGAAACATTCACATGTTCTAATCTACCATACCACAAATCAAGAGACTCAGCGATATAAGCGGAAGTGGAAATTTTATTATTCAGAATAACATGATCGACATTGAAAAGGAAAAGACTCCCACAATAATACCCATTCCCTACAAACTCCTCATTCTTAGAGAAAACAACAGTGTCATTCTCTATAACAGTCTTCAATCCAGCCTTCATTAGCAGAGGTCCAGAGACAAGGTTGCGTCGCAGAGTAGGGACACAAAGGGCATTACTGAGTACGAGTGTCTTCCCAGATATCAGCTTCAGCATGATCTTCTCGCTTCTAGTAATCACTACAGTAGAGTCATTCCCCATATGAACAACTTCACCAGGTGCAGATGCTTCAAACTTGTAGAAGAGTTCCTTTGAGTTGTAGAGATGACGGGTGGATGCGGAGTCCAACACCCAGTCAACGGTGTTGTGGACCAGCATAGCCTCAGCAACTACAGCAGCTACAATGTCATCATCTTCAGCAATGTAGGCCCTTGCATCATTCTTCTTGTAGTCTTGACACTGCATGCCTTGGTAGGCTTTATGTCCAGCTTGACCGTAGACATAGCTTCTGCTTCGGCTTCTGGATAGTAGAGGAGGGCTTCACATACTTGTTGCAGTTGTTGGGAGGTCCTCGCTTGGGAGCTTCCTTGGTCTTGGACTTGAGCTTCGGTTTGGGCTTAGCCTGACGAGACGGCCCACCAAACTCCACGATGTTGACCCTTGCCATCTGAGGCGGCAAAGGTGTCAGGAAGGAACCCAGAGCGTCCTTCAAACGGTTTGCTTCCTCGATCTTCATGTGGCTAATGAGGTTTTGAAGTGTCAGGTCTTTCTCTCTATGCTTGAGATGGTTGCAATAGTCCTTCCACGACAGTGGAAACTTCTCTAACAGCACATGGGCGAGGAACACCTCGTCCATCTTCGTTCCTTTGCTGACAATGGCAATAGACAGGTCCTCGTAAACGTGGACTTGATCCATGATCGATCGGTTGTCCACCATTTGGAAGGCGAGCCACTTCCCCACGACGTACTTATTCTTCCTAGTGTCGTTAGTGTTAGTCTTAGTGCCCATAGTTCAATCCTAAATGTCCAAATGTATATATCATCGTTAGCAATAAAATTAAAGCGGCTTTATATTACTTATGTGTTGGAGTAATATATCGATGTGTGCTCTGATCTATGCCCACCATGCGAATAGAACCATATATCGAGATAGATCACACTCGATGGGTCCCTAGTCAACAAAGCTTCACTAGAAGCGACTAGTATGAAAGATGGCTCTTTATGGCTTACGTTCTGTTAGTCATTGGAATGGGATTCCGGAGTCTGATCATAGATATCATGTGGGACATGATATTGGACGACCCGCTCTGAATATGTGCCATAGATTAAGTCATGAACATATTCAGTGTCGTAGCTTGTCATGTATCCTTAGACCAAGGAGTCTTTGTGATCGCTATGTAGTCAACAACTGAGTTTGACCTGAGCCTAACGTTGTCCGTAACAGGGCTTCCATAACGGCCAGGATTGGCTTGAGGACGGGCTACATGAGTGACACGAAAGGCAGCTAAGGGATTTATCCCTCATACTGAGGTATGGGAAAGATATCGGTTCTCGGCCGCTTGATCGAGAGTGACTGAAAGAATAGCATGGCCATGCACATGATACTGGGTATCATATCTTCAGTCATCTCACATATCAAGGAACGGTGATTGAGAATAATAAGGATGACGACTCTATGCCTTATCTCAATCAGGATATCGGAGATAAAAGGATAATGACAGGGATGACGGAAAGGTTAGAATCGACAGGGTCGATTCGTTATGCAGTGTCAGGCAATACTAAAGTCTCGTTAGTTGCCACTTAAATAGGATCAAGTAAAATGGGATTTTACGTTGATCTATTGACATGCATAAACCTAAGGGTCACACCGGAGGATGAAACTCATTGACACATTTATGGAGAATGGCCAAAAGGGAGTTGTCTCGGGACATGACCAAAACTGGGTTTTGGGTCATGTGCCCGTACGTGAATAGCACTTTACGGATCGAGACAAGGCTTGGAGTCTTGGGATTGATCGCGTCGGATAATGTTGGACATTTCCGGTATGGAAGGCTTGGAGGCGATGAGCGAATCACGGGACCTCGTTAGAAATGCCACGGGCCATGTTCCAAGAGGCCCATGAAAGGCCCATGCAACCAAGGCCCATGGAACTAATTAATCAAGTCTTGATTACTTAGTACTAAGTAAGCAAGACAAGGATTAAGGTGTTGGTGATTCACCACCTAACCCAATCTTGTCTTGCCATACTTTGTCCTATTTACACCTTACTTGACACCATACTTGTCCCATGCCTTTAGTTGGACAAGTATGGGTTTTGTTATGTTTAAGTCATCTTTTTTCAACATAACAAACACAAGACAAGAATAGGAAACACATTTTCTCTCCCTCTTCCATGGCCATTTTGGGTTTGGCTAGTTTCCACCTCCATTTTTGTGTTCTTGAGTCCTCAAAGAGAAGAACTACGTGGCTTTGATTCCCATGTGGATACGTAGGCGTCTTGGAGACTCAAGCCAATCATTCTTAACCGGTGTTCTTGTTTTGGTAAGAGATAGTGCTGAATTTTTCTCTTGTGAATCCATTCTTTGATAGTTGTTTCATGGTTTTAATCGTCTCTTGGTTTTTATTGATTTTCCGCTGCGAGTTGGTTCATCTCCAACCCTACCTCGAGACCCAACAGTTAGCCCCATACTTCTTGTCCAAAGTCTACCAAATAAATTTGGCAGACTTGTGAACACAAAGCAGGTCAAACAAGGTGTTGGTGACGGACTTCAAAATCTGGCACCGGGCAGTTTTGTTTTTCTTATTAAATTTGAGAAGTTTAGCCTCATTGTCCTTAACAATAGAGACAACTATGGGAGTAGCACCAGAGGTAGCAGCTAAGGGAACAGGGGGGTCATTGAACAAGACATAGTTGATGTCCATTTGTTCAAAGAACATAAACAGTTGTTGTGACCAACGCGGTAATTTGTACCGCCAAGTGGTTCAACAGCATGCATAGTACGAGCACCAACAGTAGGCATAAAGTTTAAATTGGCATGCAAGTTCATGTTGTTCATGTTCATGTTCATGTTCATGATCATATCAAAATAGTTCACGATATATAACAAATTGCTTTCAAATTGATGGAATGTATATATACAGAACTATAACAAAACAAACAAACAAACAGCAATCCGAAAAGACCAACCGAGATGACGTTTAGAACTAGCTGTTGCGTGGCGAATGGCCACTGACTTGAAAGCAATTTTTCTGGCTTGACCGAGGTGGCGATCAACAACGGTTGCTCCCCGAGGTACACAACTCTACCCAGCAGCGCGCCCACTCGCTCAACTGGATGTTGACTCAGCATAACAGCGAACAGAACAATAGTGTAGGAAAGTGAAGTAGGAAGGAGGTAAAATCGTGTATAAATGTGGCTCTGTTTTTTGTGTTGAAATCGTATCTTGCAAATGAGGCAGAACCAGCTATTTATGGGTTCGAATGGCGTAGGGGTAAAAGTGTAAAAACGCCAACGAATTAAGTACAAAAAACCTTTCAGCCATTAACCCACAGTTTAATTCAGAATCAAAACGTTTCCCACAGTTTAATTCAGAATCAAAACGGAAACGCGTTACAAGTTATTCTAAGAGGTTTGAATTTAAAGGAAATCAGATAAATCTTTTTTCCAAAAAATTAATTCTCGCCCGCCCCGCAAGGGCTCCACCCGAACCCGAACCCGCGCCCGTCCCATCCTGACCCGAACGGACGGCGGCTGCGGTACGCACGAGGCCGGGTCCGGCCCACTAAGCATAAGCCTAGGTGGGATTTGTTGAACAGGACAAGAGGAGTTGAGTTTATTAAATCAAGACTCCTCCCCTTTGTTTCCGATGTGGGACAAGCAAACAAAGCCAAAAGGCTTAATAAGCCATTTCTCCAACACCATAATCCATATTCCGATTACGTCACCAGAAAGGATCACACTCTCCGACTCAAGAATCTACACGTTCACATTCAGCTGAAAAATGACCTCATAGAACATATTTGAACGTTATTCAGTAATGAAGTACCGGTCACTGATAATGATGCTTGAGGTATTTTATTTCCATTTCCATTAATATATTTCCGTTTTCTATTTCTGTTAATCAACATTTTCCATTTCTGTCAATTTACTTTCCCTTTTCATAAAGTATATATTTTTTAAATTAAACTTGTCCTTTCCTCATAATTGTTGGACACAGAGTCTCCCACGTATCTTACATGGGCTTAGGTTTACTAATACCTAGTTATTTTATGGCCACTGTCTTTGTCCTTTTCCTCTATAAAAGACCATTTATTTCCATTCATTTTCCCCTTTTACACTTGAATCAATTTCATTGTCCCACATATAGGACATGACACCCGACAACAAGTTTAATGTTTTTTTGATCGGCAAAGCATATTTAAAATAAACTGTTCTTTGGGGAAGAACAGAGTTTGGAACAAGATACAACTTAAAAGCATTCCGATAGGAACCTCCAACACAACGCCCCACAATTGGGAATGAAACTGATAACAACAACACACTGAAACATATCAAATGAAATATTACAACAACAACAGAGCCTACCAGAAGAAAAAACACAGCAACAAGAACAACCAACCACATCCCGCGCAGGGGAGAAGAAACTAGAAACACCAAACAACAATAACAACAAAAGAACTTCAACCAGGAAGGACCACCACGTAGCACAGAAAACAGAAGCCTCCAACAACATCTCAAAACTAATCAAATCTGAGAATTCCAATCCCAGCTCAAAGAACCATAGGTCCAGAAATGGAAACCAATGTCTTTATAATGCCTCCGGCCAGCACCAAGGAATGGCAGAGACTTTCCGGTGAATAATCACCGGAACCCACTAGTCTTATCTACATAAATTGACAGGCTAACTCACCGGTGGCCAACACCGAGGTCGGTGAGCCCAAACCACACCGTTGATGGGAAACGAGCAGCCCAATCAACAAGTAGAAGACATGGTAGGGAAGGGAAAACCAAAATCGATCAGAGAAGAGATGAAGATCCAACCTGAAACAGAGGACGAACCAGAAGCCGCGCATCTGAGAAGCTACTGATGGCACCACCAAGAAGGCGCTCCCTCAACAACAACGTCCACCAACAAGAGCCGCGACGATCCTTGTGACGGAAGCGCGTCCCACATCTGGCTTCAGTTGCAGACGCCGGGACCTGAAAATGGATCTTCCTCCTCGACACCACATGGACCACCGCAACAAAGAAGAAGAGAAGAAGTAGATCTGACCCCAGAGGGCCAGAAATACAAACGGAGCACCTGACGCGAGCGGGCAACCTCCACAGCGACTAGATCTGCCCCAGACGCCACGATCCAGGATGGAAACGCATCCCACGACCGCGTGGGGAAAGAGAATCCGAGGTCTTAGTCGACCACACCCATCGATGAAGCCGAGAAGACGCAATCGACCCCACAACCTCGTTAACTAACTCAGATCTACAACGATCCATGCTGGAGAAGGAAGGGAAGGTAGTCCCACAACCAGATCTGGGTCGGGACGGCGAGTCTGAGGGAAGAAAAGCGTCGCAATCGAACGGGAAAAAGGGGGCCAAAAGGAGAAGACGAAGGGCGGAGAGATAAGAAGGAAGAAGGTGTTCACCACCGGCAACTACCAAGGGCAGAGAGCCTGGTATCACCGGTGGTGAAGCACGGCGCGACGGCTAGGGTTTGGCAAGGGCGAGAGCTTTTGAGAGAGAAAGGGGACGCCTACTAACAGTACAACAAGTCTAATGTTTTCAATAACTACTTGTTTCCGTCCCAAATACTCCATAGGAAAGTGATAGAAGGGTGATAGTGTGCTAGATTGGAGCAAACTAAAGCCAATTTGTTCCATAACTAAACTTGTTGTTTAAGCAATATGTGAGGGTCATTGGTCTCGACACCTCAAAATGGGCTCCGAAAGAAAATACCAACCAAGAAGCACTCATATCTGCTATCCTTTAAGCAGTGAATTACACTCAACAGATGTAATCTCTATTTTTTCCGATGTTGCACTCGGTTTGTTTTTTTGTGGAATAAAAATTGTTTTCCGATTTTACAATGTGCGTTGTTATTTAATTAAAAGGCACATTCGGACCATCGAGGGCTTAAATCTGCTACCAAAACCCTATGAGTTGGGGTTTTATGTACCCTGCGAATCCTCCATGCATCCGGCCAAGATTCCTCCTCTACCTTCTTTGGAATAAGTCACCGAGAGATCTTCCTTCATTTTTGATTCTACCTATCGCTTCTTCTTCTAATTTTGACCGATTCATTTTCCCATAAGAGAAGCATCGTTGGCGCCAGCCATGTCTCATATGATTATGCATAAGCTTTGTTATGGCCTTCTCAGACGCCGCCCTATCTCCTACGATTCTGCCTTGACTACATTTTGACCTTCTCCGACACCGCCCCTGTCTTTTTTTGATTCCGGCTCCTACAACAATGGCGATTCAATGGAACCAATATGGATGAAGAGTAGAATCAACTTTGCATTGTGTGGATCCTTCACGCCGACATCACTACAAAGTATTGGAACATTGTCTACAATGCTTGGGTGGAGATGTCTGTTCTCGATAATTTGTTTCCCGAACTGTCAAACAGTACAAGGACCATCGACAAAGGTGGAACCGACGATAAAGACGTTTAAGCGGTTGTTTCTCCAAGCCCGGTGAGAATTTGGGCCGAATGCCACCGTTGCCGAGGTGCTCATGGATGCCCGACAACAATACGAATTACATATGAATCACCATTCGGTTCACAAAGCACGACTGGTGGGAGATAGTCTAAGAAAGCCCGAAATGGCGTCGTTATAACGACTTAGCATGAGGCCGTTAGCTTTTACCGTTGCATGTTTTTATTTTCCGTATGTCGTGTCGTTTTGTAAAAATGTGTACTTTAGTGAATATGTCAGCTTATCGTATATACTTTCCGTGTAAAGAAAATGTTTTTGTTCAATGACAATTTCGTAATATCTGTATGTAGTTAGGGCAATGGACTGATTCAGTCTATCACCACTGTACCACCCAGTTCCTTTAGACTCTCAACTTGAGGAAAAATTCAATTAGCCCCTGCATTAAACCCAATAAATTTACACCATTACGGATGCTCTTAGTCTTTAAACTGTAAAACTCAAATTTTGTTATGAGGTGGCATTTTAATGCCACATGTGGCCACCACAATTTGCATGCCACCACTAATTGCATGTTAGTAGATTATGTGGCAATGTCTCATGTGTTTTGTTCTCCTATAAATAGAGGTGCCAACCCCTTGTATTAGATCCATGATACACAACACAACTCAATACAACACTTCTTGTAGACACTCTCTTGAATAGAAATTCTCTCTACTTTCAAATCTCCAAGTGTTATTTCTTGTCTTGCTTGGTGACCAACCCATAGACACCAACCTTCATATTATTCTTGGGCCTTTGGTGTCTTGGCGTTGGTTCCGATCAAACTTGATTATCACAACACGTTATCAGCACGATCTTATGTAAGTGGCTCAACTTACAGCTCATATATCTCTAAAACGAACCGTCAAAATCCAAATTCTACCAGTCACTTTGAAGAACCATATGTGGAGAACATTCACTCCAAGAATCAACTTCATCTGACCTTGGATGAATTTCCGATCGGGCTCTTGAAAGTGGCTGGTCGGACTAAAACTGTGCAGAAAATTCAGCACCTTCTTTTCATATTCTCGTGATTTTATTTATACTTGCTTCATACTTATTTGTGCACATTTAGTTATGACATTCATATAAGTATGCTATGTGATCGTCAATCTATATTAGATCTTTCACATCAGAAATTTGATGCTCATTATTTGTGTTCTTATCATCAAAGACTCGAATTTAAAACTTGTTGAAACCGAAGCATTTGGGCCTGAAGTTCCAAAATGCAAAAACTACTTGCATGTAACATGCAACTTGATTTATAGCCTGAAGCTTATAAATGTAATGGTATGTTGGACCCGAAGTTCCAAATACGAGTAAATTGAGGCATGTTGGACCAGAAGTTCCAAATACACAGTACTAGAGATCTGATACATATTGGACCAGAAGTTCCAAATACACATTACCAACGACCCAATGCATATTGGACCAGAAGTTCCAAAATAAAATATTAACGACCTGAAGTCGAGTATGATCCTGACATGCAATTTATTTCGATCAATGTGCAGGATGGATAACTTAACAAAGTTCAGTTATGCACCCCTCAAATTGGACGAGAAGAATTATTATGAATGGGCGTTGGATATGACTCTCTACTTAAGATCTCAGAATCTTGGAGAAGCTATAAAAGAAGGGAACAACGAATCTGTTAAAAACAAAGCCTTGGTCACAATCTTAATCCGTCATCATATGCACAAAGACCTAAATATTGAGTATTTAGCTTATGAGGATCCCTTTAGTTTATGGGTTCAGCTCAAGGAGAGGTTTGAGCATATGAAAGTGATAGCGCTCCCTCGTGCCTTATATGATTGGTCTAAACTCAGGTTACAGGACTTTAAGTCTGTAAATGAGTACAATTCAGCCATGTTTAGAATTGTTTCCAAGCTTCGCAGTTGTGGTGAAAAGATAACTGATGAGTCTATGCTTGAGAAAACGTTCTCCACATTCCACCCCTCGAATATGCTCATGCAGCAGCAATATCGAGCGAAAAACTTTCCAAAGTTCACAGACCTGATCGCGTGTATACTCGTTGCTGAGAAAAATAACGAGCTATTAATGAGGAACCATCAAACTCGCCCTGTAGGTAGTTCTCCATTCCCCGAAGCGAATGTGACAAGATATGATGGTAGCTCGGGACACAAACGAAGCCGAGGACCCTTTAGAGGTCGAGGTCGAGGTCGTGCGAAAGGTCGTGGTCGTAGTCATAGTTATGGGTATATCAATTTTCAACCTTATGGAAGAGATAACATGGTTTATCCCCAGAAGCGGAACCGATATGATAAACATGAGAAAGGAAAAAGCCCTCAGAACTAGACTCCCAGAAATGTTGAAACTAAGTGTTATCGATGTGGAGGGGCTGATCATTGGTCACGTGTATGTCACGTACCGAGCCATTTGGTGTAGTTGTACCAAGAATTGATCAAGGGAAAGGATAAGATCGTTGAGACAAACTTTATTGATCATGCGAGCCCTGAAGATGCTCTTATCAAGCTTGCAGATCATGAGAGCCCTGAAGATGCTCCAATCAAGCTTACAGTCTCCGACGTCTTTAAGGATGATGATGGAAATGTGGAGCATGATTGGAATATGGCTTAACTTATGTTTTTCAGTATTCCCCTTTCTTTTGGTTAAATGTAATGTGTGTATATGATGTTTTTTGTGATCTTTTATTAAGTTTACAAATTGATGTAATACTTTTGTTTATGAAAGGATATGGATCTCGTACGTGCTTGCAGAAATGATGGAGACTTGTGTATTGTTGATTGCGCGACGACGCACACAATCTTAACAAACAAGAAATATTTTCCTTGTCTAACCTTGGTTGAAGCGAATGCTAGCACAATAATGGGTACTGGAAATTTAATAGAGGGCTCCGAAAGAGCTACCTTGGTATTAGAAAATGGAACAAGGTTGAGTACCCATAATGCTCTATATGCAAGTAGATCCAGAAGAAATCTATTTAGCTTTAAGGATATTCGTGACAACGGATATCATGTCGAGACCAGAAATGATAATGAGACTGAGTTTCTCTGTATCACCAGAAGTGATAAAAATGGTGAAAAGCATGTACATGAAAAATTAAAGGCCCTATCATCAGTTTTGTATTATACAACCATAAGGCCAATTGAGACCTACGCTACAATGAACCAGTCTTTGCATTAATCCAAATGCTTTTATGCTTTGGCACAATCGTCTTGGTCATCCAGGATCGACGATGATGCGTATAATCGTTGAAAACTCATGTGGACATTCATTAAAGGGCCAGAAGATCCTAATGTCCAATGAGATATCATGTACAACTTGTTCACAAGGAAAATTGGTCGTCCAACCATCGCTAACCAAGATTAATGTTGAATGTCCATATTTCTTGCAAAGGATTCAGGGAGATATATGTGTCCCTATACATCTAGCTAGTGGACCATTCAGTTATTTCATGGTCCTGATAGACGCATCTAGTAGATGGTCTCATGTATGTTTGTTGTCAACGCGAAATGTTGCATTTGCTAAATTGTTGGCACAAATCATTAAGCTGAGGGCACACTGTCCTGATCATCCCATTAAATCTATGCGTCTTGATAATGCTGGTGAGTTCACGTCGGGGACGTTTGATGATTATTACATGTCTATAGGGATTGAGGTTGAGCATCCCGTTGCACATGTCCATACCCAAAATGGTCTAGCAGAATCGTTTATCAAACGTATACAGGTAATTGCGCGTACATTACTAATGCAATCACAATTACCTATTTCTTCTTGGGGACATGCTGTATTACATGCTGCATCTTTAATTCGATTGAGGCCTAGTGCATATCACCGATATTCTCCCATGCAACTTGCGTGTGGTCATGAACCTGATATATCCCATTTGCGAACCTTTGGTTGCGTCGTGCAAGTGTCGATCGCACCTCCTAAACGCACGGAAATGGGACCCCAATGGTGACTGGGTGTTTATGTTGGTTTCGATTCACCATCGATAATCAGGTATCTTGAGCCCTTGACTGGTGACGCGTTTACTGCAAGGTTTGCAGACTGTCATTTTGATGAGAATTCGTTTCCACCACTAGGTGAGAAAGATAAGCCTCCTGAAGTTAGGCCTGAACTTGATTGGAAAGTAAGTTCTCTGTCTCATCGTGACCCACGCACGCCATAGTGTGAGATGGAAGTCCAGAAGATACTTCATCTGCAGAATGTTACAAATAAAATGCCTGATGCATTTGCTGACACGTCAAAGATGACGAGGTCTTATATAGATGCCATAAATGTACCAGCTAAAATTAAGATCATTGGTGATACTGTAAAGACAGGTATCGATTCCTCTAGTGCACGCCTGAAGCGTGGGAGACCAGTTGGATCAAAAGACATCGTTCCCCGGAAGCGGAAATGTCAAAAGAATAAAAGGGGTGAAAGAGCCTCATTACCATAAGTAGTTCCGGGAGAGCTACCAGAGCCGGTTCCAGCAGAACCGAGCGACCGAGAAGTTCTTCCGACCGGCCCAGAAGTGCCGTCGAGCGACCGAAAAGTGTTCCCGACCGACCTAGAAGTGCCGCCGAACGACCCAGAAGTGTTTCCAACCGGCTCGGAAGTGCCGCCGAGCGACCGAGAAGTGCTTCCGATTGGCCCGGTAGTGGAGCCGATCGACCCAAAAGTAGAGTCGATCGACCAGGAAGTAGAATCGGTCGACCCAGAAGCGTCGAAAAATTCTAATATTATTGTTGATGAAGTCTTTGCATTCACAGTGGCTAATGAAATAATCAATGAGTTTGATTTTGAGCCCCGAAGCATTGACGTATGCTGTCACAGAGATGACTGGCCTATGTGGGAAGAAGCAATTCGGGAAGAATTGTCTTCGTTGGCAAAACGCCAAGTTTTTGGGCCCGTTTCCAAGACACCAGAAGATGTCAAACCTGTTGGTTACAGGTAAGTATTTACCTGGAAACGGAATGAGAAAAATGAAGTCGCTCGATATAAGGCTAGACTTGTAGCCCAAGGATTCTCTCAACGACCAGGAGTCGATTTTGATGAGACATATTCCCCAGTAATGGATATGATCACTTTCAGGTATTTGATCAGCCTATCAGTCTCTGAAGGACTTGATATGTGCATGATGGACGTTGTCACTACTTACATGTATGGTAATTTAGACACTGATATCTATATGAAACTCCCCGATGGGTTGAGATTGCCTGAAGCAATGGTAGATATCCCTAGAGATCTGTGTTCCATAAAGTTACAGAAGTCTCTGTATGGATTAAAGCAATCTGGTACCATCGCCTAAGCGAGTACCTTACCAGAGAAGGCTATGAGACTGACGCCATATGTCCATGTGTGTTCATCAAGAAAACGAACTCTGGTTTTGTTATTATAGCAGTATATGTAAAACCCGCTTCGCTTCAAAAGGGTATTAAATTGCAATCCGGAAACCTTAAGGTAGGTTTTTAAAACAAGTGCAAAAAAAAAATATATATATATATATATATATTAAAGGGCTGGACCGGGCGGGCCAGACCCGGCCCAAACCAGCAGACCCGGTCAAAGCCCAGGGTATAAAACCCTTTGTTTTAGGGTTTCAACCCATAACCCTCACTTCATCTTCTCCTGCGCAGCCGACCCCCACACCTCTCCCTCACTCCTTCTGCATCGTCTTCTTCGATCCCTCCTTCTCCACGCCGCCGCCCTCTCCCCACGCCACCATCGCCGGCCACCCTCACCTCCCACGTCCGACCACCATCTCCCTCACCGAGTTCCGGCCGCCACACCTCCCAACCCCGACCTCCCTCTCCTCTCCCGTTCCCGACCCTCTCCCTCCTCTGGTTCGAGACCTCCCTTCCCACGACCACCACCGTCCTCATCTTCGGCCACCACCGTCCCTCTCGATTCCGTTCGTCCCGAGCCCGAGCTCAGCCACCACCGTCCCTCTCGATTCCGGCCGTCCCGAGCCCGAGCTCGGCCGTCTCCGACCATCCTCTCCCGTCTCCCTTCTCCTCGTCGTCGTCCGCACGGCCGGCAAGCTCAGCCGAGCCACCACCACCGTCGTTCCCACCGCCGCTCTCCACCGCCGCCACCGTTCGTTCTCTACGGTTAGGCCCCGGCCGACCGGTTCGAAACCGAACCTCTACTTTTCCCGTCTTCGAACTACTGTAAATCGGGTTTTGTTGTAACAAACAAAGAAAATGAAATAAAACCCTTTTTGAGTTGATTTGGATCTGTTTAGGGTTAAAAATGCTAAAGAAATTGATTAATACTGGATCGGTTTTTAACTTAAAAAGGGGAAGTATGTTGAATCAAAAATCAGATTGGAGTGAAAGATGGGTTTTTGGATCTGTTTTGGTTTGAATCGAAATCAAGTTTTTTGGAAAGAAAAGGTTGTAAAACGAAAATCAAATTTAAGGAAAAAGGTTTTAAAATAAAGAAAGGAATTAAAATCAATTCGGTTTTAAAAACGGTTTTAAATCGAGGAGTTGAAAATCTAAGTTGTAAGCGGAATTTTAGGGACGGTTGTTCAAAAACAAAGATCGGAACGGAAACAGATTTGAAATAAAAAGGGATTTTGATTTAAAATAAAAACCGTTCTGTTTCGAAAAGGGGTTATTAATCGGAATTGGGAACGACTCTGGAGCTCTGGGTAAAATGGACTGTTAATTGGGTTTAAAAGGGAACAAAGGCAGACCGCTGAATCGGACCTCGGGATTCGTGCATTGGGACCGTGCCTCGCATGCACCGGTTTCGGTGCTCGGGTACTCAAACCCGATTCGCCGTGAACCCACTTTTATCCCGCTCGAGTTTAAGGGACAACTGTCGGTTGTAAACTGGTTTAATCGTGACCGTTACATTAACCTAAGAACCGCCTCTAATTATGGCTTTCGTGTTATCTTTAGAGTCCGGCTTCGATCGAGGTGAAGCTCGGAGGTAGCGAGCCAGAGCGTCAGCAGCTAGGAAGCGTAGCGGTTGCTCTTCAGTTGAGGTAGGGAAAAGTAGCCGGATCTCGGCCCTGATTAGGGAAAGTTAATAGTAGAACTGCATGTGACACCGGGGTGTCGTGGGTTGAGTAGATTTATTTAAATATTAGAAAAGCATGATACGGGAACGTAGCGTTTACTGGAAAGGCATGTGACACTTAGTAGTGTCGTAGGAGCAGAGAACTTAGCGTTAATTGATTGACTGGAGGCATATGACCATGCCCGGAGGTTGTTTGTGAAACTAGTGATCTTAGGACTGTTGGAGGCATCGTTTATGCCGGAGGTTGTTGTGTGTTATTTACGGTTGAGTTGAGTGGCCTTGAGAGCCCGTGTTATTTATTGTTGAGTCTTGGGTGGCCTTGAGAGCCCGTGTTATTTATTGCTGAGTCTTGGGTGGCCATGAGAGCCTGTGTTGTCGTTTCGGTGTTTTGGGGTGGCCGTGAGTGCCGTGGGGTTGTTGAACCCGAGTCTTGATCGTTGGTGTGTCTTGAGTGGCAGTGAGTGCCTGTGGGGTTGTTGAACCCGAGTCTTGATCGTTGGTGTGTCTTGAGTGGCAGTGAGTGCCCGTGGGGTTGTTGAACCCGAGTCTTGATCGTTGGTGTGTCTTGAGTGGCAGTGAGTGCCCGTGGGGTTGTTGAACCCGAGTCTTGATTGTTGAGGTGTCTTGAGTGGCCTTGAGTGCCTGTGTTGTCGAACTTGCTTGTGTTTGTGTCGGTGATTGTGACTGTGATTGTGGTTGCCTGAGTGAGAGAGGTGAGTGAGACAGGTCGACCGCCTGGCCTGAGTGGTTCGGCAAAGTGCGTGAGTGAGAGAGGTGAGTGACACAGGTCGACCGACTGGCCTGAGTGGTTCGGCAAAGTGCATGAGTGAGAGAGGTGACTGAGACAGGTCGACCGCCTGGCCTGAGTGGTTCGGCAAAGTGCATGAGTGAGGGAGGTTATTGAGCAGCTGGTTGCGATCCTTTGTGATCTTGTTTGGTGTGCGATCCTTTGTGATCTTGTTTGGTGTCGCGTAGTTCCTTGAGTCCTTAGAAGAGGTCGTGATCGTTGTGTCGTGTCTACTTACGTGTTGAGTGTTGAGTCGTTCGAGGAAGGTCACCGTGGGTGTTTGTCAGTCATAGTACTTGGGTTGGGGACAGCGATCCCCGGGGTTGAGTTCGTTGTTGGTGTTACCGGCATTGTCTGCTAATTATGCCGTAGTCAGTCTGTTATTCGTGGTGGTGAGCGAACGCTCACCCCTAGCTGCTTTTCCTACAGGTACTGTTCGTGGGACGGACTAGGTGAGCTCTCGAAGCTTGTGAAGCTAGGAGCGGAGTCCGGGTTTTTACTTTTGGTCTAGCGACGGATACCTCGCCTTTTTGTCCGCTTGTGGGACGTTGTATTTTGAATTGTAATTATCCTTTGTTGAACTAAACTGGTATTGTAAAGTGTTTTAATGGAAATGTTTTCAAAGTGCTTTCTTATTTTAAACGTTCGCGTCCCGAGTTCGGTTTACTGAAATTGGGGCGTGACAGTATATGTTGATGACATAAATCTGATTGGGACTCCTGAAGAGATCCTCAGAGCTGCTGAATACCAAAAAAGGGAATTCGAAATGAAAGGTTTAGGCAAAACTAAACATTGTCTCAGCCTGCAGCTCGAGCACATGTCTGATGGCATTTTGATCCATCAAACTGCATATTTTGAAAAGCTCTTGAAGCGCTTTAGCATTGAAAATGCTCATCCACTCAGTACTCCAATGGTCGTCCGATCTTTAGATCCAAAGAAAGACTCATTCCGTCCCAAAGAAGCAGATGAAAAGATACTTGGTCATGAAGTACCATATCTAAATGCTATTGGGGGTTTGCTATATTTGGCACAATGTAAGCGACCTGACATAGCGTTCGCAGTAAATGTACTTGCCAAGTTCAGTTCAGAACCCACTCGACGACATTAGAATGGTATCAAGCATATATTTCGTTATCTGAGCGGAACTAGAGATTTGGGACTTATGTATTCTAAGTCCAGGGGGAGCGCTTGTCTGATTGGATATGCAGACACAGGTTATTTATCAGATCCTCACAAAGCTCGCTCCCAGACAGGATATGTTTTCACCTGCAGTGAAACAACAATTTCTTGGCGCTCTACGAAGCAGACTTTGGTTGCGATGTCCTCAAATCACTCAGAAATTGTGTCGTTACATGAAGCTAGCCGAGAATGTGTGTTCTTGCGATCTGTTATCAAGCATGTACTATACTCGATTGACATTTCTCCACCAAGTTCTCCTTCAGTTATATATGAAGACAATGCAGCTTGTATTGCTCAAGTCAGAGGAGACTATATCAAAGGAGATAAGATTAAGCATATCTCTCCGAAGTTCTTTTATACTCACGAGCTCCAGAAGAGTAATGAGATAGATGTCAAGCAGATTCGTTCATGCGAGAACCTTGCAGATTTATTTACTAAAGCCTTGCCGACTTCTACCTTTGAGAAGCTAGTTTACAGAATCGGCATGCGTCGCCTTAGCAAGCAACCAAAGTAGCTTGCCTAAAGTTAGGGGGGGATAAATTTTGTGTGCTGCACTCTTTTTCCCTTATCCAAGTTTTGTCCCACATGGTTTTCTTGGAAAGGTTTTTAACGAGGCAGCATCAAGCACAGCTTCAAGCACATTTTGTGCGTTGCACTCTTTTCCTTACAGGTTTTGTCCCACCGGTTTTTCTGAGGAGGTTTTTAACGAGACAACCTGATCTTGAAGCGCATTGTGGTGTCCAAGGGGGAGTGTTATGAGGTGACCTCTTAATGCCACATGTAGCCACCACAATTTGCATGTCACCACTAACTGCATGTTAGTAGATTATGTGGCAATGTCTCATGTGTTTTGTTCTCCTATAAATAGAGGTGTCAACCCCTTGTATTAGATCTATGATACACAACACAACTCAATACAACACTTCTTGTAGACACTCTCTTGAATAGAAATTCTCTCTACTTTCAAATCTCCAAGTGTTATTTCTTGTCTTGCTTGGTGACCAACCCGTAAACACCAACCTTCATATTATTCTTGGACCTTTGGTGTCTTGATTATCACAACAAATTCCCATTTGTTATGTCAGGTACTGTATTTTACAATGCAAAAGCCTCTTTCACTTGATGAATCTGTTTTATGTTGCACAACTTGCATTTTGTTTGAGTTTCGGAATGGCCAAACTTGTCCAGATCAACATTGATGTTATTAACTCATTAATGTCTAGTTAGGAATTAGAATGGTAGCTTGAGGGCAATAATATAATAGACTCCTCTGGGCTAATCCTGATGGGTGCATAGCTGAGGATGTATAGAAGCAAAGTAGAGGGTCATTGGTATAGTTGGCATCAAATTTGTAACTCTTTGGGAGAAACCACCTTTTACAGGCATTTATAGGAAAATGCAATCAATTTCATTTATAAGTAATTATTACACATGTACTAGAAAGGTTTATGTATATCAAAAAGAAACAGAGGAGGAGTTTGAAGATTCAGATAACAATATGTGCAGGTTGATAGTCAACCAGTTCTAACCCGAATCACCGGAACTGGAACCCTCTGGCGCTGACTCTGGCGTGCAGATAAAAGTTTGTTTGCTCGGGCAACTTGGAGCAAGAGACGGTTGATCTTCTGAGGACAAAATCAACAGATGGAGTGAGTTGATAATGCTATACCAATGTGGTGACTTTATGTCTCCATATAACCCTTTAATTACAAAATTTGCATGCAATGAACATATATTATTAACTAATATACTTATCAAATGTTTAATTTACCCATACACTTGTGTCGAGAAAAAGAAAACCCTTAAGTTTATGTCAAATTTAGAGAGTTTAGGAAGCAAACCTCGTCTCTATCTCTGATAAGAAGAGCTAAACGGCGATTCTTGTCTTCCCGGAGCTGGCCACGCCACTGCCGGACTTTGGTGTAGAGCACCGACAGCAAGACTGCTGCAACCACAGACACAAGTGGCCAAAACCTCACACCAGAAACTGCATAGTCACGAACCTTGGAACCGAAATCGAAAACCCAAGCTCTAATAACCTCGAAACGGCACCTCCCAACACCATCATCAACCTCAGTACCAGGCTGTAAATCCTCCTTGTGTTCGAGTTCGACTGACGAAACGGAAGAGGAAGACGAAGACAGAGGGCAATTCGAGTCCTCGGGGTGGAGTTGAACCTGCAAGTCCTCGTGATCCGTGGGAGGGAAGATGGAGGCGCTGCCTTCTTGGAGAGGATTGTCTCTGGTCACGACCATCTCCCACTCAGAGAAACCTTCACTGCCACTCATTTTTTTTCATCAAATAAAATATTTCTTACGCTGACACAAACTGATATTTGTGTCCTGCCGTGGATATTATCCCAGCAAGGGTCTGTGAAGTTGACTCCACTTTCATTCTAAATCTCACACTGCTCTTATGCTTCTTTAATCTTGAGGATATGGTAGGCCATATCATCCACAAAAATCCACATAAGGGGTCAAATTGGATGATAAGATTGTAATAGAGGAAAATTTTAACTGAGATGGTGGGGAAGTGTGTTAATATGTGTTATTTGGAGTCCCACATCGGAAGAGTTGTGAGGTGCTGGGAAGAGGACCTGTATATAAAGTAGACAAGTGTCACAGTTGTAACACACTCACCTGGTGAAAATGGTGGCCAGAAACCTCTTAAGTCGTCGATTCAAGTTCTTCCCAACAGGTTTTAACCCCCCACCAATCCTCTTTGCACCCTAACAAAATCTTCTTCCTTAATATCCTTGAGGGATCGGAAAAAGAACTATCATTGTCTATATTCTATGGTTCTAAAAGTCGCTAGGCGCTAGTCGGACGGTTAGGACCGTTGAGGATTAATTGGGAATTAGACGGGGATTAATCGGATTTGTATTTTTATATATTTTCTAATTTTTAATAGATATATTATATATATAAATCTAAACTATAAATTTTATTATATTAAAAATAACAACAAATATTTTAAAACCTATATAATATATATTACATTATATTTATGTTCTCATAAAATGATTATGTATAAACACCACTCACGCGGATATATAATATATATTACATTATATTTATGTTCTCATAAAAAGGATCATTCATAAACATCACTTCATGAACCACTTCACACGTGGATTTGTTTTTTATTTATTAGAAATCAATTGCAAATACACAGTCCCACATCGGTAGAAAGTGCAAACATTTTTTTCCTTTTCCCTTATAAAAGTGGAACCAAGCAACAAGCTTTTCAAAGTTAGCCAACAACCACTTGTTGGGCTTCTAGTCTATTCGGACTTTTTAGGGTCTTTGGGCCTTTAAGGCTCAGGCCGAGTAAGTATTTTTTTTTAATATGGCTCCTTGACCAGTCACAACCCGTCGACCCGCGTTGACCAGGCGCGCCGACCCGTGTTGACAAGTCGCTGACCCGACCGCCTGACCCGTTTAATTCTTAGAAATCGGGTGCTCTGACTTGGTCCGCCCGACTATACCAAGTCGGGTCGGCGAAGTCAAATTTGGCGCCTAGGCGCCCGCCTAGACGGCGCCTAGGCGCGATTTTTAGAACATTGCTATATTCGATATGAAATGTAAGTAAAGGAAACTCGCTGTTCTCATCTCCCATATAAAAAAAAGAAGTTTTTCTATTTCATCACACTTGATAAAAATGTCACCCTTTCCAAGGTAGTTTAGATATTCAATGGTTCGAAATTGGGTGGCATGAATCTCTTGGTCGCTTAAGCTCGCAAAAATCCATGACTCATTCTAGGATTCAAACATCTCACAAAAGCCCAGTGTTGAGACACTTGATATCCAAGTAATTAATACAAGGGAAGTGCATCTCTTGATTGTCAAGCAATCACTATTAAGAAAGCTTAATGTCTTGATTGTCAAGTTCTGAGTATTAGACTTACCTTAATCATGAATAGTTAATCCCTATATAAATGGGTATTCTCATTGTAATGGAAGAACAAGAATCACTGTTATTTTAGATTTCTACATGGTACTTGAGCAAAACTATAATCATTGACGAACTCTCATAAAGCTTCGTCTTGGACCCTTCGAAGGTCGCCACCCCCCCCCCCTTCTCCAGCGAGTGCTTGGTTTCGTTTACCTTCATCATGGTGCACGGCTCGCCCTCGTCCGCTCTTGAGCTCAGGTGATTAGATCTTACTTGTTGAGGCTTCCACTCCTCGGTCCTCTCTCTCCAATGACCTTGTTTTCCTTGGAGCCGTCTCTATCCGATAACTTTGGATCCTCATATTTGTCCTTTTTCATGCTCGCGCCTCCTTCACCTCTCGCCAAAGGCGTCTTTGGCTGCTGGTATGGTTGTTTACTGGGGTCCATGGGAACGCTTGGTCTCTCGTGTTTTTTCTTTCCGAAGCTCTCTTTGTTGTCGGTGGGATCTGGTTCTCTGCTCCGCCTTTAGTTCCATGCTCCTCCGTCGTCTCCTTTACCTCCGTCATGTGGTTGTAGCTCGTCAGATTTGTCTCTCTGTTGGTCATCCTCTCGTCGGTCTCTCTAGGTACTGGACCCCGACTCTTCTTGCCTTTTGGCTTCCTCTGGACCTTTCGGCGTCGCAGTTCTGATCATGTTGCTCTTTCGCGGTTTCTCGATGGTACTGTTGGGTTCCCGAGTTTTGTCTCTTGGGCTTCTCAATGCTTTTTCTCTCTTAATTACAATAGGATTAAGTTTGGTTTTATTGTAATTCTCTCCGGCCTTTTGATGTATCACCTCTTCATTCCCTTGTAATTTGCCCCTGGTTGTAATTCTTGGGTTTGAATAAAATCCATTATTTTTGCGGACAAAAAAAATTGACGAACTCTCATGAACTCGATGCTTTACCCACTTGTTATCTCATGGTTCTAACAAGTGGGAAAGACGCTTAAAGGACATATTTAGTCCTATATTTTGTTTTGTTTTTCGTTTTCTTGTTTCGCTTTCGCGTCATGGTCATCAACCACTTTTGTTAGCAAGAACAGCTGTAGCCAGAGTTATGGAGGGAGTCATAGCTAGAGTTGGAGTTATGGCCGAAGTCATAGCTAGAGTATCACCCGGAGTTATGACAAGAGTTATAGCTAGAGCCGGGACCAGAGTTATGACCAGATCCATAACCAGAATTTGAGCCAGAGTTGTAGCCAGATCAAGATCCATAGCAGGAGCTATAACAAGAGCCATGAGCCACGATCACTATAGAAACCAGAGACATAGCTAGAGTTATAGACATAGTCATGAGCTTGAAGCCAGAGCTACAACCAAAGCATTCTTCTTCTTCTTCTTCTTCTTCTTCTTCAAGTTGACCATTTTATAAGATGCTTCTACTTGAGGGAGGGTGAGCTGGAAGCAGAGCAAGCGCCATAGTTGGAGCTATAGCCAGAGCCATGAGCCACAGTCACTATAGAAGTCAGAGCCATGAGCCACAGTCACTATAGAAGTCAGAGCCATAGCCAGAATTATAGCTAGAGTCATGAGCCTGAAGCCAGAGCTAAAGCCAAAGCATTTTTTCCTTCTTCTTCAAGTTGAGCATTTTTTAAATGCCCTAACTTGAGGGAGGATGAGTTGAAGGTAGATCCATTACCGGAGCCATAGCCAGAACCATGAGTCAAAGAGCCATGAGCTAGAGCCACGAACCATGCGTCAGAGCTAATGACAAAGTCATGAGCCATAAGCCAAAATAAGAGATGGAGTGAGCCAAATCCCAATATGAAGGACTGACTATCACAAAAAAAGTTGAATTATTTTTCTTGTCGAGTTGGGTATTTTTGAATTTTCATGCTCCAACTTAAGGGAATGTGTGAGATACTTGATACCCAAGTAAGTAATACAATGGTAGTACTTGTCTTGATTGCGAAACAATCACTATTATAAAAGTTTAGATATCTTGATTGTCAAAAAATCACTATTAGAAAGTTCTGAGTAGTAGACTTACCTTAATTATGAATAGTTAATCCTTATATAAAGGGTTATTCTCATTATAATGGAAGAACAAGAATCAATGTTATTTTAGATTTCTACACATGGGCATAATCCATTCAACGAGGACCTCAGAAGTTGGCTTTCAAGGACGAGGTCTGCTTCTAAGATTACAGTTGATGGCGCAGTTAACCAATCATTAAAACCGTTGGCATCTAAAGCCTGTTTCGGCATCAGTTTGCTCAACCAAAAATCAACCACTATTCAACAAGAGTTTAGTGACAAAAAGTTCTAGATATGGAAGTAAGAGACCTGGGTATAGCATAGTAATGATGATTAGTTGTGTGGACAATTTGTTCGAAGAGAAAATGGTGATTAAAGATGGTCGTGGCTCTCTCTATGGATCAGAATGATACACGACAAAGACTAGGTGCTGAATTGAGGGCTAGGTTCAACCCTAAATCTATCTCTAAATGCTCTCTCTATCTCTCATATTTTTCATTTATGTTCTTCATTTTCCCCTTTACTCAAGCTTTATATTTATTCTTAAATCATGTGTGGCAAAGGAGACCACATGCAGAAACTTCAAGGTGTGTGTGAGGGGGGGGGGGGGTGATGGCTTCACGACGACTTCACGACGAAGTTTTCCTTGGCGCAAATATGCGATGATCTCTCCGAAACCCAGAGAACTTAAAGCTTTGTCCATCGTCTCCAGATCTCCTCTCGTAAAGCAATCTGATGTTGGCGAGGATAACCACGACCATCTCCAGCAACTAGACTTATGGGAAGAAACTAAACGGTGTCGCTGGGAAGGGGAAGCTCATTCATAATGGCTCTGTCCACTCTAGAGTCTCTATCGTCTTTGTGTCTCTTTCTAGTTCTCAACAAACCTCAGATTTAAAAAATTTCCCACATGATGCTCGGTCCAATCTCGCATTTTTTTTCATTTAAATTTTGATTTTCTTGATTTTTACAGTTACATTTTCAATCAATGAAGCTCTCAAAAGAGTTATCTTCTACGAATTTTTTTTTGATTTTCAGATTTTCAAGTAAGAGATGATTAATGAAAATTAAATAAAGAAAAATTGATTTTCTCATCTTAATTTATCCCCCACATATTGTTGTTGTTGTTGTTTAGTTGTTCAATTTTAAGAGAGTTTTTAAATAACAATCTGATTATAGTTTGATTTGTTGTTAGCTCTCCTCTCGTAAAGCAATCTGATGTTGGCGAGGAGAACCACGACCATCTCCAGCAACTAGACTTAGGGGAAGAAACTAAATGGTGTCGCCTAGAAGGGGAAGCTCATTCATAATGGCTCTTTCCGCTCTAGAGTCTCTATCGTCTTTGTGTCTCTTTCTAGTTCTCAACACACCTAAGATTTGGAAAATTTCCCACATGATGCTCGGTCCCATCTCTCATTTTTTTTCATTTAAATTTTGATTTTCTTCATTTTAACAGTTACATTTTCAATCAATGAAGCTCTCAAAAGAGTCATCTTCTACGAAAATTTGTTTGATTTTCAGATTTTCAAGTAAGAGATGATTAATGAAAATTAAATAAAGAAAAATTGATCTTCTCACCAATAATGCAAATTCCTTAATGTGATTTTCTCATCTTAGTTTATCCCCCACATATTGTTGTTGTTGTTGTTTAGTTGTTCAATTTTAAGAGAGTTTTTTTTTTAAATAACAATCTAATTATTATAGTTTGATTTGTTGTTAGCAACATAGTTGTTTCGGATTATTTTTGTTTGATTTTAATAAAAAAATATATATTAATTAAGGATTAATAAAATTAAATATATGGCGGCTGCGCAGGTTCTTCCTCCCCTAGGGTTTGAAGAGCTTCTGCGATTTCATGGCAGTGGAGGCACTAAACCTCTCTTTACTGCTCATGAAACCGCTTCGGAGGGAGCAGGGCGGCGACTCGTGTCGCAGGTGTTGCAGCTCTCCCTTCCGCGCGCGAACGATTCCTCTCGTGGAGTCTCGGCAAGGACGACAGTGCACCGGCCATGGAGGTTCCATGACGTGCGATCTCACGCCATGATCTGTCATGGACGTACAACAACGAACACAACGGGCTCGGATAGGTTGTGTTCGACTCCGCAACCCTTTCTCGTTTCTCTTGTAGATCCGAAATCTAGGGTTTTGCGTCTTATGGGAGGCGGTGGAAAGGATCAGTTTCAACCACTCCGGCACCCCCAAGCATCGAGCGACGACGATACGGGAACGGGAACGACGATTAGGCTCGAGGATGGAGGCCGGGTGACGATGGGGACGGGTCGTTTCCATGCGGCGTCGCGGGGTATAATACGACGCACGCCGATGAAGGGACCACGACCAAAGGTTGGCCGGGAGACGTCGGAGATACCACCGGAGGCGTTGGCGTGGCGGCGTAGGACAAGGAAGGCAGTGGCGCGTGAAACCATTAGGGTTTTTACAAATGGGTCGGACTGGGATCAAGGTGACACGGGCCTGGGCCGTGGGCTACTAGTGGATATCTGTAGGGCCTGGTAGGATGGGCCGACAGGGTTGCCACGGGCCGGGTCCGAGCCTTATCGACGCGGGTCACGAGCGGCCCAACCCATAGTTGAGAGGGGTTGGATCCGGGCTGGGCCGGGCGACGGCGGGGCATGGGTCGCCAGGTTCGGGTCAGGCGGCCCGGTGCAGGGTCGGGTCTTTCATCCTCGGGTCAAACCGGTTGGTGAGGAATCAGAGGGTTCGACGGCATCCGATGGATCGTCATACACAGCAGTGGCGGGGGCCACAAGCACCCCCGCCTCCAAGAATGAGTCACTGGGGGTCCAAGGAGGGGTCGGTCGACTGCACCGCCTCTCTGGACGTATGGTGGCGACGATTCCGCCAACATTCGACAGGATTCTCCCCTACCAGTTCGGGGTCAGCACTCCCGCGTTCAGGAGCCCTACAAGTATTAATCAAGGGAGGACGACGCACGCTGACTTACCGGGGGAGTTATCGGTCCACCACTATAAACTTTCCACTTGGTCCGCTCGATCAGTGCCTTTTGGTTGGAGCATGTTGTATCAGTGTTTTCGGATGCCACCGCAGATTTTCCCCTTCGACTGCCCCTATGCCCATAGCAACATTTACTTTTCAGTTCTTGTTTTGCAATACTATTCTTGTTTCTTGGTTGTATGGTGAGCGCAATTTTGCGATCACCTGAATGCTTTAATTAATAATATTTCCATTCCCTCTAAAAAAAAGAATTTGAAAAATAAATTTTAAAATAAATATTATTTTAAATTTTTTTTAAAGAATAACTAGTAAAGATTTTAGAAAACAAACAAACAAAATTTTGAATAACAAAAAAAAATTTATAAAACATAATTAATGAAAATTAAATAATAATTATGAATTACTTAATAAATTAATGATGAAGAGGGTAATTCAAGAAAAATGAAAAAAATTATACAATAGCATTTCAACTCATATGGGTAACTTAATTCAAATACAAGGTAAATTTTGAGTAGTTTTGTAGCGGAAGAAGTAGTTTTATTATATTAAAGGTAACCTAAAGAAGAATAGTGGGAGACTGGACCATCCGTAAATAATCCTGCACCTAATCTTCGAACTATAACCTAAGTATAGTTGGTTATGTTTAAATAGCCAAAGACTAATGGAAAAATACTGGAAATATAAATCAAGAAAACCAATCACAGCTCAACCTGAGACCATCCACATAAGGCTAAATTCTTATGCAGCCTGATATGAGTCTTACTAACTATCTAGGTGATGCGTGTGGTTTGGGGAGAGAGCTCTGGGGTTGGTGGGGGAACCCCATAAGGCCCGGGTTGTCAATTCAACTGAGGAACTTGAGACCTCCAAGAGGCCTCATAGATCCTAGCGGGGTTTCTTACCAGCCCTCACCTGATACTCCACATGCCGATCCTCTACTTCCACCTTTTTCATGACCAAAATCTTCTTCAGCTCATCGCTTCTAGAAGACCCTTCTAGAGAAACTATTATAACCGTCCCACTTACCCGGGGGTTAGGTAGGACGTTGGGCGTCACTATACCCTCCTTAGTCTCTACCGATTAATGGGTAGGCCATACGAAGATGTGGATCCCAACGGACATCAAATGATTAACTTGACGCCCTACGGTTTTAGCATAGAAAAAGGCACGATAAGCGTACCGATCGTCAACTAGTACACGGGGTTGTGGATCCCAATGGACATTAGATGATTAACTTTAAGTACTTCACATAATCCTCACATTATAACTAAGGTATAGTCGGTTATGCTGAAATAGCCAACGACTAATGGAAAAGTAACAGAAATATAAAGCAGAAAAACCAATCACAGCTCAATCTGATTCCATCCACATGAGCCTAAATTCTTATGGAGCCTCATATGAGTCTCACTAACTATCTGGGTGATGCGTGTGGTTTGGGGAGAGAGCTATGGGGCTGGTGGAGGAACCCTAGAAGGGCCTGGGTTGTCAATCCTCCCTAGGAACCCGAGACCTCCAAGAGGTCTCATGGATCCTAGCGGGGTTACTTACCTGCCCTCGCCTGATACTCCACGTTCCAATCCTCTACTTACACCCTTTTCATGGCCAAGATCTTTTTCTGCTCATCGCTTCCATAGGACCCTTTTAGAGAAACTATTAAAATCGTCCCACTTACCCAGGGTTAGGTAGGACGTTGGGCGTCACCAAACCCTCCTCGGTCTCTGTCGAAGAACGGGTTGGCCATACAGGGGTGTGGATATTGATGGACATCAGATGATTAACTTGACGCCCTACGGTTTTAGCACAAAAAAGGCACGACAAGTGTACCGATCATCAACTAGTATTCAAATTTTTAGTTCTGAGTTATCGAACTCAAACGAGCACAAGACGAACAATTCCTATTCAAAGTCTCTTTAAGCTATTTCATTAAGTAAATGGTTTTGGTTTTGAATATCATGCAAAAGTAAACAGTAATTGAAATATACACAAGTATTCAGGCGAATCAGAAAAGTATTCGAATCAGAGGAAAAGGAAATCTAATGTATGGGTTCATAGAGATCATTTCAATGCATTGAACATCGATATATATTTTGAAGTTGTCTAATTTTAAGGGCAACGAACTATCTCTAAGCAAGTCCTACCTTCGCTCGAATGCTTCGGACCTAATGGAATCTAACCACATAGTTCTCCCGAATCTAGAAGTAGGAAGACCCAAAGCATTAAGTTCTCCAATAATTTCTAACTTTGAGCGTGAAACCTATATTTATTGCGGTTGTGTTAATCTAGATATCCCTAGTCTAGATTTAAACTCAATTTATATTTAATTTTAGATCAATTGCAATTCTCATCTCACCAAGATTGGATTCCAATTCTTATAATTCATCTAGCCTAAAAAGAAGATAAAGCATTTAGTGCAAATTAAACAATAAACCCTAGGCTAGATTCAAGCTTTACAACATTCATGTCATTCAACACAACGACATTTAAATCTATAATCCCCCATAACCCTAGATTATGTGATTTAGTTGTTCATTGATAAAGAAGAAGAAGGCATAAAGGAACACAAGGATTCATCAATTTGAAAAAGTGTAAACTTACAAATCCCAATTCAAGCAAAACAATGGTTGTTCTTCAAGTTTCAATCCTCTATTCTTTTTGCTCTCAACTCTCCCCCTCGTACACTAGCCCAAATGCAAGTTTAATCAGAAAATACAAGTTGTTCTCCTCTAGTTTCGTTCTCACCTTTCTATAAGACCTATATTTTCTATTTTCCTCCTAGAATTAGGACTTGGGAAAAGGAAATTTTCCTCTTTTTATGCATAATTTGGATTTGGAAATCGGCTAGTGCGCACAGTTCGAAGTGAGGCACAAAATGGCCTAGAAAACGGGCTGAAGAGGGAGTCGAACCGGGCTGGAAACCGGGCATGAAATTCGGACGGACCCGCCTAAAAATCGTGCCAAAAAGTAGACCGGACCGGCCTTGAAACCGAGCCAAAGAGGCGGGCCTTCAATTTGACATATAATATGACGCAATCGGAGTTTGAATGAGAAAGTTATGTCCTTTGTAAGATCAGTTAGCCTCCAAAACTCCTTGAACCGATTTTCCTCCCTTTTAACCCTTTTTTTGATCAAAGAATCTACATAACACAATGAGAGACAAAGTATGAGTAACGAGAGAAAAGTGGATCAAATTATACAACCATGAGACTAAAAAGCTCAAGAATGTGTGATAAAAACATCCAAAACCGGTGCATTTTATGTCCATATCAATGTCCTTTAGGAAGTAACAGCGAGAATCCACGTGAACTTCCGGAGAAGCGTAGGATGGTAGATATTTCTAGTCCTTGTTTATTGGCCGCCCCATCTTAGAAAACCTTTCTGTATCAATAGAAAGATCAAACCTTGGGGTTCCCGACATCGTTGTGTAACACTCATGAGCCTCATACCCCAAACATCCACAACTGAAGCAAAAAATGGAAGACATTCATATTTCAGGGTAACCCGTATGGTTGAGGGAGCTCCTTGAACTATATGACCATAGAACTCGTAGGGGTGTGGCGATGTTATGCCAGAAATGGACCCTTATCTTACCCTCGAGTATAAGCTCCAGCTGTCTCACCAAAGTGTTGCCCACTATGGTAGCTACAACTACCGGCATGACCTTTGGAGGGAGGCCCTAGACCTGCGCCCACAACTGCATCTGATCCAATTGAGGTAGGGGGAGCCCATCGCTTGGCAGATCGGCTAGGAGGAGAGGCGTCCCAAACGAAGTATTAGGGCTCGTCACGCCACACCCAGTCCATCGTCTCCTCCTACGCGAAGAAAAAAAAAACACATACTCGTAGCCAGGTCCTTGATAACAAGATCCACATATGAAGGACCCCATATAAAGGTTAGTAGGCGTCTCACCATCCTATACTTGATGCAACCTAGGGAGATTTGGTCTCTTGGCGTTGGGAACACCTCGATGATGACATCCTCATTTGGGAGGATATGATAAAACAAGTAGACAAGGTCTCATCGATGTCGTCGAGAGATGTGAGCGGGATGTCATAATCAAGGAGGGAATCTCGTGGTACAACCCTACAACCTAGATGGCTGAGAGGCCACCGGAGAACCAGAATCTCTTTTTGGCAGTGAGCAGGCTACGAGGCTTTGTTGGATATCTTCCAGCGAGGGAGGAGGGGGGTCAGTTCCCCGCCACCACGGGTATCAGCATTCTCGTTGGGACAATAGATGGCGGTTGAGTCCTCTTCTGCACAAATGGCCTCCATGGACCCATGCGACGACCATGAAAGAGATTCAACGGCAAGGATAACCTTGAATGAAAAGCCGACTAGTTGACTCCCTCACCTAGAGAGGTAAGGAACGAGTGTCAGATCATCATAGTGGTTGTGGGGGTGGCGGTAGTCGTGGTCGTAATGGCAATGCAGGTGGCAGTCAGGTCGTCGGGGACAAGGGAAAGAGTACTCGGGCTAGGTTTCATCGTCCGGTGCACTATCTTTGGTCGGGTGACCTTGTGGGAGGTTCGAGGAAGGGACATTTTTTAGAAGCGATCCCCAAGGGCAGCAACAGAAAAGGAACTGATGGTTGAAAGGGTCCCTTAATAGCCTTTCTTATACGAGGGGGCTTGACGAAATCAGTGATGGAACAGAGGTACAACTTAACGGGGAAGGAGGGTTGTGCAACACCATTTTATTAGTGGGTGGCAACGACAATCAGGATTGATGAAACGATGGCACCACTAAAGATCAGAGAGAGAAAGCTAGACACGTTTTAGGATTATTTTCAAATCGTATAACTTTGAGTTGTTTACAGGTGGTAATTAATTCTTGAGGATAAGTTCAACAACACCTTACTATCAAGGGCGGAACTGGATTCGGCAAAACCTTATTTCTCACTAGAAAGCGATTAAGGTTTTGCGAAGAGTGAGCGGCTGCGACGATGCCTATCTCGGCGGATTCTGGTCACACATAACACGAGAGTGAGTAGGAGAAAAACGATGGTCGCCGGTGATTTCTCCGTCTCTTGAGCGTGTTTCCTCTCGATCTATTTTTCCAAAGGCGACGTCGGAGGAAGAACAGATTCGGTTCACTGCTCAACGGGAGGAGGGTGGTCGGTCGGGGGTACCTCGAGGTACGGTAGGACAACGACCTCAGGGGCACATGATGGAATATCGGAGATGTCTTGTTAGAAGATCTCTGGTGCTGGGACCACGACCGCGTCTGGTTGGCGTGGGGAAGACGACGGAAATCCTGACGAGGGTAGGTTCTCCACCGTTGGGTTTCCGGTGGGGAACGACTATGACAGGGAGGTTAGAAGAAGCGGATCGACTGGAGGTCCAAATTGATGGGGATGGGGATCGGTCCCTTTCAAGTCCGGCCACTGTGGTGTATGTGTCGTCAAACAAGGAGACGGGACAACCGGTGGACGGGACGCCGGAGACGACGACGGCTACGCGGAGAAGGATGCCGGGGAAAGAGCCGTGTAGGGCTTCTTAGGAACATGGCCCGAATGGGCCGGTTGGCTCAGGCCTGTTTGCGGATGACAGAAGGGCTTGGGCTGGACCAATGGGGAGGCCCGACCCAAGGACGAGGGGCCTGCCTGTTTGGTCCGAAAGGGTGTTGGGCCGGGGTGATAACCCGAAGCTTGGATCAGGTGCAAGAGATGGCTGGGCCAGGGCCCATGATGGGTCAGGTCCGGCTGGAAGGCGGAGATGAGGCTTTAATCGGGTTGGGTCTGGGAACCGGGTCCAGAATGAAGATGGGTCACAGGACGAGGCAGGGTCGGGTCATGGATCCTGATTTTGGGGCAGGTCGGATCAAGGCGACTGAATCGGATCGGGTTAGGGTGGACCATCTGGGTTCCACAGTCGGGTCAGGCCTCATATTTTGGGCCGACCCTAGAACATCGACATTCCGGGGCATAATTTGTAGCGGCGGGGGGGGGGGGGGGGGGGGGCTCAACGCACCTTCGCCTTGCGAAATGAGTCCGAATTGGTCCAGAGGGGGGTTGGCCGATTATACCGCCCCTCTGGACGTAAGGTGGCATCGATTCCACCAAGTACCAGCGCGACATTCTTCAATCAAATCGGGAACCAGCAATTTTACGTTTTGAAAGGTCCTCATTATCATCAGAGGGGGGACGACGTCTGCTGGTTCCTCGGGAGGATGCAAAGTCCAATTGAGCCATTTCAGTCTCTGGTTATAGGGCTGTTTGGGGCGTCACTCTAGGGCTTCAGTATTCTACTGGAGCACAAATCAGAGTTGATTTATGCCTAATCAGATCATAGGGTTAACTCGGCCCTACCTCACGGTCTTCAGCCGCTGTACCGGTTGCTTCGGAGGCTATCGCAGCATTCTCCCGTCGACATCTTCAAACCACTTCGGTGAAAGATTACTTTTCAATTTAGCAGTTGTTCCACGATGTGTAGATCTATTATTTTGTTTTCATGCGATATTCTCAATTGTTAGTAGTCTCTTCTGGATGACCCGTTTCGAGATTGTACCTCTTAACCCAAAAATAATAATAAGAAGAGACAATGGCCACGCGAGACACTTGGCGCGTGTGCTGGAGTTGACTGGCCGTTATATCGTTCCTACCAGCAAGCTCCAGAAGGTTGGTGCTCAGCCACTCTTCCCTCTCAATCCCGAAAGTCAAATCAATTCCCAGTGATGGCAGGGGCATTTCTGCCATTAATAATTTATTCCCAGAACCAGCAAAATTCTGGTATTGCCTTGTCCGTGTTACCGTTCGTTACTCAGAACTGCAAAAGAGGAAATCTAGATTCTTGTTCCTTTCTTCCACACTCTCCCAGGACTTCGCTTCGATGGTAAGTTCAAAACCTATTACGAGGTTTGCTTTGTTCATGGTTTTTATTTTTCTGTTGCTCTCATTGATTTGTTGGTTTCTATTTGATTGGTGATTTTGAGTTGAAGATTCCAATTTTGGGTATTTTTGGGTTCCACTATTCGGAGATTGAGCAGTTTAATTTGATGTCTATTGAACTGTTCATGAGTGGGAAAAAGAGGATTTGGTTGTGGGATTTGAATTGTTGGAAATGGGTCTTGCTATCTCCTTTTGGGTTCTCAAGATTTCATGTTTTTGAAGACTTCATAGTGTGGGACTCTTATATGAGATGTTACTGGATCAGCTGCTTGTTTTTTTTTTCATGCTGTAGCTCCGTTGATTACTGTTGTAGTAGCATCATTACCCATTTCTCTGGTGCATAATGCAGTTCCAAGCAACTAAGTAATAAATATCAAGGTTTTGGTTTTGGTCTGGCTTTGGAGAGATGCTTGTATCTGCTCTTCTAACGTCTGTGGGGATAAATACTGCTCTTTGTGTTACATTCTTCACCTTGTACTCTATACTGAGGAAACAGCCGAGTAACTATGAAGTCTATATACCACGCCTTCTGGCTCAAGGAAAAGTTAAGCGGAGAAGTAACTTCCACCTAGAGAGGCTCGTACCTTCCCCTGGTTGGGTACGTAAGGCATGGAAACTCACTGAAGAGGAATTATTAGAGTACTCGGGCCTTGATGCTGTCGTCTTTATGCGCCTTATAACATTTAGGTAATTCTGTTTCTTCGTAACAAAATCATGTCGTATGTCTGTACCTGTCTCCTCTTTTGGTTGTCCATTTTTTGCCCCAAATTCAATTTTATCTGCAGGTTAGGTATTGTTGGGTTTTCTTCTACTTTTTTTCACTTTGAACTTATACTGACTTAAAATTTTATTTGCTCGGTGCAGTCTGAAAGTCTTTGCTTTTGCTGGGGTCATTGGGATCTTTGTTCTCCTTCCAGTGAACTGCTCTGGCAACCAGCTTGAAGATATTAGCTTTGCTGATTTCTCAAATAATTCCTTGGATTTATTTACCATATCAAATGTAAACAGTGGCTCCAACAAGTAATTGCCAACTTATGTTTTTCAGTTAATATAAACGGAAAGCCATTGTAAAAAAAAACATGCAATGAAGTTTAAGATAGTATTGATTTTTTTACCACGTATTAATGCCTTGATGTTTTGACAATTTCTTAGAGATCAATTAGCTTCCGAGCATCCAGAGCATTAGTTTTCTCTGTAGCAGAGGAAAGTTTGAAGACTAACCCACCTTAGTCTTTTTTTACAGGTTATGGATTCACTTCTGTGCTGTGTATCTTGTCACTATATTTGTCTGCTGCCTACTTTATTATGTAAGTAGCATCTTTGCGATTGTATTCAATTCCTCTAAGTAATGTGACTTGTCTGTCAGATTATAAGCATGAATGAGAGGCTATATGTATATTGAATTCATGTTGCGGAGATGGGTCTATGCTTGTTAAATCCATGGAAAAGTAAACTGTTCTGTGCAGCTTCATAAAGAGAGTAAACTTTTCTTCAGTATCTGCAAGTTCATAAATGTAAATGAAGTTATGGATACTGAAAATATTTCATGCGCAGGAATATAATTACATATCTTCGAAGAGGATTGCTTATTTTCTTTCATCCAAACCTCAACCACAACAGTTTACCATCTTAGTTCGCAGCATTCCAGTTCCTGCTGGGAGCAGTGTGAGCGACAGTGTTGACAGTTTCTTTACAACATATCACCCTGACACATATCTGTCACATATGGTTATTCGACGAACAAACAAGCTTCGCGGTCTAATTGTAAGCACTTTGTCTTCTATATCATGTCTAGTATTAAATTTTCTATTCTCTGTTGTAATTCTAAGGTGTTTTTTTTAAATTGTTTCCCAGAACGATGCAAAGAAATTGTACAAAAGAATTGTCCACTTGCAGTCAGATCCCACTCAACCAAAGTTCAAGTGCTGTAACTGTTTCGGACTGTGTGGAAACAAGGTTGATCTCATGGATCAGTATGAGAAGAAGTTGGAAGATTTGGAGGAGAATGTAAGGTTGCAGCAATCAGAGGTTTCATTGGTTGGGGAAGAAGTGCGAGCTGCTTTTGTGTCGTTCAAGTCTCGCTATGGCGCTGCATCTGCCTTCCACATACGGCAATCCAACAACCCTACACACTGGATCACAGAGCAAGCTCCCGAACCCGAAGACGTTTACTGGCCTTTCTTTTCTTCGTCCTTCATGAAAAGATGGATCTCCAAGCTGCTCGTTATATTGTCATGCATTCTCCTTACAGTTTTGTTCCTTATTCCTGTTCTGGTCGTGCAAGGTCTCACCAACCTCAGTGAATTGGAGATTTGGTTTCCCTTTTTGGAAAGTGTTCTCACCATGTAAGAGTCCATATTCTTATTTTTCTTGAAATATAACAAAATAGTACTAATCCTGGTTTGTTGCAGAACTGTTGTGAGTCAAGTAATAACGGGATACCTGCCAAGTCTTATCCTTCAGCTGTTCCTAAAAATAGTGCCACCCATCATGGAGTTCCTTTCGTCCATCCAAGGATACATTGCTAGCAGTGACATTCAGAAGAGCGCATGCAACAAAGTGCTTTGGTTCACCGTGTGGAACATCTTCTTTGCAACAGTCTTTTCTGGCACAGCTTTGTATCAGCTCTCCATCTTCCTTGACCCCCAAAACATTCCTGCAAAGCTAGCAGTTTCCGTTCCAGCACAGGTGAGTTGAGACCCTTCGCTCTTGTTATATATTCATTTGAAACTTGGATTAAAAAAATGATTATTGGGTGCTGTAGTCGTCGTTTTTCGTTGCTTATGCGGTCACTTCTGGATGGACAAGCGCTTCATCAGAACTCTTCCGTATCATCCCTCTGATTTGGAGTTTGATGAAAAGACCGTTTGTTGGAGATACGGACAATGATCTTGAAGTGCCTTCTATTCCTTACCATAGGGATGTTCCCAGAGTTTGTTTCTTTGGACTTCTCGGTATTACTTACTTCTTTCTAGCTCCGTTGATTCTTCCCTTCCTCTTGGTGTACCTCTGCCTTGCCTACATCATCTACCGCAACCAGGTTAGTAATCCTTGTTATTTTAAGCGACTTTTCTATGCCTAAATGATAAAGGTGTTGTTATGGTTGATGCAGTTTATAAATGTGTATGCACCCAAGTACGAAACTGGAGGGAAGTTTTGGCCAATTGTTCACAATTCAATGATATTTTCTCTGGTGTTGATGCATGCCATAGCAATCGGGATATTTACTGCAAAGAAGCTGTCTTTAGCATCAACCTTGATTTTTCCTCTTCCGTTGCTCACTCTTCTGTTCAACGAGTACTGCAGAAAACGCTTCCTACCCATCTTCATTGCCCACTCTGCTGAGGTATTCACCGTGCTTGATTCATGCTAATGATCATACACACTGACATCTTTAAACCATCAAGATTAATCACATGACATTGAAAAAGACAAGCAGCAAAGTTAAGAAGTATAATGTTCATTGTACTTGAGAACCTAATTGTGATCCTTGTGTGTTGGGCAGACTTTGATAAAGAAGGATAGGGAAGAAGGGGATGATCCGGCGATGGGGGAGTTCTTCAATAAACTGGTAACAGTGTATCAGGATCCAGCTATGGCGCCAATTCATTTCTCCACGAATCCGGACAGCCTCAACAGTCCCCTCATATCTGAAGCTACCACTACAATATGAGCTACCACTGTCTTTGTATGGTGATTCTATCATCATCTGCACTTTATATGTGCGATGTTCTTCTTGTTCTTGTTCCCGTCTGTGTGCGCAAAATATGCATTGATGGGTCGGGTCAATGTACTGCAGAATTGGTGTGTTCTTGAGAGTCAAATCCTTATGTTTCTTTGCCCTGTAACATTGCTTTGTAAGGCCATCAGCTCCAGTGATTTTAAATTTGTTTCCAATCATGTATAAACAGGTCTTTTAGAGCTTTATAATGATTATTTATTTCTTTACACATTAACTCGTTGTTTGGGGGAAATTGTTATGTTTCAAGAAGCGCTCCACAAAACCTCTCTGAGGTTCATCTCTTACCCTTTCTAGGGTTACAGCCGCCGCCGCCGCCGTCTATTCACTGCCATCCACCGCCCCTCCTCCACCTGGTACAGACTCTATCTCATCGTTTGATCTCCCCCTCCCATCAACACTATGGTTTTGCCGTTCTCACGCTGCCACCGTGATGGGTACCCCACTCGGACACCATGGTCGTCGAACCACCTCCCTCATGATCGCCTCCTTGAGCCCGGTCATCCGTGCCCCCCCCCCCCCCCCCCCCCATGCTCGACCAAGTCAACCCCATCTTGGTTTTGCATAATCGTGGGTGGCCCATGCACGGTGTGCACCACGATCCAATGTGGTTGCACTCGTCTCCCTGGCATCGACCCACACCGGAGTTCGTCCGGACTTTTGCAGCCAACCACGGCAACCAACGTCCTCTACCGGAATGGGATCGGGCACTCCGGCGTCAGGAGACTCTGTTTCAGGGCCTGGCCCCCGTTCCCCCACCATAGCGCACCGCGATTCCGGCCTACCAGTGGGATCCGGTGCAATGTTTCTCCTGGTCTTCGGCTTACCAACCAGGATATGACCAATCGGGGATTGGCCTACAATCGGGTAGGGCTCTGCACTACACGGGCTCAACAAACCATAGGAGGTTCGCGGCCAGCAGGAGCCGTGCGCACCAGGAGGCTCGGAGTACTACCGTTAGGGTGTTGGTCCCGTCTTCGACGATAGCCAAACGTCAAGACAAGGACATCCCAAGCCCTAAATCTCACTTGAAGATCGGGGCCAAGTGGAAGAGGCCTGACTCGCGATTGGGTGACCTGATGAACTGCACATAGGCTCGACGGGGGATCCTGCGATTCACCACAGCCGTTGGACCAAGACTCAGGGTGATCAAGACGGGTCACAAGCCGGAGCCCAAGATGCTGCCAACCTCCACTGACCAAGTACAGGAACGGGAAGTTAGCCCGGGGGACTACAATCCCCCAGAGCGGGGGTGGGAAGGACCGTCAGGGACATATACCCACAGACCCGGGACGTCTAAAGCCGGGAAGTCTCGGGGAATCCGCAACAAAGGTCTTCTCTCTTTTCAGGTTGCTTGATTTAGGACGAATAAGACTTTGGCTAAGTAGTTTTTATTCCGTTAGTTATGTATTTTTTGAAACAGTGGATCGAGGAACTCTTGAGTTTGGATCTGCGAAACAAAGCAGACTATTTGCATGGAACCATGTGCGCTCGATGGGCCACGGCTGATCGGGACAAAAGCTGGTGTCCGGGACTGTTAGGTCCCCCATTGTAAGCACGATGATATCGTAATACTACTTCTTTCTCGTTTCAAAAAAAAAACTCGTTGTTCGGGGGATATGAGTTCAACTTTAACATTACTTTTTCTAAATATAGGGAAAATTACACATAACCTCCCTTACAATTTGCTTATTTTCTGATACCCCTTTAACTACTTTTTTTTCATATAACCCCCCTAATTATATTTAGTTTTCACTTTAGTCTGTTTCAATCCAAAAACAAACATATATGTTACCATGTGCTAGTCACATGACAAAAAAAAATTCTGAAAGTGCAAAAATACCCTCATGTTATGGTTCATATCCTAACCCTATTATTTGTGGTTCATATCCAAAAACACACCTTTCTTTTATTTTCTCTCAGCCGCACACCATCCTCCCTCTCAGACCCTCATCTTCTCCCTCTTCACGATCTCCATCTCCATGAGGCCACCACCGGATCTCCATCTCCATGAATTCGTGATTTTAGAGTTCTTAGTTTCATCTTCTTCATGTATTCTTGTCAGGGGTTTCGTGGCTTTGGGGAAACAAAGATTATGAATTTCATGGTTTAGGAATTGTTTTAGGGCTTTTTTTAGTTGGGTTAGGGTGATGGATTATATACACACAGATCCTCAACCCTATCTTAGAATATGAAATTTTGGATTGAAGCTTGGGACCATTCTGGGTTTGTTTTTAAAATTGTATTTATTGTTAAATCTATATGATTTTGAGCACAATAGGAGATTTGGGCATTTACAATTAGTGAAAAAATTGATTTTTTGGTAGTTCGGTTGGAAAGTTTCAATTTGAAAAGTAGGAGTAACTCTATTAACACCATCTTTTTTATTTTTTATTTGTAATAACACACCGTAAAGTAATTAATTATTAAATAATACTCCATCATCTTTTGTTATTTATCAAAAACTCCGAGTTTTTTTTTAAATTTTGACTAACGATGTTAACATTAAAAAAAATGTCTAATTTATCCTTCTTTATCCATCTAATTTTGAAAGTTATAACTCCATCTAAAGTCCAATTATCTCAATCTTTTTGAAGCAGACATTATTAGAGCAACTACAACGTTGGGATCTTTTTAGAAGTTTTGAATCCTATTGTTGTATTGAAACAATGCAATAGTAATCGATACCAGGAACAACTGTTTTTCACAACGTCTAAATCTTCTAGAGATCTTGTAGACATTCTTGTATGTTCACTGTATGATTAGTATTGTTTTATGATTTTATAAAATGATAAAACAAAGTAGATTTGCAAGAACATAGCATCAATTACGGAATAGTAATTAATAAATATGTTAATTGTAAGAAATTAAACTAAAACACTTAAATTCTACCAAATTAAATAACAAGATAAAAACAAACAACAAGCAAGCTTGGGTGTGAATCTGTGGTGCGAACATTTGCTACAATAGTTATAACCTGGTCACTGGCTCCTTATTCTGATTCGTAGTCCGCTCTAAATAGATTTTTCTATGTTCTCAACAAGGTCAGCTTGGAGTTGTCGATGAATGTTAACATTGTTGATAAGGGACCTCTATGGTACCATCGTTATGGTGGTGTCCAATCATGTATATCTGTAGGGGGTTCACTATACCAGTCTTCAGCTCTGTTTTTGTATCGGTCTCGTTCATACTCTACAATCATATCATGTAGAATGATACAAGTGTGCAAGATATCGGAACACATATACATGTCCAACACACGAGTGGGTCGGGAAGTTATGTGCAACCGTGCTTGAAAAACTCCAAAAGCCCGTTCACCATCCTTCCGAGCACCTTCTTAGAATTTAGCAAACAAATTGTGTTTTGGTTGGACAAGATGTTGAATCGTTTTCACAAACCGAGTCCAATTTGGGTAAATACCGTCAACCAAATAACAAGATCGGTTTCATCGATTCTCGTTCACCTCGTAATCCATGGCATAGCCACAGACAGAAAGAACCTTATCAAAAAAGTGTCCACCGTTGAGCATGTTGTAGGAGCCAGCAGAACCAACATACGCATGCCAAATCCACAAATCACGGGAGGCGATAACTTCCATCATTATGGTTGCATGCACGACCGTGGTGATTTTCCCGTCTGAAGGTTCCTTGCAACGCAGTTTGGCAGCTCTTCCACTCGCAATGCATGTAGTCAAGACTCCCAATCATGCACTGGAGGCCTCGTTTGTATCCTGATTCCAACAACCAGGTCAAGTTCTCTGAATTAGGTATTGTCTCGTACAACTACAAAAATACCTCCACAACTGCCTTGGAAAACTGTCACACACATTCGAGTATAATGCTTAGACCCATTTGGATCCCTTCATCCAACGAATTGTCCAAACACCCGTACGCTAGCATTTGTATTGCGACAATGAATTTTTGTTGAGTAGATAAACCGGTTCGGGCGAAAGTGTCCTTCTTTTGGACGAAGTAGTCGTCATGCGCCTCAACCGCTTCCATCACATGTGTGAAAGGAACTGGCTCATCCAGAACCTAAGCCTAAACATGTCGGGGCCGTAAATAGGCTCGTCAGCAAAATAATCTCGTATTAGTCATTCGTGGCCCTCGGCATGACTTCTGTTAATCTCTCTACAAGACGACTCCACTTTCAAACCTTTATATAAATGTCGGAAATCGAGTCTGGTTCTTCCTCTGATTTTCTCCTCCCTTTCGCCAGAGTCGTGCATCCATTTGATGGATCATCACTTGCATTTCATCCATAGCCCGATCACAAAAACGATATAGAAAATATACAAATTGGTTGTGTGGGTGTAAAGTATGAAGCGGGGACATCAAATGAAAGGGTTGGGTATTTATACAAAAAAATGATTTTTTTTACACTTTTTGAAGAAAAAAACTTAAATCGTGGAACTAGTCGTTGGCAAAGCCAACGACTGTTTTTTCCCACCTCAGTGCCATGTATCAACGTCCGTTAGATGCTACGGGATCAGGATCCCGAGCCGCGCGATTCCGACTCTTGATTCCTCCCTAAAGATTCGGATCCCCTCGTTCCAGTCGCCTGCAACATTCAGATCTCAAATCCGAATCTTCCTGTTAGGATTCGGAACCCCAAATTTTCTACGTTGTTGTTTCTCTTATAGTACTCATCCGAACATATTATAGACAAGTTCATTCGTTGATATCCAATTTAAATTGGATCAAAAACATTTATAATTGATAAAACAGAAAAAAAAATTATAGTGTAGTTAATACATGGTAAGAATGAAATAAGGGTAAATTATATGTAACTCCCCTTAACTGTACACCTTTTTCACAATACACCCTAACTATATAAAAAAGTGTTTACAGTTTGCATGTTTGTTTTTCATTTTAGTCTTTTTTTCGTCCATTTTTGAACGGAAGTGACATGTTAATACGAGTCGTTTATGTTGTGGGATTACTAGAGCTAATTGAGACTGATATTGTAATGGATTATACTATTAGTTGGCTTTTTGTACGAGTCGTTTATGTATATGGATTTTTATATACTCAAGTGGGCTTTTTGTATTGGTAAGCCCAAGCCTTATCCCAATAACATTGTCTACAAAATAGACTTTGTTGAATGAGACAACCAGGGTCATACTCAATTGATATATTGTTTCTCTCTCTCTT